>JARTUT010001834.1:0-85732 GCA_030674115.1 Micraspis discolor | reverse complement strand
GCAGTAATCATTTTCGAGTGACATCTTTAACTTTGACAGAAAAAATATTTTTAATTTTCGTGTGTGTAATATTCGTTCCATCATAGCACGCCACTGACGGGTGTACATTTGATGAGATTTTTTCTTCGATTCTTATCGATTGTAGGAACGAATTGCAGTAATCATTTTCGAGTGACATATTCAACTTTGACAGAAAAAATATTTTTAATTTTCGTGTGTGTAATATTCGTTCCATCATAGCACGCCACTGACGGGTGTACATTTGATGAGATTTTTTCTTCGATTCTTATCGATTGTAGGAACGAATTGCAGTAATCATTTTCGAGTGACATCGTCAACTTTGACAAAAAAATATTTTTAATTTTCGTATGTGTAATATTCCTTCCATCATAGCACGCCACTGACGGGTGTACATTTGATGAGATTTTTTCTTCGATTCTTATCGATTGTAGGAACGAATTGCAGTAATCATTTTCTAGTGACATCTTCAACTTGGACAGAAAAATATTTTTATTTTCGTGTGTGTAATATTCGTTCCATCATAGCACGCCACTGACGGGTGTACATTTGATGAGATTTTTTTCTTCGATTCTTATCGATTGTAGGAACGAATTGCAGTAATCATTTTTGAGTGACATCGTCAACTTTGACAGAAAAATATTTTAATTTTCGTATGTGTAATATTCCTTCCATCATAGCACGCCACTGACGGGTGTACATTTGATGAAATTTTTTCGTTGATTCTTATCGATTGTAGGAACGAATTGCAGTAATCATTTTCGAGTGACATCTTTAACTTTGACAGAAAAAATATTTTTAATTTTCGTGTGTGTAATATTAGTTCCATCATAGCACGCCACTGACGGGTGTACATTTGATGAGATTTTTTCTTCGATTCTTATCGATTGTAGGAACGAATTGCAGTAATCATTTTCGAGTGACATTTTCAACTTTGACAGAAAAAATATTTTTAATTTTCGTATGTGTAATATTCCTTCCATCATAGCACGCCACTGACGGGTGTACATTTGAGGAAATTTTCTTCTTCGATTCTTATCGATTGTAGGAACGAATTGCAGTAATCATTTTCGAGTGACATCTTTAACTTTGACAGAAAAAATATTTTTAATTTTCGTAAATGTAATATTCCTTCCATCATAGCACGCCACTGGCGGGTGTACATTTGATGAGATTTTCTTCTTTGATTCTTATCGATTGTAGGAACGAATTGCAGTAATCATTTTCGAGTGACATCTTTAACTTTGACAGAAAAAATATTTTTTAATTTTCGTATGTGTAATATTCCATCCATCATAGCACGCCACTGACGGGTGTACATTTGATGAGATTTTTTCTTCGATTCTTATTGATTGTAGGAATTAATTGCAGTAATCATTTTCGAGTGATATCGTCAACTTTGACAGAAAAAATATGTTTAATTTTCGTATGTAATATTCCTTCCTTCATAGCACGCCACTGACGTGTGTACATTTGATGAGATTTTTCTTCGATTCTTATCGATTGTAGGAACGAATAGTAGTTATCATTTCCGAGTGTCATCTTCAAATTCGACGGTTTAGCTTCCCATGGTGTAATAGTTCACTCATCATAACAAGCCACTTCTGAGAATTCAGTGAATCAAATTTTTGTGTTATGTTACTATGGATAAGAATGATAACTTCTACCGATTCTCTTTCGCCTAAATATCAACTATCGAAAAAAAAATTCTCCATTCATAGGTAAATCCTATGGTGTGTGCGGCCTTTAGATCATTTGTGGTTGTGGATAACTTCACATTCATTAATATTTGAAGAAAATTGTCTGATCCTCGTCGAATAGCCTTCAAATACAAAAACATACAGAACCTTTATATTCTTTAAGACAAAAACAATATTTCTAATAAATTTTATTTACTTCAGAAATAATAAAATTTTAACACATAGGTAATTAGAAAATATGATAAAAACATTTATTCTGCCTTGAAAAATTTATCGCACAAAAACCATCAGACAAAGTATTAACAAAAAGGATCGAAAATATTCAAGTCTGTTAATCTAATGTGAACAATATTCGAACTTACGCTATTTTCAAATGTATAAGCCCTAATATCAGGTGAAAAATTAATGTTAGGGATCGTTCTACAGAAAAACTAAGATATATCGCTTAACTCTGTTAAAATTATTTTCATAATGATACCAAATTTATTATCTTCTAATCTGACAGCACAACCTTTTTTGTAATGTGTTCCGTTGAAATTTACCCAATCTACTTCACAATTTTGTTTAGTTTATGCCAAGTTGTGAGGAAAATCTTTATGAAAACTTATTTGTTTTGATTTTCCAAATGTTAAACTATCGATAAAATCAATTTTGAAATGGAATCGGTAGCATAAGCGTAGTTGATAACGTAGGGAGAGTGTCTTGGGTATATTAGTTCTTGAGGTAACAATGTAAGCGTTAGTTTTTCCAATTTTGTGAAACCTTCATATCTCATAAATGATAGTGTATGAAGTGGACCTACTCGTTTTAAAACGCTCGGATAATTAATAAGGAAATGATGCTTCGGCTTAAGTTTCTCTTAAAAAATTTCTTTATATACTGAATGGTGTTCCTTGATTAAATGTTTCAAAAATACTATTTCTGAAGTGGTCAAATTACTTTTGAAGCAGAAATGAACTTTATCATATAAGACTAAATAGATCTGCCAGCATTAATCAGTAAAATCAACCAAATTTTAAACCAGTAAGGAAAAAAATTAACCACCAAAGCCATCATTTCAGATGCTGACATAATCAAACATTTATTTTTTATATGCTTCTCTGAAATTTGGGGTATTCTATTCTGACATATTTACACAATAACTGAAATCGAAGAATTTAATTCTAGAGTTAAGCTGTGCCGGTTTGAAATATTTCTTGGAATAAATTAATCTGTATAAAATTCTTGCCATTTCGTAACGACAAATTCCTTCTAAGAGATCATGCATAATATCAACACAACTATTCACTGTACAATGAAAATTTTTCAAATTATTGAAAACGTAATTTGATTTAATTCCATATGATTTTTCCTGAAAATGATTAGCATAATTTTCTGGATTTCTCAGTTTACTCTCATCTTCTAATACAAGCTCTGAGCACTCTTCTTTAGAACATAAACAAAATCGTCAATAGTTGTTTGAGGAAAAACTTTCAGTCATTCCTATAATAGAGTTAATCCCCAAATTGTCTCCTAGAATGAGATGAAGAAGGAAATGAATTCGGATATCTTTTCCTTCAATTCTTATATTGATTCCTTCATTTTCCAAATAAGAAAGTTGATCACAAAAATGGGAAAATATGGCATCATTATCTAATGTGGTTCTATCAGACGAATGGAATAGAACCCCAAAAAAAAATATATTGTCTAATTTGGAAGAGAACTGAGGAGGAATACCTCCAATAGTAAAATAAACTCCTCCAACCTTGTGTACCTACTTGGGTGGGTTCCTAAAGGGTTACCACATTCGAAGTCGTCGAAGTACAATATCAAAGGTAAAATAAAATCAGCTTTGAATTGAGTGATCGAATCTTTCCATAAGGCACCATTGAAAATGCTACTATATTCTCTATTAGTAGATTCATTCTGAATATATTCTGAAATTGTACTGAAAACATTACCCATCTCTAAAAATTTTTTAAGAACATCTTTAATAGGAATTATTTGGGCATTGCACCATCTATAATCTAACATCACTGATTCTTTTTTTCTATTATCTTCCAATATTCTACCTATTTCAAATTTTTGAGAGCTGATCAAATTACCTGAATCTTCTAAATATTTAAGTCTCTTATATTCTGTTAGTGAATTTTTGAAAGGATTAGAAATTTACTGTGCACCCTGAAAGCTAAGAACATCATTTAATAGTTCATGGGTATCTTCCACAATTTCTTGAAGAAATTTTTCTTGTTACATTGCTTTTATTATAAGCTTTGCAGAGAAATGATACCACAGATTCAAGTAGATCACAGTTACTAAGTGAATCATCGAATTTAATAATTTTTCAGAGTTTTCTCTCTACACTTTCAACAAAGAAATGACTTAATACCGATTCCTTTTCTAATGGCCCCGTGAAACAAATTTTATGACTTAACGACATATGTTTCTTCAGTAATGCTATAGTTTTCAATTTCTTGTTACAAGTCGAAAATCCACACTCAAATATTTCTGAATACTTATGTAGCAATTTATAGTGATTGAAAACGAGATCTGAATTATCCAATACCAATGAACACATTTACAGATGTAATTTTTTTTAATTAAGTGCTTTTGGCTCATCTTTCGATATCTGCCATCTGATTAACCATTAATATTATAGGGTAAAACATATATAGGATTTCAGGGTTTTGGGATTCACGAGGACACAATACGCAGAGGTGCTCTTCAAAGCGATTTTTTCTTCATACACTAACAAGACTGAACAACGGACAAGAGGAAGGGAATAAAGAGACCGAATATTGGAGGAAAACATTCTGCCTATATAGTCAGTTCACTATTCTTAACAAATTTATAGACTTCATAATATATCCTCGAGTTGTTGGCAGCCATTATGCTGCTGAGATTAAAAGGGTGTTTGGTTTTGAGAATCGAACAAATATTCACAATTGTCGTCTCAAGATTGCGTCGATTTTTGGAACACCTGAGAATGATATGCTCCAAATCTCCAATCTCTCCACAATCACATAGATTGTCAGTCTTTTTCCCAATTTGGTATAAGTATTTGGGGCATATAGTATGACCATTTCTCAATATTGATATCACTCGGGTAAAATCTCTGGATTCTGCCTCTTCATTGATTGAACGAATAAATTGTTTGTTATTGAACCAAGGTTGTTTCACCGGTGTAGACTGAATTGATTTGTAATATTTGGCATTTGTCTGAGTGCTGTAGATTCCTTCCCATTTTTAAAATTAGTAGTTTTTATGTGGGGTATAAGATCTCGAGGTAAATAGACTTTACATTCCACTATATCCATCTGCGAAGCCTGTTTAGCTAATTCATCCACTACCTCGTTTCCTTCTATTCCCACGTGTGATTTTACCCATTGAAAATGTACTTTGCAGACACCAGGATTTCAATTTGGCTAGAGTTTCCAAAATGTATTTATGTATGATTGTGAAGGTATAATCAAGCCTAAGATTTGAGAGGGAGTATAGGCAACTGCGGCTATCAGATAATATTAGGATTTTTTCAGAATCAAATTCTTGATACTTATCCTCCACATACTCCAGACTCTTGAATATTGAAAATAGCTCCGCTATGAATACTGAGTGATGGTTGTTCGACCTAAATTTTCTATTTATGTTCATGGATGGATCGTGAACTGCACATCCCACTCCATCCCGAGACTTTGAAGCGTCAGTGAAGATCTGATGGAACCCTTCATAATAAGTATCTATTGTATACAGGAAGTCGATTTGGGCATATTCTGCGTTTGCAGGGATGTGGATCTCTTCCAATCGACGCAATAAATTCCAGAGAGAAATGTACAAGAGATTCAGAGGACACGATATCATCCTTTATATCCATCATATTATAAGGGAAACCGGGGGAATGGTGGCCCCCTAAGCTTTAGTGGGTTTTTGTAGTTGTTTTTTCATCAATACTTTTGAAAATTGGAGAATAATTTGAATAGACCATTTGAAACTGAAATATTTATTGAAAAATGAATCAAAAATAAAGAAAAATATTTTACAGCAGAAAAACGGAAACCCTATGTGGCTACAATTACCCCATAGTGTTGGGGTAATGGTGACAGAAGGCAATCATTACCACAACAAAAAATAACAGTTATTTAGTTACAGTAATCACAGATATATATTTTTTTTTCAGTATCGGTACATGCTTTGTGAGCCCAATTTCCACACGAATTACACCTCAACCATAACTCCCCATTTTTTCCGAATTCCCCGCATACTGAACATATGTCGCTTCCATTCGCATCTTCGTCGAATTCGTCATCATTATCCTCATCTTCTGAACTTATTTCCCGGTAGGTTTTCTTATTTTTTGCTCTTGTTAACTTCACTCTCTTTCCCATTTCTTCGTTTTCTTGGCGATCGTTGTAAAACACCTTTCTTTTATAACCCTGCTGCATATTCGGCGTCCTCTGTTTTTGCCGAGATATTAATTTTTTATTTGCTTTTTCTTGGAGAACATCTTTGTTTGGGGTGGACGTGATTATTTGGGAATACTGCTTTGAGGCCACCCTTTTACTGTCACCAGACTTAGGTTTTGAGGGCCCTGGTATTGGTAAAATTTCGTGGAATGACTTTCCAACATATGAGTTTTGTGATTTTTGTGAAGGCTCCATTGTTTCAGAATGTGTTCTGCATGGAAGTTGACCCTGTTGTAGGGGTGGCGTGTTGCTTCTTTCTGGAGTTTTTTGATGTTGATGGGTAACAGGAACGTCGTGAATAGGACCAGTAGAATCCTTTATACTGTTAAGAGTTATCTGAAGTTCAGCTGGCTCGAAGTCTTCCTCAGTGAATATATCTGGATTATAAGGACAGATCCCTATTGCTCTAAATACATTCAGAGCTTTTTCTGGAGTAGCTACTCTAATGAATGTCAAGTTGAAAAGTTCCGCAATTTCAAATGGAGTTTTTTTTCATGAGGATGATTCCTTAAATATTTGCTGCATTCAGAATTGAATGCTGTCTTCAACGGGCCATAAATGCGACATCGAGTGGCTGCATTTTGTGTGAGGTGTGTGGAGGGATCGATAGAAGAAAAATACCGTTAGCCCTGCAAAACTAATAAGCTTGATGAGTGGAGTGGGTTGAATGATTATCTAATATAAGGAGAACCGGATCTTCCCGACTCGCTTTCACGAAAGAGTTGAAATGTTGCAAATATTTTTGGAATAGTTCTTCTGCGATCCATCCTTTGTCAGAACAAGTATAGAGGGCTCCTGCTGGACCTCCTTTTTGAGCTGCAGATTAATCCTCTTTCGCGGATAAATGAACATTGGTGGCACATAAATTCCGGTTGCGCTATAAGCACACACCACTGTTATATTTCGACCTCTTTCCCAGCTTGTGGCAAATCCAACCTGTTTTAATCCCTTCTGGGCAAAAATTTTTCCTGGCGTCTGAACTGTGGAGATTCCTGTCTCATCGGTGTTGAAAATTCTATGAGCCTCAAAATTATAATAATAATAATAATAATAATAATATTTATTAGTCCTTTTAGACATATAAACAAATGCTGCTATACTTGGTTAGTAATTTTTCTAGGTTTGCGAAAAATATGGAAACCTCCTACCTGCTGAAAGCTGTTATTCTATTAATCGATGTTGCTTCCGGCTTGCAAAGTGCGATTGACGAATTTCTTTCATGAATCCATACAGCCAGTCATCATCAGCAGTTTTAGAATTTTTGTTAAAAGGAAATGACAGATTATTTCTAACGGCATATTCAAAAGCACATTTTTAATTTCTCGCCGGGAGATTCCGTAAAAAAGTTATGAGAGATGGATGACATGTTGCGCTAACAAATCTCTCTTCATGTTTTGAAAAAACAGGTTTTCTTCCTAATGAAGGTCCATCATTACTATTTTGCTTCATTCTTTTCTGCAGAGTACTTCTCGAAATGTTGAATGTTCTGGATACCTCCCTAACACTTCTACCGTTTATCACTGCTGCAATGGCTTCCTTTAGCTGTTCACTAGTCCAAGATCCTTTTTCAGTTAGCCTGCGATAAGACCTCGGCATCTGAATTCTACTAGATTGGCTTCATGGAATTTCCTTATACGTAATCTCAAAATAAACAGATTGCCAACACGATTACCTTGTAATAAATAATATTTTCCATCTTTCCAAATGTTGACAATTTTCTCATGAAATTCAACCTTCAATCCGGACTCTACCATCTTCCTTACCGACAGTAAATTGTGGAATAATTTTTCACAGGTGAACACGTCCTTTAATATAATTGCTGTGTTGTTTTCCGTGATAAGAGGTAGATCACCTGAAGTTGTTGACGTCACAGTTTCACCTTCTTTTGCTACATTTATGGTATGGGATATCTTCTTCAAATTTTTACAAATGCGTCCATATTCTGCTTTTATTAGGTGAATTGAAGCGCCAGAATCGATCACCATCACAATTTCTTCATTTGAGGTTACATTTCCAGCAAATACGGATTCGTCACTTTGAACTACTTCGACGCTTTTCTTCGACGGGCATTGAGAACTAATGTAATCTGACATAAAAGCAATGTTTCCATTCTGATTTTTATTCAATGCCATGTTGGCATTCGATCTGTTTCGCTGAGGACATTCGGACCGTTTGTGTCCCACAGCTTTGCATGTCCAACACCTCACCGAATACTCCCTTGAGTTCCCTTCATCTCTACTCGAAGTTTTGTTGGTTGCATAAATGCGTTTCGAACCGTTATTCGAAGAACGCTTGTTTCTATTGGAAAATTTTCTTTGAGTAAAAAATGCATTTCCACTGGCCTCCCTTCTTTCTCTGGATTTTAGCATCCTTTCTTCCTCAGATAAGGGTTTACTCTTCACAAAGTCTTCATTTACAACGTCTGGAGTAGAAGCTAATAGAATATCAATCGACGTTATCACAGATTGATATTCATTTGGCATCGAGGAAAGCAGTTGTGTTACATATTCCTCACTGTCAACGTATCCTCCAACATTTCGCCAGGAAATTTTGACATTACTGTCAAAATTTCTTGAAGAAAAAAAATCAGGACTTCCTTACTGTAAGGAAATGATATTTCCGTACAGTTGTTAGTGTTCTACATAAATGATAGGAAACACATTGCTTATAAGGAATTAATTTATATTTTGAAAACATCAAGTTATTGCTGAATACATTTTTAAGATCAATTTGTTATATTTACAGTAATTTGACAGTTAGTACAATTATTGAACATTGGAGGAACACTCTTAGAACTATGAGAAACATTTTGGACAACATGCAGGGGTGGAAGAATCATTTTGTTGAATATTTTGTACTGTGAGAATTCTATTTGCCACCTCAAAGTTATTGTTAAGCGATTCTCCGATATATCCTTCAGAAACGTTTGATGACTTCCATCCGCCATGCCTCTTTAAACTAGTTATGTCGGCACCAGAGTCAACCAATATTGTTGCAGAAGACCGACGAAAGCAGTGACCAGTATATTCTGTCGGATTTACCAAGTTCAAATAAGTAGCAACTATTTTGGGCATTTTTCTAAATTGATGAATTCCTACCACTTGACTACAACCCTTTCCGCTTTGATATTTAAAGAAAAATCGGTCACTGTTCATATTTTCTGGTCTTAACGAAACATACTTTCGATAAACATTCAAGTAGATCTGATTGATTACAAATGATCTTGGTTTGTTGGTTTTCGAATCAGGTATGCTGATTAAAAGCTTAGATTCTAAGTCTTCTATATCGTGTACAGTCATTCGGACTAACTCATCCATTCTACAAGCCCCAGAAATACCAAATATTACAGCCACCTAAAAAATAAATAAAGCTATAATCTAAATAGAAATTTAAAACTTGTAAATTACCTTAATCATTAAATTTTCTTTATCTGGAGCTTCCGGGATACATTTTTCAATTTCTTCCTTCGTTGAAATCTTAGATTTCTTCGCCCTATAACCTTGAGCTTGCCGTTTCAATAAAAAACGAAGTTTTGAGTATGTAGATATATCTACATTGTGTTTAAGTGCAAGGGTTGACTTCAGCATTGAATAAATGGCCCATAATGTTGAAGATTTCATCTTTAAACAAAGGTCTAGGAAGTATGCCATTACAACATTTTCTGAGAAAGAACTCGTATTTTTACTCATGCGATAATCCATAAAAAAGCATTTTCGTACTTTTCTCTTGATTTCTTTGGCAATAATTCTAATGAAGCAGTATTCACTGCCTCAACCAGCTCTGGAGGAGTCCCAGGAATGGAAATTTCATCATCACTTATCATTTTACTTTCGAGAACACCAGCAATTAAATTTATAAGCGTCAAGTTTGACAATTCAACCTCAATACGTTTCCATAGTAACCAAGTAATTTTATTAGGCATTTCAAAGCACCATTTATTTGGGAATAAAATTATCGCGTTTTTTTATAATCAATCAATCTGTCGAATTTTAAACGATTTGCGGAAAAATAGTATGTTTACCTCGTAGGAAAAGCCACATTCCTGGACTCTGTCTGTAGCAATCTTCACAGTCGTCCAGGAATGTTAAGCCCTTCCTACCCTGTAAACAATGTACTATTATTAACAAAAAAATAAACAAATTCTTCTAAAAGCTACAATTAAAAATGAAAGAATATAAGATTATTTCCAGAACTATTATGATATATAATTCAAAACATAATTCAAAAGCAATTTCAAATGAATCTATATTCTAAAATCTTTTAGATCTATCGTCAGCCTTCATCAAGGTTGATCACATATTATTGAAGTCTTGTTTCATCTCCTCCGATTTCTTCTTCAGTTTGGCCAGTAGTACCCTTACTACAGTTTCATTAGGTGAGAGAAGCTGACTTGTTTCAGATTGAGCTCCTGAAAATGTTGGCTCTGGAATATGAGACACATAAAATTCTTTATCTATAATGAAGGAACTCCTATTTGCAACCATGAGTTTATGGTTTTCAGTCACTTCAATTGTTTGCTCATTTGTTTCTAACTCATAGAAAGTACATAAACAGTCCAGTGCACGTTTTTTCCGCCTTTTGGGAGCAGCGTGGGTGCTGAATCCAGTGTGTATTTCCTGCTCCTAGAAGAACCTGACAAATACCTGAATGAGAGCAGATTTC
This sequence comes from Micraspis discolor, assembly GCA_030674115.1. NCBI lineage: Eukaryota > Metazoa > Arthropoda > Insecta > Coleoptera > Coccinellidae > Micraspis > Micraspis discolor. The sequence goes on along the minus strand of JARTUT010001834.1, from coordinate 74,913 downwards.
CAATCAAGAGAAAAATTTTTCTTGTTTCGTTTTGGGTGTTGGAAAGCACACCAATCACCGATACGTATGCTTCCTTTACTTACTGCATCAATAACTTCCTGTATAAGATCATTGATGATTTTGTTATTTTCAAATCTTTTGAGTCTATCAACACTCGGTATATCTTTGGTATCATTAAGAAGCTAACAGAATGAACTTTTTTTCAACTTCATCTGTTTTCCTCTAACCATAATATTCAAGTATGGACCCTTCACGAAACTTGCAGTGTTTCCGGAAAAATTTGAAGTGAAGTTTTTCAAGTTTAATTCATCTACTACTTTCAATTCTTGGGACATCTGCTGCAGCTCGATTTCATCAGCCATCTCCTCAAAGTATGTCAAAGTATTCAACCCCATCTTCGGTCTTTGCTGAAAAAATATGTGATCATTGAACCCAAAAGTAACAAAACGTGGTAGTGTAATTAAAAAAGTATTGTCAAGTAATTGAAATGAGGCGAAACAAAAAAAAATGTAGACATTGAAATTGACATGGAACATACACATGAATAACAACAAAAGAACGAATTACCTATGCATGGTTCATCAAATATTTCAGTATTTTCTATTTCTTCTCTGGTTTCCTCTTGTTCTTCCAACTCGTCTTCATTGCCCTTAATTATTTGAGGCAAATCAATGCCTAGAATTATGTTGTTCACAACATAAAATACCTTACCAAAGTCTATGTGGTACGGCCTTTGGTCAATTATTGAAAGCACTTTGTACTTACAGAGGCCTATATGCTATCTATGCTAATTTTAGTGGACTGTAAATGAAAACAAACAAAAATGTTTAACTTACTATTAAGTTTGGGGTCAAGTTATTTCCAGGTGCGTTATTTCCAAATTCACCTTCGATTAAAGGAAGTTAATTAGGAAGGGTGAAGGTAAAAATAAGGAAAAAATAAGATGAATTTTAAACCTGGAAAGCACTCCCACTGCGGCTCGGGATGCAGATGGTAATCCCGCCCGCCCTTCCTTGGTTGGAATAGAAATGAGGGTTGAACTATTATGCGAGTTGTACTATAATTGTGATGCACTAGCACCAAAATGCACACTAAATACTGCGGTTTTACTATGCTAAATTTTTCTAAAGCGGGTGAAAAGCGAAAAGGTAAAAAACTATCAGAAATTCTACAACACGGCGGTGTCGAATTCTAAGACTGAACTAACTGGAAACGCGAAGAATGCGAACTTAAAACATGTGGTGTCGTATGTGAGATATGAATGTATACAAACAATAACAAACAAATAAATTTTGAGGAAATTCCGAAAACGCCCTAACATCCCCCCTCTCTCTCTTTGGGAAGATTGCAATTTGACAAAAAAATCAACTATAAGAACAAAACAATCTAAATTAGCGGATCGAAACTATTGAAGTATACCAAAGATAGCTAAGCGTTCAAAACTATGGAAGCGGTTTAAAGCTATTAAGGCGGTTGAAATTATTAAAACGATTTTGAACTATTGAAGCGGTTAAAAACAATTAAACGATTTTGAACTAACTATTGAAGCGGTTAAAAACTATTAAAACGATTTTGAACTATTGAAGCGGTTAAGAACTATTAAAACGATTATGAACTATTGAAGCCATTAAAAACTATTAAAGCGAATGAAAACTATTAAAGAGGTTGAAAACTATCAAAACAGCTAATAACTACTAAAGCGGTTAAAAACTATTGAAAAAAGTGAAGCAAGTTAAAGTTGCAATATTATTGTGTCAGAAGTGGACACAATTTTGTAACAGGACGTTTGAAATGTCCATCCTTTGTTTTGACCATAGCGATTCTAACAATCTGATCACTACCTGGAAATATTTCTGTGATAATTCCAAGAGGCCAATTCAAGGGGGGTGTGTTTTCACCCATTACTACCACTACAGTGTTAACGGTTACAGGATTCGTAAGAGAGTTCCATTTAGAGCGTGTTTGCAATTGATGAAGATATTCATCTTTCCATCTTTTCCAATAAGATTGGACTATTTTGTCTAATAGTTGTTTTCTACTCAACCTATTTATTTCTATTTTAGAAACATCAGCAGCAGGAAAATGTTGTAGAGATGTTAACAAAAAGTGAGCTGGTGTTAACATAGTCGGATCAGAGGGATCATTATTGATGTACGAACAAAGAGGACGACTATTGAGAAGAGCTTCTATTTGGGTTAATACGGTGTAAAACTCTTCATATGAAGAATCTGTTCACCTATCGACTTGAGCAAAAATTTTTTCATGCTCTTTATGTTACTCTCCCACAAACCACCCATATGTGGTGAGAGAGGCGCATTAAATTTCCATTGAATTTGATTATTCAATAGTTCTTTCTTCAGAACACCAACATATTCTGATGAAACTATAAAATTTTGTAAGTCGTTCAGATATCTAGAGGCGCCAATAAAATTGGTTCCTTGATCCGAATGAAGCGTTTTCACTGGACCTCTACGACTGATAAATCTCTTTAAAGCATCTAAAAAAGTGTCAGTTGTTAAGTCAGAAGCTAACTCTAAGTGAATACATTTTGTTGCGAGGCATATGAACAGACATACATACGCCTTTTGTGTTTTGACTCCTCTATGTCTAGTTAAAGAAATTTTGAAAGGTCCGGCGTAATCAACACCTACATCTATGAAGGCCTTGAGTTGAGTCGTTACACGCGGTGAAGGAAGATTTCCCATCAAAGGGAAGTTAGGTCTAGGTTTCAATCGAAAGCAATGATTGCAAGAACGTACTGTTTGTCTTATAATTTTTCGAGCGAAGATTATCCAATATTTACTCATTAAAATTTAATAAAGTAAATGCGGACCTGCGTGTATATGTTTTTTATGCATATACTCAACTAAAAGAGCAACAAAATGTGAATTTTTGGAAGGAGTATTTGATGTTTGTAATCAAAACCAACAGAGGCATTGCTTAGCCTACCTCCTACCCGAATGAGGCCAAATTCATCTAGAAATGGATAGAATTTTCTGAAAGATGAGGAACATTTTATTTCTTTCCAATGAATTGAACAATTCGCTAAAATGAAATTGTTGAACTATTTTTATTAAATAATTTTCGAAATCTGAAGATTAGAAATGCTGACTTCATCAGAGAGTGAAAGTATGCGACCAAATTTCAAAACATATATCATGCTTCTAAGGAGTTTAGTGAAACTGGAAAATTTTGATATAAAGGAATATAAATTATCAATTGTTGTGACAACCATTGAAATAGTTTGTGCTTCCGGTAAATCTTCCGACAGATTTACATTATGTATTAATTTCAAAGACCATAAACTTTCATCCCTTTCTAACCACAAGGGAAGCCAACTTTCAATATTCAAAAGAAATTTTGAGGGTGTGACTCCTCGTGAAACAATATCAGCACTATTTTGTGTTCCTTGAACGAAACACCAATTTTCTACAGGCAAATTAGACCGAATTTGAGAAACGCGGTTAGCTATAAAAGTCTTCCACTTGTGCGGAGACTGCGCTATCCATCCTAACACAATCATCGAGTCAGTACAAGCAAAACTATTATATATTTGGCAACGAGTGGAATAAACAGACATTACATATTTAAGTAATTTCGACAAGAGTAGGGCAGCACAAAGTTCTAAGCGGGGTATAGACACAATTTTAAGTGGAGCAATTTTAGATTTAGAACATATCAAATTTATGCAGGATTTACCGTTTGAAACAGTTTTCATATAAACAGCGGCGGCATAACTAGTTTGACTTGCGTCGGAAAAACCTATTAAGGTTATAGGCGAATTTGCATGAGCTCCTAGCCATCTAGGAACTCTCACCTGAGTAAGAAGTGGCAATTAATTTTCAAATTCTTTCCAGCTGTTAACAAGTTCAACTGGAGGGTCAGAATCCCATTCTAATTTAATGGACCAGAGTTTACGAATAGACAATTTCGCGTACAATACTACAGGACCTAAGATACTTAAAGGATCATAGATTTTGCTAATCTGTGATCAAATGCTTCTCTTTGTATATTTTTGACTACTTTGAGAAATTAATGCTACATCGAATGAAAATACATCCGATTCAGGTTTCCACTGTATTCCCAATACATGAAAGATATCTTTTTCAAAATTAATTGTCTCAGGAGAAGGTTTCTCGGAAGGTATGCATGACAATAATTGCGGAGAATTTGTGTACCATTTTTTGATTTCAAATCCGCCAGATTCGAACAATTTTGTCAGTTCAACGAATAGCGTCTTTGCCTCAACGATACTATCAACGCTGGTTACTAGATCATCAACATACATATCGTTCAAAACTATTTTCGAAGCATATGGAAAATTATGAGCTTCGTCTTGACATAATTGTCTAACTATTCTGAGACTCAAAAATGGAGATGATCTTATACCAAGTGCCACTCTATTGATTTGATAAACTTCAATAGCTTGATTGGGAGAAAAAATATAATAAAATGAATTGAAAAACGCGATCTTGTTCAGAAATTTCTATCTGACGATACATTTGACAAATGTCCGCGATAAGGACAATAGAAAACAATCTAAAATTGAGGAACATTTGAACTATGTCCACCTGTAATTCAGATCCCGTGTGCAAACAATCATGTAATGAAAGAGATGAGGGTGTAGTTTTTGCACTGGCATCAAAAACAATTCGAATAGGAGTGGACACACTATCTTTAAAAATTGGATGATATGCAATTATATAATGCGGATGATTTCTTATGTCTTGAAATCTATCATCATCGATTGAACATATTTTATTCATATGACACTGTTGAAGGTAATCTGAAATGATAGCGCTATATTGTTCCCTGAGAACTGGATATGAGTTAAGCCTTCTTTCCAAGCTGAAAAATCTCCTTAACGCGGTGGTAAAGGAATCACTCAAATTAGTGGGTTCTATCTTGAAAAGTAGACACACTATATATCGACCAGAAATAGATCTGGACAAAGTAGATTGAAAATGAGTTTCGCAAGCTAATTCTTCATCAGTATAATGCTTGATAGCCGGAACTTCTTCAAGATCCAGGAAATTTTTACTAAATTTTCGAGGGGTTCATCGGAGATCACCGCACTATAACCAAATCTAGATCGAACAATCTCGTTTGAAGCGGCCGTTCGCGCTTTTCCGGAAATAATATAACCCAAACTTGTATCTATTGCTACTGGTGAATCGCTTTTATGTGAAATTTTATTCTTATTCATTATCGTTGCAAAAATTTCAACTCCTAGGATGCCATCAATTTCCGAACATTCAGTGAATGTATCATCAACCAAGGAATACTCGTAAACAAATTTAAATATTCTTGAGAAATATTACTGCTCGGTAATTTGACAGTCAAGTTATCAACTACTAAAGCATGTAAAGTGAAAAATACATTTGAGTCATAGCGAGAAGAAATGCAAATATTTCTTGCAATGCCTCTGACGGCACTTTTATGGTTTCCTATTCCTATAATAGTTTGATTTAATTCCATAATCGGAATGCTCAAATTTTGACAACATTGAAACGAAAGAAAATTTTGTTCGCTACCACTGTCAATTAAGACGCGAATTTCCTTGCTATTTCCACTAGGAAATGAGATTAGAACCTTGGCAGTAGGCAATAGAGAAACTCTAGTCTTGAAGGTAGAGGCATTCGAGTGTAAGGACACAACATAACCAACCTTTTCCATATAGTAGGGAGCCCACGAGGCTAAATGGGGATTTACTCGAGCGTCGTAGAGACCTATTGGGATGCAAAGCTTAGATGATAAGAAGAAAAAAATGTTATGTGATATATACCTTTACATCGGTGGGGGAAGCGGCTATAGATTTTTAAATATGTAAAAAAAAACTGTTGCATAGACATCCTCGAGCGCATCAGATATTGATAGCATCAATGCCCTACGTATTTTTAATAATGTATGTATGTTAATCTGATCGTTTGCATGATGCGGGTGGTTGTATTTAAGGGTTGAAAATGAAAAAAAAAAATTAATCGAGCGCGTCAGATTTTCTAAGGGAGTGTTAAGTACACCAAAAAAGAGCTCTCATTCACTATTCTGACAATTTCGATGGGACGCAAACTCGCGGCCATTTTCATAATGTGCAAAAAAAAACCGCCATTTTGAAATACTCAAGCGCGTCAGATTAAGATATATATGGTTCATCTTTATGTTCTAAACGTACTGTCTAATAATCTGACGATTATCTAGAGGGATTCGCCTAATCTGACAAAAAAAAAAATTAGAAAAATGGTTCACTTTAAAGGCCATCCCTGCAACTCCCCGCTAACTCCATTCCTGGGCGCTTGAAATTGTACTTATGACATTTTGAGCTCAAAATATAATTCATGTGATATTTTGAGTTCGCTGAGTTCAAAGAAATAATATTTCTATGCATTTGAGCTCTCTCAGCTCGAAAGTCTGATAAAAGTTTCATAGAACACTATTTTTGGAATTTCAAACCGCAATAACTTTTGAATGGATCAACCAATTTTCACGCGGTTGACACCATTCGACGCAGTTTTATCATCCTCGTAAGTAATTTTGCAATTTTAATTGTTCGAACCACAAATTTCGGAGTAATCCCGAAAAAACACTTTTTCGGTTTTCTTTCGTTCACGATATCTCTCGAACGAATCAACCGATTTTGATCAGCTTGGTGGCGATCGATGTGGTTTTTCAAGTTCAAATGCGGATTAGTTTTTGAAGTTAATCGATAAAGCCGGTTAAAAGTTATTCCAAAAAAACCACATTCAAAAAAATTATTTTTTTAAATCATTGAACTTAATTAATTAAAAAGCTCAGGAAATAGCATGCAAATAAATAAGCGTATGCTTTTTTAGTAAATTACATGTATTTATAAAAAAATTACTTAAAAAAAAGCTTAAAACAATTGAATGTTTTATAATTAATAGATTAATTAGTCATCATCTTCATCTGAAGAATCATCTTCCTCTTCTGGCTCAATTTCATCTTCAGATTGCGTATCTGTAACAAAAAATTGATAAAATATTTAACAATATTTTTTTTATGAACAACGTGTTTTTTTAATTATTGAAGAAAAGAAATACCTGATTCTGGAGTATCTTCAAGAATATCAGGTGTTATGACTACATCTTCATACGCTTTCGGCAATTGGTCACCTGCAAACCAGTTCATTTTAAATTTTTCGTCGACAATTTTCCATCCAGAGTCCGTTGGTAACAGATCAGTAATTTTTGCATTATGGGCATTACTCCATAAGCAAGCAATGAATTTTGTGCGTAACACTTGCTGGAGTAACTCCGATTCACAGGGTGGCAAGTTGCACGCATCGTAATTCCGGACACTCAAGGAGAAGGGTTGCGACTTGTCTTTTACTTTGTATGTCTTATTGAAGATGACAATCCTGGCTTGATTGACATCGTCTAACTTTTTCAACCCATACAAGTGGCAAACAAAAGACTGTATAATGTTAAAAGAATCCTGCACATTATGCTCCTTTGATCCCAAATCCAAAAATGCTTCTTGGAAAATTTCTGAATTCATTAATAATTGCAAAGGTTTCTTTTTCCCTCGTCGGTACAATGCTGGGTTGAAATCGCAACCAGTGAATGCATGCAAAGCTGGAAGCGCTTTTGAAATTTTGAACCTAATTTTTGTAGAGAGCGGATATGTCGATGCATCGGCGGGCATTGCCAACTCCAAGATCCATCCAAACTTCTACTCTTGCTTGCAGGTGTTCCATATTTGCTAACATGATGACCACTGTATCAGTATCAGAAGTTCTGACAGTAATGGTAGAATCTTCATTTTGTTGGCAAGCAACAAAAGCTATCTTTGTATCCGCTTCTTCGTGATCAGGGCATGACAACTCATTATTAATGATACGTGTTACTTTATCATCAGTAACAGAATATTCATAACACAAATCATGTATAATGTAAATTACCTTACTACCGATAATCGTTGCCATCTCCTGATTAGCCCAATGATCGATCAAAAACTTGACAATAGCTTCTTTAAACTTTGAATTTTTAAGTCTTTTGTAAATTCTGCTGTTCGTGTTTGTTGAGGACCGGAAATGTGGAATTCCTTGTCATCTACACTACCTCGAAGAGAATGCTCATAATCCTTGATAGAGGTGTGTGAAGTAGCGATCGAATACAATGGCAACTTTACTTGCAGCGTTATTGACAAGGCATTGTAATATTTTCTTTGACACACCTCCAAAACTACGGGGCATTTCTTTAAAAGTATTTAAAAAAAGAAGCCATCAATAAGTACAAGGTCAACTTGGGGTGGCGGTTGCTCCATATCTTCAACTTGTTTCTCTAGCTCGTGAATTAGTACTGACTTATCAGTCTTGTTTAAAGAACCATCTATATGGCACAGTGATAACGGCAGAGGAGTTATGGGAGAACAAAGTACTTTCTCCAAGTCTATACTCGTGTCGAGAGATAAAGCTAATAACCGTCCGAATAAATCTCGCTGCAATGTAACTTCGTGCACTTTTTCACCAATTTTCATTTTTTTTTTCTTCTTGAGGCTTGCAAAACTTAGCACCTTATTTTTTTTATTGGCTGGTGAAACCTGTCTGAATTTAAATTACATTCCATTATGAATTAATCGCGCTGAAATGTTCCTCCAGACACTGTATTTAGTAAACAGTTTGTAATTTCTAGAGAAGCAGCTTGCTCCGTTGAAATGTTAAACAACAGATCCTTATCAATTGAAGAAGAGAATGGATTGATGTTCTGCAGGACATTGTTCGAAAAAGCTTCAATTTGGATGTGTTGTTTTTTCATTCGATCTGGGTGTAGATCGGCAGCAATATCATGGCAGTTTCTGTCAAGCCCTGCACCAGTAAGCACATGAGATATGATTCTTGTTCGCGCTCCATGATTTTTAGCCCAACGTTGTCTAGCAGAAATTGAATTTGTGAGGTTAACAATTCCAGTAAGACGACGAGCAGCATCACCATTTATCGTCTGCTCTAGCGTTAAATCCACAGGAATTCGTGAGAAAGGCTTGCTGGTTCTTCTGATTCCAAACGAACCTTTAGCCATTTCAGATCGGAGGCCTGGATGTGTGTTATCTATATGTTGCAGTAAATTTATGTAGTACACTAGCCATCGACTATAGTTTTGTTGATTGTAATAGAAGAATAAGCTGACGATTTTCGCAATTGTATATATATACAATTCTAAATCTCCAACTCTAATACTTTTAATGAATAAGTGGTAATGATTTATAAAATCGATGTACATTGCGTAAAATTGCGCCGTTCTTCCGTGCTTGCCATCTAATGTGTCTTCTGTGTATTTTTCATAAGATTGAATGAGACGTTGTGTTTCTGCATGCTGAACTTGAGGAGAGACATCCTCATGAGCCAAAAATGTGGTGAGATATTCGAACACTAATTCGACAACTGTTAATTGTTTGTTTTCCAAAAATGCTTCGAAATGTAATTGTTGCAATGCCAACGCCACGAGAGAATGCAACCGTTTACATCTGTTATAATTTTTTCCGCTAATAAAACCTGACACTGAACCATTAGCGATCAATTCACATTCAGTCATGATATTGCTCAGTCCACAATCTTCAATAAAAGTACCAACTGCATTAAAAAAAGCCAATTCAATATGAAAGGCCCTAAATGAATAAAAATGTTATCAAATCTTGGAGATTCTTGTGCTTGAATACAATAACTAGTGCGAGCAATAGCTAGATCATAGGTGATCTGGATGTAGGGAGCTTGACACTCATTTGCAATATCCTGACTCAATTCTAGAGTTTTCAAAACAGTTGAATGATTGGTGGGAGATTCATTAATTGGAGTAAGATATGAAACTTTTTGAACTCGTGAATCGTCAATCAAAATCTTGCTGTGAAATCCTACCCACATTGGAACATTCGATATTTTATACTTATGTAATAACATCCAGGCAACGTCCAGCTGTTTCGACATACTCAAATTGTCTGGAGCTTTATTAAGCTCTGAGATGTCTAGCTGACTCAGGTGGTAATTTTTAACTTCTTAGTAAATGGATGCATTTCAAAAGTAACTTCTTCAAAAGCCCTGCGTTTTCTTTTTGTTTTTGGAATAGTAATGGAAGATTCTGGAAAACTACCATGCATAATCTCATCGATTGTTGAATTTTCATTTGCAGAAGGGCTAGAAGATTCCAATGACACCGGATCCGGATTCTGCACGATATCCTGAAAAATTATTCCCACCGTATCATGCAAAGTATCTTTGCCGTTGAGGGTTTCTACGAAGCGGTCGAAATTGTCGAATGCGACACCAGTATTCAAGTCCGGGCGACGTTGAATATCTTCAGGACATACGTGATCACCATTTACCGTTGAAAATGTCAGCTCAGTCTCTAGCTCTTCTAAAGTTGTGTAAGAGCAACACTGCCCATATTTTGAAAGTATATTAACAACTTTCTTACTGTTGCATAAGCTCTTCACTGCCAGACCTAGGGTAATTTGCTTCGAAGTTTTAATTGTGTGACTAGAAGCAGCATAAATCAGATCTTGCCCAATGGAAAAAATAGAAAGTCTTTTTTTCTATTTTCCCGTGCTTTTTGGGATTGATGAGAAACATCACCACAAATGAAAGATTCCAAAAAACAATGAAGAAGCTCTGGCACGTAATTGCACTCTCCCAATATCAAATCTTCAGCTGTACAATTTTCAGGCAATTCTCTTTTGGTTAAGTTAAGAATTTCTTCACGAAGTTGTGTTGCAACTGAACGGATGGTTTCTTTTACTGCCATCGTTTTAAATAAATCCGTGTAAGTTAAAACAGAGGCGGAGAATGGAGCAAGAAACTTTTTTTTTTCAGCGTAAATAATTTTTATCTTATTGTCAAAAGTTTCCATCAATTTTCTTTCCAAGTGACGGTCTGAGAACGAAGAAATATTGATGGAATTAGATAATAAACTGCATTGCTGCTCTAACAATTTTTGATATTCTTTTTTTACGAAATCAAAAAACAAACATTCACTATTCTTGACCACTGTTTCTTCTAACATTTCACAAAGAATAGTGTACGCAGTATTGGTAACTTTTTTTTTCTTTAGAAATTCGCTATTATCATTTTTATAAATATCGCGTAAATATTGATCCTTGCAACATTTATGGTAGGGAATTTTGGTATCATCAGAGAAAGAACTGAGCTTTTCCAACATCTGTACATCATTTTGTTCCGTGGCCGCGCTTTTCAAATTCTCAATTGTTTTTAATCTATTGACAGCTAAACGAACTTCACGACCATGATGCCGTTTACGCTGTTTTTGGCAAATGAAGCACGTTTGTGATACTGGATCCTCACGAGCGACAGGCTCATCTGTACTGAATGAATTATTGGAATCCTGAAAGCCTTCCTGAACGTTGCTCGACTCTCCCGCTCTGAAAATTTTATAACAATAATTTAAGTATAACATAAAATAAAAATATTGGTTAAAAAATTTACTTACTTATTTGACGATGTACCAGCAACCTCAGTAGACAAGGAATCAACAGTACCATGTGCTTCGGAACACTCTCCAGAATCAGGAGCATGTGTTTCGGAGCTATTTCCCGAAACTTCCGGTGTATTGTCATGTTCCACTACACTTTGATCTTGTAAATACTGAAAGTCTCGCGGTATTTTAATAGCAGTAAATAATTTATAGCACTGTGCGTGATATAAATCATTTATTGATGATTCCATCGACAATTCGAGGTTATCATATGTTCCTCGAGACTTACGGATAACCGACGATATTCCAAAATATTAACACATTTTTTTAATGTTTCTACCGTTAATTTAATTGTTTTTTGTAAGGTACTTTCACCACAAAATACACATTTCAAATTAATATCACTCATATTAAATATTTATAAACTTTAACTCACACAAATAATATTAAAATAGCAAAAAAAGCCAAAACGTTGGAAACACGTTGTAAACAGTATGCCACGAACGAGTCTTTATGATCAGCTGTGATGGCGTCATGGCAACAGAAACCAGAGTGGGGACGGAGTGAGAGAGTAATAGATAGAGAAAGAGTGAGAGAGGAATAGAAACGCGGAGAAGGAAATGTAGGTATCACGCAGCTGCACGCATTTAACTTGATCGACGAATTTTTGTTATTTCGGCTTGCGGAAATCGTCAGATTATATATTTTTCATTATTCTTGAATTATTTCCTTCAAAATAAAAAAAAATTTAGCTACGCTCGAGAATGTCGAGATAACGTTTTTTTTTTACAACTTTGTTGCCCTCCCCTTTTTTTACGTCACTCTCAAATTGTCAGATTAGTGGAATATACACTTTTTAGGATGTAATTAACTCACCTTACCTTAATCTGACGCGCTCGAGAATTTCTGATGGTCAATTTTTTTACTAATCTGATCCTGTATCCTTAACGGGCGGCCTTATATATAGGCCTCATGTTTTGTGGGGTACTTAACCGGGTACAAGGTATCCCCTGTATATTAATCTGCCGCGCTTTAGTAAATCCCGAAATCCCTGATTGGGCTCCCCTACTAATATGTGGGCCCTGCTCCGAAGGCGCGGTTTGAGGTTGTGGTTCAATCACCTTACTATTATTTTTATTCATATTCGAATTGTCTTCATTACCTTCAAAATGCAATAATGAATGGTGTTTGAGTTTACAAGCATTGCATGTATTTGTTGATTTGCATGAAGAAATCTTATGTTTGGAACTTAAACAATTCAAACAAAAACCTTTTTCTTTAGCCACTTTATAACGACAAAATGGAGACATTTTCAAAAATTGATTACATTTGTAAATAAAATGTGATTGCTTACACAATGAACATTGAATTGAACCAGATCTAGTTGAGTGTAAATTAGATGCTACGTAAGAGTGGGTAGATTTCTGTTTATTAGAAGAATATTTTGGTGTGCTATGCGTGATCGGGCCAATACCACTGCGACCAAGCATCCTTGTTTGCTGTCTAATGAAACTAATTAAACTCTCATAGGATGGTAATACATTATCTTTCAAAGTCATTTCGAAAGAACGTTGAGTTTGATTGTCTAATTTAGTGAGAGCCAAAGTGACTAGAATGAAGTCAAGAGGATCCTTCAGACGAAGTTGCTTGAATGCACTAACAGATACATCAAAGTTTTCTAGAAAATGATTCAAATTATTAGGTTTGAACTCGAATATTGATCGTAAATACGTGGAAGCTAACAATCTTTCATCTTGATATGTATTAATCAACAACTTCCAAATACTTTCATAGTTATTTTCAATTGGAGGTATTCCAGAACAAATAGTGAGGGCACGACCACTGAGTTTACTCAGCAGATAATGTATTTTGCACGCATCGTCTAGCTCAGCATTTTCATGAACGCAACTCTTGAAGTTTTGGTAAAATATGGGCCATACTTTAGGATCGCCATTAAAATCTACTAATTCAATTGCAGGTAATTTGTGTTGCGGTTTTAATGAAATTTTCGAAATTGTACCACTACCACTACTAGAATCCAACGATCCTTTTTCTACCTGATCTGCGGCCAATTTAATGCGACAATACAAATCTTCAGCAGCTTCAACTGCTTGATAATTTGGTGAACTATCGGGATTTATGTCTAATTGAATCATATTTATCTCTTCTACAACTTCCATAATGCTTTGTCTTGTCGTTTCAATAGAGTATAAACCCATTCTGAAATATTCTGCAACTTTAGGCTTATTCAAGTCTTTAATATAATCTGAAAGCTTCTGAAGCCGTAGGAAAAACATTTGTTTTTGGATTCCAAAGCCTTCAGCTTAGTTTGCCTCTTATCCGTTTCGTGGTATTCGGCATATTGAAATGAATGAAATATAAATACAAAATATGTTACCTATAAAAACAAAATCCGCACCGAACACACTAGCGTGAGAGAGAAAGAGCAAAGTAATTGAATGAGCGAGAACACTATATGTGAAACTAAACAATGACCGCAAAACTTGCACCGGTACGTCTATCTCACAGACCACACCACATTTATGTCGAATGAAAATTTTGAGAAATCTATAAAAATGAAATGATATCCGGTCCGATAAGGATCAAAATGGTACGGCCTTTGGTCAATTATTGAAAGCAATTTGTACTTACAAAGGCCTATATGCTATCTATGCTAATTTTAGTGGACTGTAAATGAAAACAAACAAAAATGTTTAACTTACTATTAAGTTTGGGGCAGAGCTGTGCTAAGCACCGAAAAAAAGTGCTTCGAGCACTATAAGCCCTAAGCACTCGAAAAAAAAGGCTTCGAGTCTTGAGTTCTAAGCACCGCTTTCGACAGAAGGCTCCAGATTACCGAGCACTTTTGCAAAAGTAATTGAATATTTCGAGCACTAAGCACTTTAGTGGGAACTATTTTATGTAATGTTGTTTGATTGAAATGAGAACTCTTTAGCTTCATCGACATATCTAAAATTATGATTTCGAGACTGGGAAAAACTCAAAAGCCATTTTATTTGTTTTGTGAAACGCATGCATTCAATTTACATTCTGGTACTAGTTAATCTTATTCGTCCATCTGAATCTGAATGGCTGTTCCTAATCAATGCATAAAGTTGAATTAATAATCGAGGACCAATTATTTTATAAGCGAGAACACATTACTGAAAAAATGTGGAAAGCACTGACGTGAGATCAGGAGCTTTTCCGCGCTTGTTCTAAAGTCTTTTCTCAGACTTAAAAAGAGTGCGATTCGAAATCAGCCAGCACAATGAGTGTGAAAGAATCAATAAACATATATCTTAAATGGAAGTTGAGTGAACTTAGAGTTCAGCAAATTCTTCGATCTGACATTCTTTCCACATTTCTATACCATATATAAGTTGTTGTAGTTGAGTGTCATCAATTATAACCGAATTTCAGATTCATAATTGCTGAGCTATCGGACAGGTCTGGCCCAATAACTAACTTGACTTATATTTGGATAATAAACTAATTCTATTAATATGGAATCTCTATCTCATCTCTTTCGGAAGATAGAGAATATTCAGCCAAACATTTTCAAATTGGACCACCATTTCTTCATCACGAGTCAAATCCAACCGATGGCGATCATTTTCAGCTCGATATTCAGAAATCACAGACATTTGGGAAAAAATAGTCCTCTTGTCGCAAAATTCATAATGACATTTCCATTCAAAATATGACAACTGCACACACCAGTATTTTAGACATGTTTGTCATAAAATGAACCGACAGAATTGGTTTCATTTTCGGCTCAATATTCACTCATTATGACAACTTGTCACAAATTAAAACCACCCTCATAGAGATTTATAGTTGATGTGATGCGAATTCATAGATAGAAATATAATCTGTGACTTCATTTTCAGAAAAACTCTTATATCTTCTGGAGATTGTACGCTATGATGATGAAATTTTAAAATATTTTAGGTACCTATACCCTGCATAAATGCCCTAAATTGTTGTGATCTGACGAATAACTTATGAGATATCGTGTATTGAAAAAAAACATTTTGGGAATTTTTAAAAAATTTTCTCTAATGACGATTTTCTCGAAATTTGGCACACTTCTTCCTTTTAACGCTATCTAGACATTCTCTAAGTTACGAATTGATAGGATGAATATTCAAGAAATACATGTTATTAATGCTAAACTATTCGATGGATTTGGCCCAATAACGAACTTGACCGAGATATTTGGACACTCGACCTATTCTGAAAAAATGAAAACTCTAGGTCCCTTCCTTCGGAAGATAGAGAGTATACGGCCGGAGGGCCGGACATACTCAAGTTTGACCTCGAATTCTTCATCAGGAAGTCAAACCCAATCGATTGAGGCCATTTTCGGCTCGATATTCGAAAATAACAGACCTTTGGGCAAAACGATAGCACGCTGTTCCACTAGGAATAAGCGCGCCAAAAGGTACTGAAAAAAATTAGGTGTATATATTTATATTTTCCTTACCAAGTATAGACAGGGCGATTCACGGGGATGGCCTATTTGGTAGTCGTTTTTGATAAAAGGGATCAGGTTAAAATTTGCATGTTTAGTATTGAGACAATGATTTTTTTGCGCACTTATTCCAAGTGGACCAGCATGCTATGGTTTAGCCAAAACGCTTGTAATTTTGAAAATGGTCTCAATTGAGGATTGGGATCGACTTCCTGTTAAAGAAGCCGTGCTCAAACTTGAGTACTCTGCCAGCCGTTTACTCTCTATCTTCCGAAGGAGATGACCTTGAGTTTTCATATTTACACAATATGTTGATTGTCAAAATATCTCAAATATCTCGATCAAGTTCGTAATTGCATTTTCCCAAGATAGAGAGTATACGATCGGAGGGTCAGCCAGCCTGACCTACTTAAATTTGACCAAGGTTTCTCCATCAAGAAGTCGAACCCAATGGATTGAAACCATTTTCGGCTCGATATTCGGAAATTACAGACATTTGGATAGAACGATAGCCCGCCTGTTCCACTAGTAACAAGCGCGCAAAAACAAAAATTTTTCTGGCCTTCATAACCATAAAGTCAAATCAATGGTGACTGAAGAAATACTGAATATTAATTCAAAACGATCATATTATCTTTGCTCACATAAAAATCAAATACCGTACCTGCTTATATTGATCCTACTTCAAGAATTCGGAAAAGCTTAGTGCTTAGCGGATTACTAAGCACTAAGATTTTCGCGAGAGTGCTCCGAAAAACAAGCACTAAGCACTAGCCTTTGAAAAGTGCTCATGAGCACAGTGCTCCAAAGCACTAAAGTGCTTAGAGTGCTTTCACGAGCACTAAGTACAATGCTTTGGCACAGCTCTGGTTTGGGGTCAAGTTATTTCCAGGTGCGTTATTTCCAAATTCACCTTCGATTAAAGGAAGTTAATTAGGAAGGGTGAAGATAAAAATAAGGAAAAAATAAGATGAATTTTAAACCTGGAAAGCACTCCCACTGCGGTTGAGGAAATTCCGAAAACGCCCTAACATACATAATTTAACCTCACTTTGTAGCGTCTTTCAGAATTCTAATACGTTTTGCGCATGCCTGTTTCCAAACATTGCGAGACATTTCCATGGCATTTCATAAACATTTCCACACATTTTATAAACATTTCCTCATATTTCACACATTTCGAATCATTTCCGGAATATTTCCATGCATTTCAAAATATTTCTATATATTTCAAGATATTTCCTAACATTTCTCGGCATTTCCAACGAAGTGTACAACCATTTCCGCTCGTGATCACCCCCTCGGCTTTCGCACTGAAGTAATCCAACTATTTTTCTGGTCGCCGGGGATACGTGTCGCAGTGAACGTGTTAAATTAATGATTTTCTTTTGATCTGACATATTATCAAGAAGATATGCCATTAAATGTGTTGCTTCACCAAAACTTCTGATTTCACTGCCAAGAACAAAAACTTTAACTATCATCTGTTGATGCTATCAATAATTACAAATGAAGACTCTCCATGTTGATTCCGACTTATTTGCAATATAACTTCATTTTTGTAATGTAATCCATTAATTTTTATAAAAACAACTTTGAACAAATGTTTTCCATTTAGTGAGTTTTCCTCCGAAAGCACGTCATTGGTTAATTGTACTTGAGATAACTTGCTCACTTTAACCTCATCAACAATTCCTTTCTTCAGCAAGAACTGAGATGCTAGTTTCAATTGAAAGATCATTGAACTTTTTCCAATGTTGTATTATTGAAAAAATGGATCTCAACCACTCAGCACCCTTAACCTAGCCTCTAATACAATTGATGAATCAGAGAAAAATCTAAATTGAATACTAATTTATGGAACATTCGAAAAGTAATTAAACGTGAAAGCTATTTTATATTAGTCAATATTCCAAACTTGGTTTTGTCAAATTTTTATTCATTATAACTCAACAGGTATTGAAAAAATGAATCCATAACTTTATATTTCTTAATAATAAATATATTTCACTTGTCTCAAAAACCGTATAGACAGACACTTATAGAGATCAGATTTGAAATGAAATCGCCATTTTGGATCGACACATTTCAAAATAATGTCCACATGAAAAAGGTAGTTGATATTGTGCTTGAAATGTTAATTCTGGGATTTAATTTAAACTGGTTTTCCATTGGCTCTTTTAATAAAAACTAAAAAGATACATACCATTTTGAATTTCCGCCAAATGCGTCAAATCTTTCTGCACCAAAATTTGCTTAAAGCAAGTTCATATCGAGTTTGAACTGAATACTGAATACAACTCACTATATGTGGACCAGTAGTCTATGATGACGAACAAAAAGTACCTACTACCAAAAAGTAGAATTTAATTTACTACTTCACTATATTCACTCATAAAGTCAAATATCCCTTCAATCTACCTTTTATTGAGACTTGCATCACACCGTGCTTGCATGTAGTTGGTTTTAGTTCTAGGGTGTGTTGTATCCCACTACTTATAACGTCTAATCAGTTTCATGGTCTTTTCAGTATGGCATCCTTTTTTGTCGCACCGACGGCAAAAACAACTGATTGTCTCTATCTGTATTAACCATAGACATATATTTTTATGTATGTTTATGTTGTTAACCATCCATTCTTCTTGAGTGCATTTAGGATAGGGAATAAGGAGGAATATCCGAAAGAAATTCTTTTTTAGGACAGGACGGAAATCGAATTAACGCGAGTAGCTTGATTGTAAAAACCGATTACTCACTCAACCACTGCGCTAAGCCGCTGCATTATCACAACGCTTCAAAAATATATTGATTCTAACATTAATAAATCATATTCATAATAAACATACTCCATACTTGCCGGAAATAAATCCATACCAGCAGTGAATAAGGAATTCAGTAGTTAAATGCAAATATATTTCATCGTATAAAATAAAACATATTTCTCATGAATAAATCAGCTTTGAATACTCATCGATTTGTCATTAATCATTAAAATTTGATTTTTTTATAGCAATAAAAATAAAATATATTTCTTGAATACGAATTATTATATTTAAATAAATCCGATTCAAATATAGATTTATTATTTATTAGGTACATCATTTCTCTCAGTGTAGAACCTCTTTATTCTTATATCATCTTGGTAACATGTTTCGGCATTCTGCCATTATCAAACCAAAGATTCTGTAAAAAGATATATAAATGCTAAATTTACTAATTGTGGTCAATCGAAACTATCATAAAGAGAATTAATTAATCAATAAGATGGAAAAATTGATTGTACAATGATGGAAAGTAATACGAGAACAAAACTGTTTTCTGTAACAAAAGCAATTCCATATATAGCTATATCAGTAATCTTGAAAACTTACGATTTTATGGGTTCTTCATTCACATAGTTAAACGACAATTCGCTGCTTGAAATGAACAGTGGCTTATCTGCAAAACACTACTTACTTTTCAGGAGAGCGTTTCAAAGATTTTGCACAATCGAATAAATGATTCCCGAATATATTATTAGCCACAGTGAAATATTTTGGTGGTAACATAATTGTTTTTTACTGAACTACTTATACAGGCAAAGAAAAAATGCCTAAAATATTATTATTTAAGAAAAAAATGAAGATATGCCGTTGTTACGTAAGTATTATTAATACTGAAGATAATTCTAGGCAACAATAAGGTTAGTTATTAATTGGAAATAAAAAAAAATTCATTTGAAACGTTTTAATATCGAAATAAAGTAGGTTCAAACTAGTTACAAACTGTTATAGAAATCGGAAAACTGTCGAGGAATAAGGCTATTTTTTAAAACATCCAGTAGCTTCTCCTTTGTTTTTTTGCCACCTTGAATGCAGTTGGGTATGCCTGCTCATTATTAGGAAATGTTGGACTCCCAGACTTTCGAGTTTTCTTCATTTCTAAATCAACTACGATTTGGATCCGAGTGTCTTCTTTTTTGGAGAGTGAGAATAATTTTTATAATGGAAAATTTCCTCAGGCTGCTTTGAAGGATTCGACGGCCTTTTTAGGGAAATTTACGACATGCCAAGGATTCTTTTCAACAGTAATGAATTTCCTTTTGGAAAATTATAAGTCAAATCAGCATTTTGATATTTATAGTTTCTACTGCATATACTGAAAAAATTTAAACTTTTAACTTAATTTTCAATCCACCTGATCTCTAAGAACCCTCAAGTCATAAATAACCGATTTTAATTTCTTATTAGTTTCTTCAACATGGGTATGATATTTCATGAAACTATCTATATGAACTCCCAGAAACTTAACACATTCGCTGATTGGCACTTCATTTTTACTGTAGTTTATTCTTTCTGGATAGCTACGATTTGTTCTATCAGTCTTAAAAATAATACATTGGGTCTTATCATTATTACTTACTAGATGATTTTCAATACACCATTCATTTACTTTATCCATAGCATCCTTAATTTCCCTTATACCGCTCAGAATATCCAATGTATAGATGATGATATCAGCATCATCCGCAAACAACAAAGACCTGATGAAACTAGAAAAGAAGATGCTAGGGAGGTCATTGATGAAAATAATAAATAGCAGTGGTCCCAATATACTGCCCTGTGGCACGACCACCTCGATAAGTCTCTCAGAAGATAAGTAATCTCGACTTCCATCAGATACAAGGACTCTTTGTTTTCTATTCCTAAGGTAGCTCTCAATTAGTTTAAGTTGCTTGTCCCTTATGCCGTAGACACTTAACTTGTAGAGTAAAAGTTTATGATTTACACTATCAAATGCTTTGGCCAAATCCAGCACGATAGCTATGGGAACTTCACCTTTCTCAAGGAACTCCAAGATCTTGCAAGTGAGTTCAAAAACAGCAGTTTAAGTTCTCTTTCCCTTCATGAAACCATGCTGGCAGCTTACAAAAATATTGAATTTCTGAAAAAATTTCAACAATCTATTGGCCAGAACCTTCTCAAACACCTTTGTAAAAGAAGACAGGTGACTTATGGGCCCATAATTAGCCAAATTATCCTTTGAACCTTTTTTAAAAAGAGGCTTCACTACAGCCACCTTAAGTTCATCTGGAAAGATACCCGACTGAAAAGAGAGATTCATAATGTGGCATAGTGGATCCATTATTCTCTCTAAACAATGCTTGATGACACTCATCGGAATCTGATCGTGTCCACAAGATCTCTTATTTTTTAACTGTTTCACGGCATGATAAATATCCGATTTTTGAAACATAAAAAATGATTTTTCCCTACGTTCAAGTTCTCTGTTACAGGACTTCGGCAATTTCGAAACCAGATTAGGTGTTGCCGTAACAAAATGTTCGTTAAACCTCTCTACTACTCCTGAAACATCCCCGCAAATCTGAGACTTGTTCTCACGAGATTGACCTGAAATATTTTGAATAACATTCCAAGTTGCCTTGGATTTGTTATTGGATTTTAAAATTTTGTCGCCATAATATTCTTTTCTTACTTCCCAGTTTTGATCAGATAATAACATATTAACATATAATAATTTAGACTATTTTCATCAATCTTTCTTACCCTAAATGTTTCTTCAGTAGTGTCCAACAACTGCCGAATCCTGATCCTCTGACCACAATGATCAGTAAGATGTGCCTCTAAAACAGAGTTATTCGTGTCGGTTCATGTATTTTAGCTTCAAACCCAAAGCTCCCAATTAGATAAAGAAAATTTTGAGCAATATCACTCCTCATCAATGTATCAATGTTGAAATCACCTAAAACAACAATTTTAGAATTTTCCCTTATTGCAACATTTAAAATGGTCATGAGTCTTTCGAAGAACAGATCAATATCTGCCAGTGGTAATGTACCAGGTCTATAAATACAAACAACTATCAATTTCCCAGTACAAGAGTTCAACCGTATTCCGAACATTCAATGAGATTTGAAATTTTTTCCAGATCATACCTTATTGTGAATTTGACTGATTTCTTGCAATATAGAGCGGAACTCTCCTTTCTGCAGAAAGCAGATGCTAGTCTATAGCTGTTAAAATTATATGATTTTAGTTGTTCAAAAGATTGCCAATGTTCAGTCAAACCAAAAATTACAGGATTTTCTGACACTTTCCGACCACAATATCCATAAATATTGTCGGTTTTTAATTCTTTAATTGAATTTTTTGAAGAGCGATCAACTTCCACAACTTCACTCTCCGCCATCTTGAATTTGATATTGAAATGGCAATTAATTTTGGACACCCTGTATGTGAAAAAATGAAAATTCAGATAAATAGTATATGCTCCTGATAAAAGAACAGAAAAATATGCCAAAATCCAAATTAACGTCAGTTATTGAATTGGCATTTTTTATCGGACATTTTATATCATATGAAGAAATGTCGATGGTTTGGATTTCTTCGGGAAGTCTGTGTCTGTCCCTGATTGGGGTTCGAAAAAAAAAATTTGAGCTCACCCTCCACCCCCTTCGGAAAAAAATTTTTATACCTGTTCGAAAAATTTCCGCATTTTTCGCGAAAATATCATGTATATTTTTTGTTGCCAGAGCAATAAGGAACATTTTTAGGGGTAAGGGTTGGAACTACTCCTAAAAAAGGGGGGTGTCAACTATGCGAAATAATTTTTTGTTCATATTAGACCCCCATAGCCACCCACAGGCACTTGAAAAGTTGATTGCAAGAACCCTTTCGGTCGTATCTGTGGTGGTTTTGGATACACGCTAATCCATAGACTTTCTTGAATAACCCAAAAACGGTTCGATGTACGGAAATTCGGATAACAGTTTTTTGATCTCTAGGCTTGCGCGCGATTTTTTAGAAAAAAACAATTAACTTTAAAATTTTTGCTACCTCTTCCGTTCGACCTAAAAGTTCGCTTTTTGCTTCATGAGATGCGTTTTAACTTTAAATTGAGCTTCTCAGTGGAACAATGGCCTAAACCACTCAAATGTTAGATGGAAAGAATGAGTAAAATTTTCAACATTTTATTTTTCAACTTCACAAAAAATTTTCAATAAACGTCAATGTCGAAAATATAAATGAAATAAGAGGTTACGTTTGAATAAAAGAATATTAAAAAAAAAATCAAAAACCAAAAAATTTTTGTGGCTTGGGCCACTTTTATTTAAGAAAAGTATCAAATATTTGGCGACCATCTGCAGGACGTTTGTATTCTGGTCGCTTACTGGGCCCCACCGCGAATGCAGTTTCCTCCCGATATGGCTTCGGAAAGAATTTTGTGCACTTATTCTCAAAATTGCACGAAGCATCTGGATTCATTTTTCCACAGGGTGCATGCAATTGAAATTCTCGTACACGATCATGAAGAAGAGGCTGCGTTTCTTTATGAGGTATTCGAGCACTTATTATTTTGTCGATCACATCGACGTCTTTCAATTTGTCATCATCATGGAATGTCAATACGACATGGGCATGCGGTAGACCTCTCTTCTGGAATTCAATAACGTATTGATGATTTATTATCACGCCATAAAGCTGTTTATGTATAAAGTCGTCTAAGAAATTCAAGAATTTCAGATGAAATACTCTGCAGACTAAATCGGGTCTATCTTCCTATTTTTGATGATTCAGCAAATTTTTGGTGATTTCTGGCCATTTCGGATTACAGGTGAATGTTACCAGTAAGTCTGGCTTTCCGAAACGGGCGACCGTTGCCATAGCATCTAGGTATTGTCTATGACGGTACCTTTCACTGCCCGGAAAATTGGAAGGAAAAATAACAGCACGACCAACGTGACCTTCCTGACGGTTTTGGTTGAATTTTCTTTGGGCATCTTCTGCCGTTCTTCTGAATCGATGTTGATTTTGTTTCAACCACCATGACCGACTCATTTCCACTTTTACCCAAGAATCAACCAAAATTGCTGAAACAATTTGCCGCCATGATGCAGAGTAGTAAAAACATCACGATGATGTATTCTATATCGGTAGTATTCGTGAATTGTCACGTTTTTTCTTTGTCTTCCTTCAGTCCAATCCAAATTCTCCAGAAGGAAATAAAATGGGATAAACCATGGGATCAGCCATCGGATTAAGTAATTTTAATTCGTGGTGGTGATTCTGTCCATCAGGAGCATGCGGGTAGAGAACTAAATCTACATTGATTGGAGGTTCACTACCCTCGAATATTGCGGCTATATCACTCCGTCCTGGTATCCAATGGGGGTTATCCTGTGCTGCCAGTATGTTTATCACAGGTTCTTTGGTCATACCAATCACAATATGCTCTACTTCCTGATTTTTTTTACGTTCTTTCAACTCCTCACCCATTGTTTTATAGGCTTTTATATAAATATTGTGCCTGCGAAGGTAAGCTTCAATTCTTCGAAGAAGTTCTGGATGCAATGCCTGATTTGAGAAATCGGTTCTTCTTCTGAGTGCATCATCCACATCCAAAAAATAAATCTGATTCAACCGTGGTCGTTGCAAATCCTGGCTATTCGGTATGGAGTTATAGTAATGATAAATTTGTCCACATATACTAAAACTCCAGTGACCTTGGCCCCTTCTTTCCGGTGCTGGCCGAGAAGTTTTGAACGATCCCATGGCGAATATACTATTGACAACAAATCTGATGTTGGTTCTGAATTGTTTGGCAAGTTTATCACTCCCCAGAAATAAATTTTTCAAATCTGGTGGACATGGTTTCAACGCCGATAGTACGATTAGCCCTTTATTGCAACAGGAGGAATTGTCTCTAGTCTTATTGTTCACTTCCTTGGTAAAAAAAGGGCGCCACAATAAATGCAGGTGTGAGTTAATGTTCCACAATAATCTGGTTGTTCGCATAATATCTCTATTTCCTGCCAATTTGATGTGATTGCCTTCCTATAAGTTAGTCGATGAGGTATCTCGGCATGCCTGCGCCTTCTGCTTCTATTGTCAATGATTTCGATGGTACGAATACCATTGTTCGACGTATCATTTTCAGCATCTACGATCATTTCATCCCTAGCTACACGTGGGTCTCAACGATTTCTCTTTATTGTTTGAAGATAGTTTTCTGGTGCATCTCCAAAGTTTTTTTTCAATATTACACGCAATTGTTTTGTGCTCACTGTTTTATCAAATGTGGTTTATGCCGTAAACTTCCACACATTCATTTTGGTTTCTTGCATTTCCTCCTAGACTTCGTCATCTAAAACACGATCAATATCGTCGTCTACGGCACTGTTATAAAATGAATGATGAATTTCAGGAATGTACGGAAACAGAGACTGTGAATCTTTCATTTTATTTTTCCCTATTTTTCGTCCTTCTGGATATAGCAAATCCAGTTCAATGTCCTGTAAATCTGATTTCTAGTTTTTCTTTTTTCAACATTTAGAGACATGAATGGCGCTATGAGGTCATCGTCCACGTTTGTATATTTGTAAATTATTTTATACGGGTGAGATTTACACAACCGTATCCAGTGAAATTTTAACCACTCTACTGGTCTTCTTTTTTTTTTCATTTCGTTATCGTCTAGTTTTTTGTTTGTTTTTAAGTGTTCTAACTTTCTAGTGCATTCAAAATCATTTTCGGTCATCTTAATCACTTAAAATTTAGGATGTTTTTTCTTTGCAGACGCTATTACTTTCACCCAATCATCGGGTATATAGATGTTTTCATGATATCTTTTTTCTTTTTCAATCAACCCAAAATCCCTATCGCACGGTAAGTGTGAGGGACCGGACACTTTTATCCAATGGAGCTGTAGTCTCAATGGAATGACCTTTATTTTTATATCTAACTGCCCGAGAAATTCTTCCATCCGAGACACCTACACTTTTTTTAAAGAAGGTCTTACAAACGTCAACATCCACACCTGGTTTCGGCGCTCTTCTGCAGTAGGTTCGTAATTTGGGTTCAACTTGTACTTTACCAAAAATGAAAGCTGTCTGTAGATCAAAATTATTCAGTTTATAGAAGTTATCAAAAATAAGTTTCCTTTTTTCTAACCCATTAGTGCCCAAATTAATTTTTTTTGTTCAATTTTGTAAATTTTCATAACACTTGCTACATTATCTATCTAAATAAAGCCTATTTTATCAAAAATCATTTTTTTCTGATAATTTTGATTTTATGGGCCGTCCTCGTTTGAGGACACTGGGACATTTCATCTTGAAAAACCCGTGTCATTTCGGGTGCTATAAATTAAATGCAATTATAGTTTTTAAAGTATTTTTATTTGGAAAAGTAAACAAAATATTTATAATATTATTATCGGCATTTGAATATTATTTTTCATAACTATTTCTGTCATGATTTAAAGGAAAACAAGGAATACACAAAGTCATATCGCATTTCCTGCAAAATGTTCGTGGTTTTCCTTTGCAGGATCCAAACTGACAACGACGCTGATTCTCTCTTTTTTCCAAAATATGGTTCTTTCCATCAAATCGAACTTCAGGTAATACTTTAGATCGTGACGTAGAAGGAAGACTTAAGGGGCGACCTTTATGCATTCGTCTACCATGTCCAAGTTTCAGATATGAAACAGCAATGTTCCTACGAAACTCCTTTATGGATGTTGGCTTATCGGGATGTAAAAGATTACAAAGAATGATACTATTTACGACAGCCATATCAACAATGCGTGTGATCAAGCACCAGTACCACTTTTCCCTCTAATCGCTATTGAATGCTTTTCGAGTAGCCAATCATGGTGATCCACACCACCCATAAACTTATTGTAATTGTTTATGAGTTTTGGCTTTTATTTTCCATCTCTTTGTACTGAACACATGGGCTCCACTGTGTCAAAATTAGTCGCCATTGTCACACATTTATTATCGTTCCATCTGACCATTAGAATCTTATTATTTTTGTCAAAACGATGATCAAATTCTCCCCTTCGGGATTTTTCTATTTCCTTCACAGATTTCAAGGGACACTTTTCTGTTCTGTTGTCCCTTATCGTGCCGCTGGCTCGAAATCCATTTTCTTTTAATATTTTAAACAAATTGTAACTACTAAAGTAGTGATCAAAATGAACGGTGTACCCGTATGGATGGTCTACCACAGACAGCATATTAGTAACCACCCTCGTCCCCAATGGACCAGTTGTTTGGGTGGTTTCTTTTCCACAGTACAGGGAAAAATTGAAGCAATATCCACTGTCACCACACATTGCCCACAATTTATAGCCGAACCTTATTGGCTTCCCACGTATAAATTGCTTCAGTCCATGATGTCCGTAATACCTTACCATCATTTCGTCAATAGATAAGTGCTTTTGAAATATTCCCCACTTCCTGAAATTCAAATTTACAAGATCCAAGAGCGGTCTTATTTTGAATGAACGATCATGTTTGTTTTCATTTGCTTTTGTATTGTCTTGTAAATGAAAAAAATGACTTTATTTCTAAATAACGATTTCGGCTCATCGCATCTTTTACTATTTGTATGCCAAGGTCTTCAGCATCGCACCAATAGTCTCGTTCACTCGGAAGGCTGTGATACCCAGAAAGAGGAGAAATCCAATAAATATTTTCATTTACTCAGTCGTTACTTGAAATAACGGTCGATTTTTTGTTCAGTAGCATTCCGAATAGTTTCGTCCGCTATTTTCTGATATACTTCTTCCGAAAAAAACTTTTCAAAAAGTTCCAACATACTGACATTTGACAATGTTGCCAACATATTGGCGAATTTCTCTTCTGGAAGATTGGTACTACTCCATTCATCAAATGCTGGATCTGTTTTTTTCCATTTTGGAATAGGCCGTTCAGTTATTATCTTCCTCCGCTTGATAGGAACTGTTTCGTTATTATTTTGTGCTGGCCCTCCTTGAAATGATGTTGATGGTCCCTGTTCTGCTATCATTGCTAAAGGTACATCCTCATTGCTATCGTCATCACCAGGCAGGTTTATTTCTATTTCTCCCACAACATCCGAAACAATAGGTGCATCCATATTCTCCTCGTCGACATTCTCTTCGTCTGTAAGCTCATCGACTGTTGGTGGCAAAGCTGCGATATCAGCGTCAATGTCTTCTGAATACAAATATTCAACAGCTTCTTCCAACGTTCGAAAGGTTTTTCGACTCATGTTAGCTTTATATGAAAATGAAAATCAAATTAGAAAGTCACCTAGGAAATTATAAATAATGTATTTGTATATCCCAGCGTCCTCATATGAGGACACCGGAATAATACAACTATTTTTACAAAATCGAAAAGCAAAACTCTAACATCAACAAAACACAATGAAATATTCATGTTTTGAGTTCATTATGAGATAAAAAGTAATCACTTACCATGAAACAAATAGCAGATAAAAATCCAAAAAATATTCACAAACAGACTAGTACAAAATAATGTTTTTATAATATCAATACAACCTTCTTAGGAGAGAGCCAGATTGAAATTGAATGTTTTCTGTAAAAGTGGAATGCCATACATTTACTGGCATATCTTAAAATATAGGTGGTATAATAGATGCAAAATAGCACAGTTAATTTAAATTCCAAAAGACAGTTATCAAATGAAAAGATTGTACTCATCCAAAACGATGTCCGGTGGTGTCAACTAAGGGTGGCCTCCAAAGGACAGGTCACAATTCAACCTTCTCCGGCTGTCAAGGGCCTACAGCAGGGATGATAGGAGGGTTGTTCTATTCTGATGTGAGGGTGGTTCTATTCCAGTGGAATTCCAGGTGTGTAGAAGAATCAAACCTCAGATTATAGGTTGAAGAACTGTGTGACTCACGAAAATGTCCAGAAAATATCGTCGTTCTGGATGTAAACACAAGCCCAAGATGGTGGTTGGCGTATTCCAGAATATTCTACCAGAGTGCAGAAGTTTATCCCGTACAAGACGGAAATTTCAACAAACTCAAAAAAATGACAAAATACACAGCGAAATTCAATTAGTTGATTTTCTCCAATATATCCGACACAAGGGTCGATAGAAAAATATTCCAAGTATGGACGAAGGTCGTGACAGCTACACTCGAGAATTAATAATAATGATTTCTATTCTTTTCCATATGACAAGAAACGGTGTTTCCGGAAGCGTGAAATGTTGGTTGCCTAATTGATCTGAAGACAGAGGCGATATTAAATAAACTGCGCGCCAAAATTAAGATTCGCCAGAAATAACCGAACAAAACATCAACCCTTTCGTGACATCACCGATAACGCTCCAAATATCTCTCAACCCTGAGATACAACCTTCACAAAGATGAATAACGTAACAAATTTCAAACGTGTATCCCAGAATATGAAAAATATTTCATAAAAATGACATAATAATGTTTCATGTTTCACGTTTCGTGTTACTTTGATGCACCTAATAGCTTTACAACATGAATACACGCCAGAAAGGCTTGATTCACACACGGGTTGCGAAGTACAAGGTTACTCAAGGTGCACCTATATTGGAACACGTATTTTCAGCCATTTACCTGAACAAATTAGGTCAAGTTCAACGCTTAAGATATTTAAGAAGCGTCTCAGAGCATTTCTGGTGCAGAATATGTATATAAATTATTGTTGAATACTGACGTGGACGTGTGTTGCTGTGCTCCTCCAATTTTCGAAATTTTCCGAAGTTATTGTTGCTTCTGCACCTAACAAGGTAGAGAGTATATTCCTATTGAGTTTACTTACATTTTCTCACTTCTTGAGAGGGATCGATATTTTTTCTTGAAAGATTTTCATCAGTTTTTCTTTTGTTTACATCGGCCGGTTGACGGCGCGTGAAATTAGTAGGCGGTTCGTTGTCATCGCTGCGCGTGGAGAGTACGACTGGCTCATCTGATTATTATTGACGGTGTATGCTCGCTGATCCTCGATCCTTCGCGCATTGCTTTTCGGTTGCTAGACGTGGTGTGCTACAGTGATCCTCGATCCTCATTGTATTGTTTTGCGTTACGGGACGGGGTGTTACGTTGATCCTTGATCCTTCACGTCTTACTTTCCAATATCCGTGGCCCTCCCACATTTCTGTGTAAGACTTTCTTAGAGGCCCAAGAAAGTGAAGAGTCCTAATTGTATTCCTTCTCTAATCCTCAGGCGCGGGGTTCGAGATGGCTCGTTCTTGTTCCGTTTGTGTTAAATCTATCTCAGCGAACCAGAAATATATGTCGTGTTCGAAATGCAGCAGGGATTTTCACTTGGGCTGTGTTAACCAATCTGATGGGGATCGTAATAATTTGAAGGGAACCACTAACGTGTGGTACTGCTCTGCTTGTACAACGAACGAGCGTATTTTGCGTAGTAACTCGGTGAGTGGGCGCTCGGTCGCACCGTCTCCTTCGAGACTCTCCTCTTCACAGGTACCATCTGATGATCCTTTAACTATCCAGCATTTCAACATGTTGATGGAGCGGATGTTGGATTTATCGTCGAGTGTTAGTCGGATTGAGAAAAGACAGAATGAGTTGCTCGAGCAGCTTACGGCATGTACGGAGACTCTGACTCAACATTCCATCACCCTAGCCGACCATGAGTCGGCCCTTGCCTTTCAGCGTTCGCAAATCGAGTTGATCCAGCGAGATTATACAGCTCTGACGGAGAGGATATCTGAGTGCGTTGAAGATGTTGTCTTTGAAATTAAGGAGATAGAGCAGAGGGCAAAGAATATTCTGATCTACAATGTGAAGGAGAGCACTGACCCTAATCTCCAGGCCAGAATAGAGCACGATAAGACCATGGTTCATACTATCCTGGAACCTCTTAAACTGAAGGCGGAGGAAGTTGTCAGGGTGACTCGAATTGGCAAAAAAGGTACCAGGGACAGACCAACAAAAATTATTTTTTCTAAACAGGATACCGCGTTTCAAGTGCTCAAGCAGAAATCTGTTATTCTGCAGCGGTGTGATCAAGGGTTATCTATCAGTGCCGATCAAACCCCTTGCCAGAGAGCTTACTTGGCGGAATTGAGGGGGCAGCTGGAGCAGAGACAAAAGACTGGAGAGAAGGACCTCACCATTAAATATTTGGGTGGTAAGCCTTCCATAGTTAGTCACAAACAAGTTTCTCGAAAAAACTAAGTGCCCCCCCTAACGATTTCTGTGTTTATTATCAAAATGCAAATTTTATCACATGCTTCTGCATAGTTCCTACGATGCCGTCGTTTTGAGTGAAACTTGGTTAAATTCGTGTGTTCTGGACTCAGAGTTATGCCCGTCCAATTATGTCGTGTTTAGAGATGATAGAAATTCTAAAAATAGTGTTAAAAGTGAGGGGGGTGGTGTGTTGATACTCGTTCGTGCTGATGTCTGCGCTGAGATTGTGGTTAACTCCTTTGATAATGTTGAACATCTATTTGTAAAGATAACAACTCCTTCATCGAGATTTATCCTTGGTGGTGTATATATACCCCCACGATCCGATGAGTTAGTTTACCTTTCGCACGGGCTTGCGATGGAGGAGATCTCCCTTGCGTTACCCGATACACCTATCTATGTTTGTGGGGACTATAATTCACCTGACGCCGGATGGAAGGATCAGACCTTCGTTTTGTGTGAGGACGGAGCTTCTTTGAATTTTTTAGGACTAACACAGGTCAACCACAATCCGAATGGTCGTGGCGTGTTCTTGGACCTTGTATATGCACACGAGGCCACTACCGAGGTTTCGTTGGCCTCCGATCCTCTCCAGGCTCCTGGGATTCATCATGATGCAATCCAATTTGTTGTTGTTTCTGGGAGCGTCGAAAATGATTTTTTGCCCTATGAGGATGTTACCTACGATTTTCGGAGAGGCGACTACGATGCTCTTAATGCTTACCTGTCCTCTTGCAGCTGGAATTTCGACGGGCTTGAAGCGAATGAGGCCACATCGTTATTTTATGCATGTCTATATGATGGCATTTCTCGTTTCATTCCACGTAAAATAACTAAAAATTGTAATTTTCCCAGATGGTTCAATACAACTTTGAGGAGATTGATCAGTAGAAAGAAGAAGGCACACAAAAAATACATCGCTACGAAGGATGGATCAGACTACCTGGCATTTTGTCGATTACGTACCGAATGTAAATCTCTTAATCGTGCTCTGTTTGAAACATACATTAGTAATATTGAGCGCAGTATACGATCAGATCCACAGTCCTTCTGGAAATATGTTAACCAGCGGAAGAAAAGTTCTGGCCTTCCTAATAATATGTCTTATAACGGTACAAGTAGCTCCGCTGGTGCTGAAACTGTGAATCTTTTCGCTGATTTCTTCTCTAGTGTTTATAAAAAGGATTGTGTAGTTCCTCCAAATATAAGGTATCCTCAAACTGTGAACTTGTCCAGGTGCGAATTTTCAAGTGTCGAAGTTTTTGAGAGAATTGAGGGGCTCAAGCCTAAGCTGTCGGTCGGAACTGACGGTGTACCTGCTAACGTACTCAAGAGATGTGTTTGTGCTCTTTCCACTCCGATCAGCAGTCTGTTCAATATCTCATTGAAGCAGGGTATATTTCCTGAATTTTGGAAAAGCAGCTTCATCATACCGATCTTTAAATCAGGAACAAAATCTGAGGTATCTAACTACAGGATTTCCATTCAATCGGTTATGCCCAAGATGTTGGACAGTTTGGTGTGTAGTTACATGATCTGGCACTGTGATGCCCTTTGTCTGACGAACAGCATGGATTCAGGCGTGGGAGGTCTACCCTGTCCAATCTTTTGGTGTACCTCGAGGATATAGTCAGCTGCTTGGAGGAGGGACGCCAGGTGGACGCAGTTTACACCGATTTTTCCAAGGCGTTTGACACAGTGAACCATAATCTTATGCTGGCCAAGCTGGAGGCCTTTGGAATATCTGGTTCCCTACTAACTTGGTTTGGAAGTTTTTATGTGGTCGAACGCAAATCGTCCGATATAAAAATTATTTATCTGGGATCATCGAGGTTACTTCGGGGTTCCCTGCTGGTAGCCATTTGGGGCCTATACTTTTGGTTTGTTCATCAATGATGTTAAGGGCTGCCTCAATTCGAACTTTTTGATTTTTGCGGATGATTTGAAATTATACCTACCTGTGAACTCTGTGGCCGATTGCCTTCATCTTCAGGAACAGATTGATAGCTTTCTACAGATGGTCAACTTCTAACTACCTTAGTGTTAACATCAATAAGTGTAGCATAATATCATTTCACAAGCGTATTACACCTATCCAGCACAGTTATAGGTTGAACGATATTGAGTTGACTAGGCATAGTTGTGTTCGCGACCTTGGTATTTTACTCGATTGTAATTTGAATTTTAAGGAGCAAGTTCAAAGTATATGTGCGAGGGGTTATCGGTCGCTCGGTTTTATAATCCGAAACTCATCTCTCTTCAGTTCTGACACCGTGAGGCTTTTTGTACACCTCTTTTATGTAGGCCCATTCTGGAATATGCTTCTAGTGCGTGGGCTCCGTTTTACCAGTGTGACATTGACAGCTTGGAGAGGGTTCAGCGCAGATTCGTGCGTCATCTGGCCTTCAGGTTGGGTTTTTCGCAGAGGGAGTGTTGAGGCTGCCAGTCTATCATCTAGTTTGGACACCCTACGTGAAGACGCCGCCGGATGGACTTGTCCAACCTCTATAAAATTTTGAATGGCAGCATGAGCTGTCCCAGACTTCTATCTGCAATAAACTTTAATCTGCCTTCGAGGATCACGAGACATACTCCTTCTTTTACATTCACACACATAGAACTAATTACGCTACCAACTCGTTCCTCAATAGAAGCATGGTTGCGGCGAATGCTCTGGGTCCCAGTTTGGATTTCTTCTCGGCTCACTTTTTTCATTTAACGCAAGGTTGAGGCACATCAGTAGAGATTTTTGAGACATTGTGATGGTCTTTATCATTATTGTTGTTTATTGCTGTTTGTTTTATTGGCTTGTTTATTGTACTTGTAAGACTCGTGCTATGAAGACATATAGTCAAGTAGTATGGGTTCATCTTTAATTTGATTTTGTTATTCAAAAGGGGTTATCCTGTATACTCTTGTTTCTATTATTATATTATATGTAACAAGAATAAATAAATAAATAAATAAATAAATAAATAGTTTTTACACTGTACAAGATTTTTTAACTGTCCGGTACCTGCTCTAATATAGGTTTCGATATTGTATTGTGATTTTCTGTTGAAGTTTAATTGTATAGCGATACTTTAAGATTTTTCCAGGTTTTTTATGGAATTTTGACGTTTCTGACACAATGTAATTATTGTCTTATGGAAATAAATGTTTTTTGATTTGATTTGATTTTGATTTAAAGAAGACTAAGTTCAATATTTTGGATACGAACAGTGTATAAAATAATCCACGTCAAAGAAAATAAAAAAAATGTTTCCCAAAAGTTGTATTTCGTTCCCAAATTATGATAAATCATCGCAATATTATTAAAAGCAAAAACTTCAAATTTATTCAAAGTACAGAGCTGAATATGCTATGAGAGGTTCCCACAGTGTTATAACACTTTTTCGTGATTCAGTTCAATTTAATGTGAATCCCATAGTCCCAATATATTAAAAACAATAAGGAATATTTCTGTGGTAATCCACAGAAGGAGATCGAAAAACTTTGGGTCGGCGAGGGGTTCAGAAATGCGATATTTCGAGGTAGAAAGGGGAAGGCGATCTCGCGAGCGAAGCGAGCACCGTAAAGTTCATGAGACGGACTTTCGTTAGGTGCATTTCACATGCCTATACGACCACGCTAACATTTTCAAAAAAATTATCTAAAACACCGATTTCCCGGTTTTTCGCGAAAGATGATCCGGTAAAATTGAAAAGGCTTTTCCACTGACGCGATCAGGAAAAGCCGTTTTCATCCCCGAGAATCGGACCTTGGATAGAGCTATTCATATCTTCCAATTGAAAGTAAAAATATTTTAAATTAATTGCTGAAAATAGCTTACTTCGGCTCAAACACAAATTTCCAGATCATCAGTCACGTCCGACGTTCACAGAACATTGTCACATATTTTCAATTACAATTTTAATCCATACTCCGTATAATATTTTGAAAATTTTTTCAATTCATACGATTCGTAAGAACCCTGGTGAGGTATTCTCTTATAATTTAACAGTCTACGATGTATATTTAAGAAATTCAAAAATTTACCCAGCATAGAATCAGTTTTACAATCCCTAGCCAATTCATTTCACCCTGTCGATTCCTACTCTAAATGACAATTGTCGTTGACATTTTAATCTTATGTATTGTAATCATACTTTTATTTATGTATGATTCCAATCGTAACCAAACAATAAACTAATCCAAATGGATATTTCTGCAGGTAGGGAGGTTGCAGCTAGCAGATAATATTTTATTCGGGTTGAACATTTCAATTTCCACTCCGCGAAGAAACATAGGAACGACCTTGTAAAATTCATCATGCCTTCAGAACAATAAATCCTTCTTTCTCCATCAGATACATCCACCCACGCTAAGAATTCTGTCTTCAGCAATTATTTGAAATTCAATGACAAGATAGTTGGTAATTGGCCACCACACCATAATTGTTTGACCACGATGTCCTCTATGAAGGCAGATAATTTCATATACAAACTCTGCATTTCAAGTCAGGACGATCTTCCAATTTTGGTTTGAAGCAATTTTTGGTTACACGTTACACGTAAATGTGATGAATGAGTCTGGTTTTCCGAAACAGGCAACCACAGCCATAGCATTCAAATACAACTTGTATCGATATCTCTCTCCACCTGGGAAATTGATGGTAATATTATGGCACGACCAACATGACCTTGTTCTCGATTACGATTGAATCGTCTCAACGTATCCTCAGCTGTTTTTCTAAATTGATGCTGGTTTTGCTTTACCCACCAAAGCCTGCTCATCTCGGCTTTCACCCAAGCATCGACCAAAAATTGTTGGAATAATTTTCCAACGTTACTGGATCTAGTTTTGATTTTTTTCGTTAGCCTTCGTTCAACAGCGTCAAAGTCATCTGCTTCATCATAGCACAGTTCTCTTTCTATGCGGTAAATGTAATAGAAGTATAATTATTGAATGAGAGCAGCCATGCATTCGGAACTGAAATAATCTCTATGTCGCTCCATCGCGCACTGACATATCAACCCATCTATATACTCCTGAACTTCGTCAATTTTTTGGTATATTTAATGACTAACTTGATTATTTCATCCAAGACGAAGATGGCTTATCTATGTAAAAGGTTATGGAATCAAGTTAACATTTGTTGATATATATATATATGGAGATATCTAATTGGGTTCACTGATCCAACTACTTCAAAATTGATGGGCAGTGGCAGTCTGGCGAGAGAGTAAGGGTTGTAGCATCAACTCTCCTATTATCGATGGAGACGACTCCATTTTTCAACAAAAATTTGTCTCTGCATCACAGGGGCGTTTATGTTCCGGTTTTTCCGGGACCAACCAGCTAACTCAGTTTCATATCTTCATTTCTTGAGTTAAAATTTATTGCGATTTACACTCAAAGTTCCAGGAAGTGTCGGAATTCATACTACCACATTGAGAGTGTACTTGAGAGTCTCTCACACATGTATTGAGTAGAGGTTGCTCTCTTTGCTCTCCGGTATTCGAGCGCTACTAATGTTATCGATAGAACTGACCTTTTTTCAATTTGTCGTCTCTCCTGAAATGCTATCACAATATGTACGTAAGGCAATCCCCTTTTTGAAATTCAATGACATGATGGTAATTGACCACCACACCATATAATTGTTTGACTGACTAATAACTGTCTCCTGTATGAAGGCAGAGGAATTTCATATAAAAAAACTTGCATTTCAGTGGGACAGTCTTTCCAATTTGGTTTGGAAGCAAGTTTTTTAGTTACACGTTACACGTAAATGTGATGAATGAGTCTGGTTTTCAGAAACGGGCAACCACAGCCATAGCATTCAAATACAACTTGTATCGATATCTCTCTCCACCTGGGAAATTGGATGGTAATATTATGGCACGACCAACATGACCTTGTTCTCGATTACAGTTAGATCGTCTCAACGTATCCTCAGCTGTTTCTGGTTGATGCTGGTTTTGCTTCACCCACCAAACCTGCTCATCTCGAACTTCCGCAAGTATGGACCAAAAATGATTGGAATAATTTTTCCATCGCGATGGATAGTGGAAAAACCGTCCCGTTGATATGCGGTACCGATTATATTCTTGGATCATTGCTGCAATTCGCTGTCTTCAAGGAGTTCTTTGGTAACCAGCGAATGCCACAGTGGTATCAAATTCTCCTGATGGAAACAAAATAAGGTATACCATAGGATCGACCAACGGATTCAGATTACTTCAATTCGTGATATATTTTCTCTTCATTTTCGTCATTGCTATTATGTGGATATGGGGGCTAAATCTACACATCAATGGGAAGGTATTATACATTACCATCAAATATTGCCGCTATATCACTGCGCCTTGGAGATCCAGTTTGGATTTTCTTGAGTATATAAACTATTTATAATAACCGGTTCCTTAGTCATCCCAAGAATAATATGTTTCCCACATCCATATTTGTTTCACGCCGACGTTCTTCAATTCTTCACCCATACTCTTATAATAGCATGAGCATATCCTGGTATGCCTGAGAAGGCAAATCCCGAATTCTTTTAATTAGTTCAGGATTAATTGTATTATTTGCGAAATCGTTTCAGCACTTCTGTAGAAACATCTTCGACATCTAAAAATATATTTGATTTAGTTTTGGACGCAAATCTTGGATGTTAGAGAATTGCATTCAGATAATAATGGGTTTGTCCACATATGAGTGAAACTCCAGTATCCTGACCTCTTCTTTCGGATATAGGATATCACGTCTTAAAAAGCTATGGAATATAAACTGTTGATGTGTGTCTTATATTTCTCCTGAACTCTTTTCACGCCAAACTGCTGTGTCCTGTAGCATAATTCCTTCAAAACTATCGGACATGGTTTAAGAAACTAATAATGTAAAAATTTACTCTAATACAACAGGACGAAGAATCTCGGTTCTACTTTTTCTTTCTTGGGTGAAGAAAGGGGCTCCTATGTATGAATGTCAGTTAAATATCCACAGTTATGTGGTTGATTGCATATTCTTTCTAACTCCGCCAGACTTAGTGATTCCCTGCCTGTAGGTAACGCGATGGGAATATCAGCGTGTCTTCGTCACCAATTATTCCATTAGTTTCAGTTGCATCTCTTGAGACCAACGGAATTCTGGGAAATAGCATATGTTGCTGGAGAATTGCCCCCTGTCAGTGGTTACCAAGTTTTCATTTTCCATTTCGGCTCTACAGCCTCAGTCCCTACTTTTATTTGCCTCATTTTCAAAAGATCCTTCTTCAGTTGCATCACCAAAATCTCGCTTCAATATCACACGTAGGTCACCATTCTTCTTTATTATTGTATCTGGGAAGGTCATCTTTTGATGCATCCGCAAAGATTCTTTTGCTTTTCACACTGAAGTTATTTTCCACTCTGGGAGTTCCTCAATTACATCATTATCAGGGCTATTTCCCAGCTTCGTATTGATTAATGGATGCACCTTGTAATGACATGAACCTTCTGATTGCTTAAGATTCACATGATTTTGATCAATATTGAAAGATTTTTGATGTGGAAATTTTAATTTAACTCTCCTCAGTCTGGCTTTAGATGTTTTGGAGCTTGTTGTCTTGTTCTTGGGTTTCTGATCCTGAATCTACCCTTCTTCATTTTTTTCTGCCTGAAGAACTTTGGCGGCAATTCACATTTATCAGATTGTAAATCCTCCAGATTGTATAATTGAAATTCAAGAATTTTTTCCAAAAGCTGAAAAAAGATTATCAGAAATTAAATAGCAGCATTTAGAATACATCAAATTTAAGTTTCTACATTTTTTCAAACTATAAAAGATTCAATACATTTGAAAAAGTAAAAAGAATTTTCTCTAAAGATATTATGAAAAAGGAATTCGGATAGATATAATAATATTTCATATGAAGTAATGATTAAGGGATAAAACATTCATTGAACTCCATAATCTGATTGGCTCAGCTACTTGAATAATGGCTTGGTGATGGTGGTCGAATGCAAATCTGAAATAATGGTGGTTCATATTTAATAAAATCAGCACGACAAATTGTCAACTGATATAAAATACTGAAGAAATTCAATCTTGTTGGAATTTAGGATCTCTGTTTGAAAAATAATTGAGATCCTTTTCTGATCTCATATAGCGATTTGTACATTATTATTTTCATGCAAAGATTTGAATACATTTCTCTGCCATCATCGGACCTCTTGTACTCAGACTTTTTTTATACCCCACAGCAAATGCACCGTTTCTCCCTAAACGGTTTTGGAAAATGTTTAGAGGAGCTCTGTCCATCTCTATCAGACAGAGGAGCCTGTGGATTCAGGCATCACAAGATGCATTTAGGTAGATTGTAACCAACTCGCTCATAGAAGAAAGAGGGTTGCCCGACTACTCTGAAATACAAAGCACTGATGGCCACGATCGACCATTTCAGCTTGCATCTCTCACCTTATCGTCCTCGTGAAGCGTTTGGACGATATGAGCATGAAGGCAACCCACCTTTGGAACTCAATGACATATTGATGAGGGACAACAACACCGAACAATTGTTTATAGACAATATTGTCCATCAACTCCAGCTAATTTCACTTTTGATGAGCAAGCAAATTATCCAATAATTTCAGGAGGCCAATTTGGATTGCGCGTGAAGGTTATGAAAAGATCTGGTTTGCCAAAGCGTGATACAGCGATCATGGCATCCAGATATTGCCTTCGACAATATCTCTTCCCTCCAGGGAAATGCTCGTCCACGCGGCCATCACTCCTGGCCTGTTGAACCTCCTGAGGTTTCCTCAACAGTTCTCCTGAATTCATGTTGGTGTTGCCTATACCACCATAACGTTGACATTTCATGCCTTCACCCAACCATCGGAAATGCGCATTGGATTTAGCTTCCTCCATGATGAATAGTTGAAAAACCATCCCTCATCCTGTAGCGATAGTACTGCACCGGTATGATTACCGACTTACCGCTCGACCTGCCTCGGGTAGGTTATATTTAAGATCAGTCGAATAATAACAATTATCACCGCGAAGGAAATAACAATGGATACATCTGCATCGGATCTGCCTAAAGGATTCAACAGTTTCAATTCCTGATGACGTTTCGCCGGATCAGGATCGACCAGTCTATGCGAATGCTGCACCAAATCTACCACATCTACCGGCAGTTCAGACCCCACCTCAAAACTGCAGCAATATCAGAACAGGTAGGCCTCCAATCAATGTTTTTTGCACAATGTGCCGGCAAAGATATTTATAACCGGAATAGTATTTGGTTTAATTGAGGCCTTTTCCAAATCCTGCAGCGTTAATAAAATCACATACAAAATGATAAATTTGCACGCATGTATAAAGCTCAATGCCCTTGTCCTCTTTATGCTCTGGCACGGGCATTTGCCAATGAAGTTTTGATTTTTTTTGTATAGGAAAATCATTCTTCATTTTAAGTATTCCATTCCCCACTTTATATATATTTTCCGTTCCCCTGTATATGCCTTAAGATTCAGTGGTTGTTTCAGAAAAGGTTTTCATTGAGAAAGAAAAAAAGGCCTGAAAACATAAATTTCTCTTCGCTGGAATCCGATAAATCTGTTTTTACGCGATAAACCGGGAGAGTCGAAGATCATTTTTGGGCGACAAATGCCCACATCTGTATTATTGTCCGTTTCACTTCCCTCGGAGGAGTATAAAAGGCGTGTTGCCCTCAGTTCAAGGAGATAATTCAGATCACCGTCGATCAGTCCAGTCAGGTTGTGATGGGATGCACCGTCAGTCAGTCAGATTAGCAGATTCATTCAGTTAGTATTATTCCAGTTTCATTCGATCCTGTAGATTAATTAATAATTCAGATTAGATTCGGTAAAGTTCAGATTCCTTCCGATTTGGTGATTATAGTTCCAAGTTAGATATGGATTTTTAAGATGGGTAATTTTTATTCAGATTTCAATTAGATTCAGTATTTACAAGAGTTTATTTTATTTTCTTGTTCAATAGTAGCGATTTTAGTTTATCCTCATCAGTGTACCGGTGTAGTTTTGTCAGGACGTCAATTATCCCTAGTGAACGAAAGAAAGAAAAAGAGTGAGTAAAACGAATAACCCGTGCCGAAACCCTTTATTTCAATTTCATCAAAATCACCCTATTTGCACCGAGTTCGATTTCATTCCTTTTACGGGAATTCTGTGGACTTCCCCTGTCACGTGAGCAGTCTAACGTCCCTCAGTCTGTATATAATAAATATTCTTGAAGCTCTTCTCGCGAGCCAGTGAAATATGTTTATTCAGCTTACCAAATCAATCACAATTTGATGCGTCCTATTTGCGAGAAAGTAGCGTTCACCAGCCAGATTGATTACGATTTTAGAATTGAGTTCATTTTTATGCATTTCACTTGTAATTGTTAATGTCGGCAGAAGTGTTATTTTCACATGATATAACTGAATTCTTGTGTTCTGTTTAAATTATTTACGGTAGATTACCGAATTAATTTATTTTCTACCTTTCATGCTGTCAGTTTAAATCTGTTGTTTTATGAATTAATATATTTCCACATTTCAGGCTGTCAGTTTTAAATCTTATTATTTTGTTAGAAATACAGCTGATTACTTACCTTTATTTGTATTCAACATACCGAGAGTGATTTTCTGTATATACAAAATCGAATTAATTTATTTTTTCACCTTTCATACTGTCAGTTTAAAATCTGTTATTTTGCTGAGAAAGATAGTTGATTACTTACCTTATTTGTATTCAACATACCAGGTGATTTTCTGTACTTATATATCAAATTAATTTGTTTTTCACCTTCCGCCCAACCAGGTCAGTTTTGATTTGAAATTAGAAGTTCCATTTTATATACTTCACTTGTAATTGTCAATGTCCTTACGAGAAAGTATTATTTTTCCTACATTATCTTCTGAATTCTTGTATTCTGTTCTAAGTTATTACAGTGAATTACAAGATTAGTTTATTTTCACCTTTCATACTGTTGTCAGTTTAAATCTATTATTTTGTTGAAATACAGCTGATTACTTGCAACTTTATTTGTATTCAACAATACCGAGGTGATTTTTTCTGTACTTATATATCAGATCAATTTATTTTCACCTTTCCTTGCTGTCCAGTTCAAATCTGTTATTTTGTAGAAAGTTAGTTGATTACTTACCTTATTTGTATTCAACATACCAGGAGTGATTTACCTGTGATACTTATATATATCGAATTAATTTATACTCACCTTTCATACTACTCAATTTAAATCTGTTATTTTGTTCAATCCATAGCTGACTCTACTTACATTATTTTTCCTTCAACATACTGAGGGAATTTTCTGTACGCATATGTTCGAATAAATGATATTAAATTTTGCCTATTTGATTGCTCAATTTATCGCTAATAAGCTTAGATAAAACCAAAACTCTGTCTTCGACCAGAACTACCTTAGTAGGTTTGCTATTCTCCCTGATAAGCAAAAGAATGGCTGGCGCCTGAAAAAATATATAATAGGTAAAAAAGGGTGTGTACAGCATATATGATTTGAAAGACGTCATCGCCGAACTAAACTATTTAATTATCTTATCTCAGACCGAAATTGTGATGACAAAGGACCATTTTCAATAAATAAATCTTTGATTGTGTACGGACATAAGACTAAGAGATGGTAATAGAAAAAGCTCCTTTACAACATTTTCGAAAACTCGCCATCCACGGCCCGCCTTCTTTTCTTATATGAAATAAAGAGCACCGCAGTAAGGACACACAGTAAAGTTTTCAATTGTTCGGCATTGAATATTACAGTATGTTGTATGTTATTACTCGATGCGGGCACATCAACAGATCTAGACGTCTATTAGCCCTTGTTTGTATTAACATCTACCTTAGATGTATCGCGGGCTGAAAATTTATCATATTTGAATATCGCGAAGTGTCTCTTCCTCAACTTTGTACCATCTAACGATCTTCCAGGCACTCCGTCTGCAGCAATGGAGGACCAAAGATCATATTAATGGAGAACCTTTTGTTTGTTTGTTTTTTTGGCTTTGAGGTAGAGGAGAAACATGCCTTTTCCACAGCAAGGCCTTTAGATGTTATGGGTTACTGTGTGTGAATTTGTGTAGGACTTTCACCCACTAAACCACCCTCCTCTTTCCCAGAGTATCATCGCCACTTGGAAATAGACTTTGTGTGCCGTCCATCAGGTGCGTAACTCAGTTTTATTCTCACCCTTGTCTTTCTCTCTCCTCTTCCTTTCTTTCCTCTTCATCATCACCCCATTATGTATCCACCAACCTGCATCCACACTTTTGGATCGTCCAGCATCCTCAGAACCACACATCTCTCTCATACCGTCAGCTTCGAACCACCCATCTCCTCCCTCAACACTTCCCCCTCTCAGCACTCCATCTTTGGCGCCACATAAAACATATGTTCTGGACTATCCTGCTCTCCACATACCTACACATAGCACGTATCTGTCTCCGTTTTACCAATCACTGTAGTGCGAAAACGTACCATAGAGACCCATGTCCAGTGTGAGGAACTGGGTGAGGGTAGTAGTTCGTTCTCCTGTGTTTGCACTCTGGCCATTTTCCACACTAGGAATGATTTTCCTGTAGTCCATTCAGCCGTTTCCATGCCTCCCGACCCATCTTTCTTGCACCAGCTCCTGATATTCCACTCTTCCTGGCTATTTCTTCTGTTTCAGGGAGGCAGTGGTCCTATCTTCCAGACCCAGGAAAGCATACCTCCACCACCACCATGGGGATCTATAGGTGGGAATCACAATATCTACTGTGCTGCCTCTGCAGAGATGGCTGCAGTACGCAGAGATTACCCTAAGTAGTCCTCCTCTCTGGGCCAGTTAGTTGTTGCCTCTGTTTACTCTTCTTGATGATCACTCCTCCACTGGTGTGCTGCATATGGGGTGTGCTGTGCACTATGCTGCCATAGTATTCTTCTCTCTGTACGTGCAGTCTACAGGCCTCCCTGTGTTTAGTGGGAGTTTTCTCATGGCCTCAGACATGCACTCTGCAGTGCTCTACTCACTACCACATCAGTCAACATGCCCCCGAAAATGCATCCTCAGATCAAAAACCACCCCCAAATATTTGTTGCTCTTTTTTGCCTTTGATATTAGCCGGCCACATGATGTTGACAGCTCTTTTCCTTCCTCCCTCATTAACGATCATAAACTCTCCGTCTTCCTCCAGCAGCCACACCTCCAGCCTCTCTCTTACATCCACCTCACTGCTGCACCAGGTCCACTCTGTTTCAACCTTCCTGAGGTCAGTCTCAGTTCATCAATAATTTCTACCCTAACCGACAATATCAACATCATGCATACCCTTTATTACCCCTCTCCCCCTTATGGTAAACACCTCAATATGCCCATCTTGCAAGATGTCCCAGCCTCGGCCCCCATCACCGAACCTTCCTTGGTACTCCATTCCCGGCACTCCAGAGTAGCGGGCCCGTCTCAACCCACCTGTTCTCTGAAATAGTCCTCAACCATTTCTATGAGAGTGTTCACTCACTGCCTCTCTCTCTCTGTTTTTCCACTACTCTCTCCCCAATCAGCCGTGTT
The DNA here is from genome assembly GCA_030674115.1 of Micraspis discolor. Lineage (NCBI taxonomy): Eukaryota > Metazoa > Arthropoda > Insecta > Coleoptera > Coccinellidae > Micraspis > Micraspis discolor. The sequence goes on along the minus strand of JARTUT010001834.1, from coordinate 30,421 downwards.
GAGCGTTCACAGCATCCCGGTGTGACCGGCTTTACACCCGCTTTTTATCCATCTTTTGTGTTGCCTCCCCTTCACATCCTGCGTTGCGGTGACGGTTGACTTTTTAATTAAGTTCTGTATCCCCCTACTGCCGTCGCTGCCCTTCGTCCTCCTGACTTGTTGGTCTCAGTGCGCCCAATGGCCATTCTCCCCCTTCTTTCCATGAAGTAACAAGACTTGTCCCAGTCCTTCCTCTACTTCCTTCTCGGTTAAATCTGTATCGATTCCATATATATTTGCTGCACGCGTGGTACCCTTCCCCAATTTCACCGCCAAATGTCACACATTCAATTGTACCTCTTATCTTCTAATTATATGTTTTTCCATTTTCTTTGCTGCCCCTCTTTTATTGTCTCCAACAACATATGTCCCTCTCTGTAGTCTGTCTTACTGCGTGTATCTCATCTCAAATCAAGTTTCCCATCTCATTCTCATCTCCTTCTTCAAAACCAACCACCATTTCCATATATGAGAATTACCTGTGTGAGCCTTAGCTGCAAGAGACTGCTTCGTTTAGAAATTATTGTGCCCTGTCATTTACCAGATTGCCTCGTTGCCCTTCTCCTTGCATATACACATCTCCCCTTGTGTTCCCCCCACTGCACACTCTAGAATCTTTCTTTGCGGCTGCCACATGGCATTTGTTCCTCCTCTATAACTTGATAGCCGTATTGCATTCCTTCTCTCTACAGCATTAAAGACCTTCTGACACATTCATCATATAGAGCATAATCGCTCTCTCTCTGCACAGTCCACCTCCGGGAGCGCTGCGAAATACACCACCACACTATCAGGTGCTTATGTTCCATTCAGCCCCATGTGCTCATCTGCTATATGCGTCACTATCTGCCCTGCCTTGATTCTTCCCTCTCTTATGTATCTAAACATTTTTTTGATTAGGCCCAGAAGTGGTTTGAGATGTTTCTCATTCTCTTACATGAGCCTTTGGCACTCTTCCCTGTTACTACCGTGTCCTCCAACTACCATCTACTTGTGACGTTTCTGTGTTGTCTACCTTTTATCACATATATGGCTTGTGGCCGCTTCCTACTCACTAAATTCTTGAGTTCTCCCCATTCCTTGTATTCATCCACATACTTTCCTTTATGTCCTGCATCTCCAGCACACTCGTCGATTTCCTTTTCATCTGTTTGCATTCCAACCTCTTTCACCTCTCTCTTTCCGACTACAGAGAGAGGGATCTGCACAAGATTCACGCATTGATCAAATCGTCTCATCATTTCCAGTTCGCCCTTCATCCCTTTATAGATAGACTGGTCTCCTATGTCTGTTACACCAACCTTATCAATTCTTCTGCCCATAGTGCCCACCTCCACAAGGTTGGTGTATATTTCAGTTTTTATTGTCATACTGCACAAAAGACAGTGTCCACTCTTTCTCTTGTTTGGGTTGTCTGATGGTATCAATCACTTGAGAAGAAACTTTCATCCCCTAATACTCCTGTTTCCTCTTTCTCCTTTTCCACCTCTTTGCTTTCTTCTTTGAGAGAGCTGAGATGCCCAGCCATTGTGTTTTTCAGAGGTGGTGTCACTCTCTGTCAGTTTGCTCTTACAAAAATACTGCTTCCTCCGCCACTGCTTCACCTGGATTCTTCTCTCTCCTCTTCCCTCCTCCTCTCTCTTGTCTCCCTCATTTTTCCTCGCCTTCTCACTTATATCTCATCCTTTTCATCGGCCTTCTTTCTCTGTCTGTTCTTCCTGCTTGTTTTTCCAGTCGTTTGTTTGGATGAGTTCGGCCTGGTCTCCTGCCAAATCCACCCCGCAGTAGTCCGATTTCGGTCGGGCTTGTACTGCTCCACCACCGCCCCCGACAGTGCTGGGGTATCCCTCCCTGCACCCAGTAGATGTATGAGTCTTTATCCGTGCTCATTATTCCTTATTATTTGCTACATACAGGAGACGTTACCGACACACATCCCCCTTCCTTAAACATTCAGGGTCGTCGCCAGTTTTTTCCATCCTGAAGTTAGGGATAAGAAAGGATACATCTGCTCCCTCAGGCGACCTGCCTAATAGCATCGGAGAGAACACAATAGCTGGGTTTCCTATCAGAGATACCTTAGGGCCTAGAATAATCCTACTACTGCACTAGAGAGGTAGAGAGTAAAGTAGACAATCTTTGCTTTCGCTACTCTTCGTGGGACCTTGGTAGCGCGAAGTCACCACGACTATAAACTCCTACAAGTCCTCACTGCGTTCGCCAAGCCCTCCACACCACATCAAGGTGCTTTGCCCTCATGAGGGATTAATAGAAGAAACCTAAAACCGTGGGAGGACAGGTTGAATTTCCACTGCCAGAAAACCCTAAGCCAGGTGACGAGGAGAATCAGCCCAACGAAAGAGATGGGTGTATCTGGGTGTCCACATTTGCCACAATAATAATTTGTCAGATGGCATTATTTAATTTATATAAATCTACTTAAAGCCTTTACTCTTTTTTAACATTAGTTCGCGATCCTTGTACATATTCAAAATAACAGCCATTCATTCCAGTCCCCAACATGTCAAAATTCTCAATTTCATGACAGCTTTCTCACTCTGCAGAAACCAAAATAGGTAGAAAAAGGGCGGACGGAGGTAACAAAAGAGAGAAAACGTACACGAAAACTCACTCTCTAAGAACCTCCAGAACAAGCTCGATAGCATAAAGGAGGGTAGTGACTGGTAACACCAAGAAGGCAAAACAGACAAAAGTGAAAGATATCTAGTGGCTGAGAGCAGCTAAAAGATGGATGGAGTATAACGGAAAACTTCTAGAAGAAAACAATCGGCGATTCAGCCAAAGACAAAACAAGAAGCCAAAATGGTCGAAATATTGAATTCTGAAACAAAAGAAGTCAAATCTTCCCTACCACAATCGGGATCTCAAACTCTCTCACAAAGCCTTGAAGGCAGAAGGCGCAGATGACAAAACAAAAACAGAAAGGGACACGTCTATTGGTCCGACGATCATATTTCCCTGGATATGACGGTCCCAAAAATCTCACACATCGTCACCAAGACTCAGAACGTAGAAGAGGGACAAAGTACGGAACTGCCACTATTTTACAGAAACTGGACACATCCCAGTGTTTTGATGAGTCACTTTCCCAAACCTCTGAAAGAGTTCAAAATATATATATATATACCCCCATCCGCAACGTTCAACTTTCTAGAATTGCCAAATATATGCTTAGAAAGTTGATTATCTGTTAAAGAACTAGTTTCATTACCAACAATGTGCCAATGATAAAATTTTTAAACTTAAAAAATTATGGCTGCTGCCTCTTTATCTAAAATAGATCTATGAATTTCGTTTTGAGGGGTATTAAATTTCAGATGCTGCATAGGCAATAGGTCTCTCTCTGTACCATCCTAGGAAACCTGTGGAACAATATGGCTGCCAATCCTGGATAACTAGCATCTGTATCAGTAATACTAAAGAACATGTTGCTGATATACTAAAATAATAGTAGAACTAAATTTTTATCTGATGCCAGTACCTTTTTTACTTAATCTACTAGCTATCACAATTAGAATTCCAATAAAAGTTTTTGCCTTTCAATACGTTTCATACAGTACTTTGAGTTCATCCAGCTCAACATACAAAAAATGACTCGTAAAAATTAACCAACTCTACTAGAAAGCTTGAAGTTCCTTGTAGTAGTTTTGGATAAAGACATATTCATAATTGAATGTATACTACTGAGTGATGGTGCTAAACACTTTTTGTCAATTTAAATCCCAAAATATCTATTTCAGACCTAAAAAATTCACATTTTTATGATTCATTTTACTTCAAGTCCTTAGCCTTCATTAAATTTAAAAAATAAATTTTCTAAATTTTCAAGATAATCTAAAATAATTTTTTTCTGTACAAATAAATATTTTCTATATAAAATTCAGTGTTTGGAATACCTTTTAAAATATATCTAAACTATATCCTGACATTCTGCTGGACTAGAAAGCTACTCCTTCAGGCAATTTTTTATACCTAAGCACTAACTTTTGCGCGTAACTATGGTTAATGGATCTCGATTATCTTCAGCTACATCCAAAATTGCATAAAAGCATGTTTTAAAATCAATTTACGACCATTTGGTTTCAACATACAAAGTCTAGAAAAACTTTTTTTAACGGTAATGGATGTCTTTAACGCACCAATTATCTGAGGAGTTACTGGTAATTGAGTACACCACACAACCTTCTTCTTTCTCCTTTAATCTACAGGAACTAGGGTAGCCCATTCGCTTACACTAACATGTTCCCAAATCACCTACTCTCACGAAGCGATCAATTTCTGCATCTACTTTATCTTTCAAAGCAAAAGGACATGATATAGTTCCCCCATTGAAAAGGTTGCCATGCATAATACATCTGACAAGTTGTCTCAGCGGCGTTTGGTTGTAGTTCTTCGTTTTTGTCAGAAGTTTATAAGCATAGCTTCCTTTGTGATTAGCCATGAGTAATAACCATCACATAATGTGCATCTTGCGGGGAGTTGTTTTGTTTTTGTGTACAAGTTTTTTAGAATCACATTATTTATGGGCCGCATTTAACTCCCACATAAATGATCTGTTGCAGTAATTTTTAGAGATATCCACATTCACAGATTTCTAGTACATTGAATGAGTTCGCATTTTCTTTTTGATGGTTCGATATCTATTTTTAGATTTGATATGAATTTAACATCGTGTATTTTCTTTGTTGTTTGTTTGGTGTTATTTGTGTGTGGTTTCATCAATGGTCTTGAGTTATTTTTCTAAATATTGATATCTATTACTGATTTCAGTTGTTGGACTTTCAATTATTATTTCTAGAAGATTAAGAGCTTTTCGTTTTGCATGGTTTGCCATGGATTAGTGTGTGCCTTGATCTCGATTATTTAGTTTACCTAAGGACAACCGGTTATATGGTAAACTCATTCTGAATTTTGGCTTTATTTCCGGCTGAAAATTAAATGTTTGTTTACGTGCGTTTTGAAGCGGAGGTGGTACGGAAGTATTAATGTATATCGCTGATATCACACGTGCACTCCAGATTCACTATTCAGGAACGAACTTACTATAAAAATAAAATAAGGTGCCCACCTCAAAGTATCAGTCTGTATCCGATTTCCAGATTGGTCTTTTTATGATGTACACATTTCATTGAAATATAAAAATGAGAATTTTTTACTCTCGATGACCATGAACTCTCTATTGAGATTAGTTCTAGGGTAAAATTTATTTATGTTTTAATTGTTTTACGGTGAAATCCGGTTTCAACTTTTTCTATGCACCCACGATTTTCAAGTTGCCATAGTTTTTTATTCTAATAGAATAGTCTTGACTTTTTATTTTCCACTGATTTGGTGCATCAAGAATTTCGTTATACATATATAGAATATCGGTCCATCTAAATATCTGCTCTTTCTTGCCAACAGCTTTAAGTCTTGATCGTCTTCGGCACGCCGTCATCGTAAGTCGTTTGATCGCCGTTCAAACTCATACGCAGTGAAAGATGATCAGGCGTGCGCCATCGACAACGATCGCCAGGACGTTGTCGCCGGAGACAGTTCAACACGAGGTCTAATCTGGCAATCGGACAAGACCCGACCCCAGGCTAAGGGCTGGTGTTCGGCAGATCGCAGCGTTGGAAACTGCTCCTCTGAAGTGCAACAGCACCGCAAAGGTACGTAGAGTCGTCTACAAGACAATTCAAAGCTTCAACATCGGAAATGCCGGGCCCATGATCGACCGCCAGGTGGGACGCAGCAAAGTAGATCCATACCTTCGCGCCATTTGCCCCAGACGGCAAAAAATGAAACCATGGCATCAAATAGTTATCTGGCCTGGTAAAGTCACATTGTTTTGAACCTTTTCGACTCCTGTGTCACGTTGTTGACCCAGCCACCCCATGCATAATTTGCTCGTCTGCCGATATATCCTCTATGAAGGCGGATAATTTTATATTCAGAGCTCTCCACACATATTAAATCAGGATGATCTTTATTTTGATTCGGGAAACAAGGATTCTTTTGTTGTTTCAGGCCATTTGGATTACTTGTAAATGTGATAAATGAATCGGGTTTTCCAAAACGGGCAACCCTAGCTTCATAGCATTTGAATGTAACTTCAGCATGATGTCTCTGCACCAAGGGGGTGGAAGGTATTATGTGTTATTGTAACTTTGAACCCTACATGAGCGATTTCTCTATTTTTGATTGAATAGTCCCAATGTGTTTTTCTGCACTGTTTTCTAAATTAGTGATGGTTTGCTTTTATCTGCCAAGCATGCTAATCTCCAGAGATTTACCAGCATAAACTAAAAATTGATGAAATAATTTTCCACCATGATGGAAGAGTAGAAAAAACGGCACGTTGATATATGCGGTATCAGTAGTATTGTTGGAATCATTTGCCTTCCAGCAGTTCTTTGATCACGAATGCCACAGTGGTATCCCATAAACTGGTATGTCTAGACACATTCATTACAGTTACCTCCGTTTTGTCACGCAGCATAGCAGAGAGTTACCAGAGCAAATTTGGATTCCCATAATACCTATATCGATATGAAAAGTGCAAACAGATTAGACTACTTACTCATGGAAATAGTCAATAGAAGATATTTCGAAAACTCTACCAAAATTAATAATCGTTGAAAAAGTCTCTATATACTTACACACCTGGAAGGTATATTAAAAATAGAATACAGTTGTACTATTGCATCATACAGTGAAATCATGAGAGTTTCTTCATCATAGCACAGTTCTCTTTCATGCGGTAAATGTACAGGAAGTATAATTATTGAATGAGAGCAGCCATGCATTCGGAACTGAAATAATCTCCATGTCGCCTCCATCGCACTGACATATCGCCCATCTATGTACTCCTGAACTTCGTCAATTTTTGGTATATTGTATTCTTGATTATTTCCTCCAACCGAAGATGGCTTATCTATGTATAGAGTTATGGAATCAGTATTCTTATTGATATATTTATGGAGATATCTAATTGAGTTCAATGATCAAACTGCTTCAAAATTGATGTGGCAGTTGTACTTGGCGAGAGAGTAAGGTTTGTAGGGGACAACTCTCCTATTATCGATGGAACGATTTCATTTTTCAACAAAAATTTTTCTCCCATCAGCGGGGCGTTTATATTCCGGTGTTTTTCCGGGTCCAACTGCTAACTCAGTTTCATCTCTTCATTTCTTAGGATAAAATTTGGTACATTTACACTCGAAATTGCAGGAAGCATCCGGATTCATACTACCACATGGAGAGTGTATAGAGTAGAGGTTGCTCTCTTTGTTCCGGTATTCTAGCACTAATTATGTTATCGATCGAATCAACTTCTTTTAATTTATCGTCTTCCTGAAATGTTATCACAATATGTGCGTGTGGCGATCCCCTTTTTTGAAATTCAATGACAAGATAGTTGGTAATTGGCCACCACACCATATAATTGTTTGACCACGATGTCCTCTATGAAGGCAGATAATTTCATATACAAACTCTGCATTTCAAGTCAGGACGATCTTCCAATTTTTGGTTTGGAAGCAATTTTTGGTTACACGTTACACGTAAATGTGATGAATGAGTCTGGTTTTCCGAAACAGGCAACCACAGCCATAGCATTCAAATACAACTTGTATCGATATCTCTCTCCACCTGGGAAATTGGATGGTAATATTATGGCACGACCAACATGACCTTGTTCTCGATTACGATTGAATCGTCTCAACGTATCCTCAGCTGTTTTTCTAAATTGATGCTGGTTTTGCTTTACCCACCAAAGCCTGCTCATCTCGGCTTTCACCCAAGCATCGATCAAAAATTGTTGGAATAATTTTCCAACGTTACTGGATCTAGTTTTAATTTTTTCGTTAGCCTTCGTTCAACAGCGTCAAAGTCATCTGCTTCATCATAGCACAGTTCTCTTTCATGCGGTAAATGTACAGGAAGTATAATTATTGAATGAGAGCAGCCATGCATTCGGAACTGAAATAATCTCCATGTCGCCTCCATCGCACTGACATATCGCCCATCTATATACTCCTGAACTTCGTCAATTTTTGATATATTGTATTCTTGATTATTTCCTCCGAACGAAGATGGCTTATCTATGTAAAAAGTTATGGAATCCGGATTCTTATTGATATATATATGGAGATATCTAATTGAGTTCAATGATCCAACTACTTCAAAATTGATGTGGCAGTTGTACTTGGCGAGAGAGTAAGGGTTGTAGTATCAACTCTCCTATTATCGATGGAACGATTCCATTTTTCAACAAAAATTTGTCTCCCATCACGGGGGCGTTTATATTCCGGTTTTTTTCCGGGACCAACCGCTAACTCAGTTTCATCTCTTCATTTCTTAGGTTAAAATTTGGTACATTTACACTCAAAATTCAGGAAGCGTCCAGATTCATACTACCACATGGAGAGTGTAATTGAAAATCTCTCACACATGTATTGAGTAGAGGTTGCTCTCTTTGCTCTCCAGTATTCGAGCGCTAATGTTATCGATCGAATAGACCTCTTTTAATTTGTCGTCTTCCTGAAATGTTATCACAATATGTGCGTAAGGCAATCCCCTTTTTTGAAATTCAATGACATGATGGTAATTGACCACCACACCATATAATTGTTTGACCACGATGTCCTCTATGAAGGCAGATAATTTCATATAAAAAACTCTGCATTTCGAGTCAGGACGATCTTTCCAATTTTGGTTTGGAAGCAAGTTTTTGGTTACACGTTACACGTAAATGTGATGAATGAGTCTGGTTTTCCGAAACGGGCAACCACAGCCATAGCATTCAAATACAACTTGTATCGATATCTCTCTCCACCTGGGAAATTGGATGGTAATATTATGGCACGACCAACATGACCTTGTTCTCGATTACGATTGAATCGTCTCAACGTATCCTCAGCTGTTTTTCTGAATTGATGCTGGTTTTGCTTTACCCACCAAAACCTGCTCATCTCGGCTTTCACCCAAGTATGGACCAAAAATGATTGGAATAATTTTCCATCATGATGGATAGTGGAAAAACCGTCCCGTTGATATGCGGTACCGATTATATTCTTGGATCGTTACTGTAATTCGCTGTCTTCAAGGAGTTCTTTGGTAACGAATGCCACAGTGGTATCCAAATTCTCCTGATGGAAACAAAATAAGGTATACCATAGGATCGGCCAACGGATTCAATTACTTCAATTCGTGATATCTTTTCTCTTCATTTTCGTCATTGCTATTATGTGGATATAGAACTAAATCTACATCAATAGGAGGTATTATACATTACCATCAAATATTGCCGCTATATCACTGCGCCTTGGAATCCAGTTTGGATTTTCTTGAGCATATAAACTATTTATAACCGGTTCCTTAGTCATCCCAAGAACAATATGTTCCACATCCATGTTGTTTCGCCGGCGTTCTTCCAATTCTTCACCCATACTCTTATATGCTTGAGCATATCTGTTATGCCTGCGAAGGCAAATCCCAATTCTTTTAATTAGTTCGGGATTAATTGTATTATTTGCGAAATCGTTTCTTTTCTGTAGAGCATCTTCGACATCTAAAAAATATATTTGATTTAGTTTTGGACGCAAATCTTGGATGTTGGGAATTGCATTCAGGTAATAATAGATTTGTCCACATATGGTGAAACTCCAGTGTCCCTGACCTCTTCTTTCGGATATAGGATGTCACGTCTTAAAAAAGCTATGGAATATAAACTGTTGATGTGTCTTATATTTCTCCTGAACTCTTTCACCAAACTGCTATGTCCTGTATATAATTCCTTCAAAACTATCGGACATGGTTTAAGAGGCCGTAATGTAAAAGTTCCTCTATTACAACAGGACGAAGAATCTCCAGTTCTACTTTTTCTTTCTTGGGTGAAGAAAAGGGCTCCACTATGTATGCAGATGTCAGTTAAATATCCGCAGTTGTGTGGTTGATTGCATATTCTTTCTAACTCCGCCGGACTTGAAGTGATTCCCTGCCTGTAGGTAACGCGATGGGGAATATCAGCGTGTCTTCGTCCACCAATTATTCCATTAGTTTCGGTTACATCTCTTGAGACCAACGAATTCTGGGAAATATGTATATTTGCTGGAGAATTTGCCCCTGTCGGTGGTTGCAAATTTTCATTTTCCATTTCCGGCTCTACAGCCTCGATCCTACTTTTATTTGCCTCATTTTCAAAAGATCTTCTTCAGTTGCATCACCAAAATCTCGCTTCAATATCACACGTAGGTCACCATTCTTCTTTTGTGTATCTGGGAAGGTCATCTTTTGATGCATCCGCAAAGTTTCTTTTTAACATCACACGAGTTGTTTTCCACTCACAAGTTCCTCAATTACATCATTATTAGGAATATTTTCTGGCTTCGTATTGATTAATGGATGCCTTGTGACATGAACTACGAGTTGCTTAAGATTCACATGATTTTGATCAATATTCAAAGATTTTGATGTGGAAGTTTTAATTTAACTCTCCTCGGTCTGGCTTTAGATGTTTGGAGCTTGTTGTCTTGTTCTTAGGTTTCTGATCCTGAATCTACCCTTCTTCATTTTTCTGCCTGGGAACTTTGTGACAATTACATTATCAGATTGTAAATCCTCGAATTGTATAATTGAAATTCTGGAATTTTTCCAAAAGCTGAAAAAAAGATTATCAGAAATTAAATAGCATTTAGAATACATCAAATTTAAGTTTCTACATTTTTCAAACTATAAAGATTCATGCATTTTGAAAAGTAAAAAGAATTTTCACAAAAGATATTATGAAAAAGGAATTCGGATAGATATAATAATATTTCATGAAATTAATGATTAGGGATGAAACATTCATTGAACTCACTAATCTGGTTATTTTCAGCTACTTGAATAATGGCTTGGTGATGGTGGTCGAATGCAAATCTGAAATAGTAATTGGTTCATATTTAATAAAAATCAACGGCAAATTGTCAACTGATATAAAATACTGAAGAATTCAATCTTGTTGGAATTTAGGATCTCTGTTTGAAAATAATTGAATCCTTTTCTGATCTCATATAGTGATTTGTGCATTATTATTTTCATGAAAGTTTGAATGCATTTCTCTGCCATCATCGGACCTCTTGTACTCAGACCTTTTTTTATGCCCCACAGCAAATGCCGTTTCTCCCCTAAACGGTTTTGGAAAGTATTTAGAACTCTGTCCATCTATCAGACAGGGAGCCTGTGGATTCAGGCGTCCACAAGGTGCGTTCAATTGAAATTCGCCAACTCGCTCATGAAGAAGAGGTTGCCCGACTATCTGAAATACGAGCACTGATGACACGATCGACCATTTCAACATCTCTCACCTTATCGTCCTCGTGAAGCGTTTGGACGATATGAGCATGAGGCAAGCCCCTTTTTTGGAACTCAATGACATATTGATGAGGGACAACAACACCGAACAATTGTTTATGGACAATATTGTCCATCAACTCAACTAATTTCACTTTTGATGAGCAAACAAATTATCAATAATTTCAGGCCAATTTGGATTGCACGTGAAGGTTATGAAAAGATCTGGTTTGCCAAAGCGTGATACAGCAGTCATGGCATCCAGATATTGCCTTCGACAATATCTCTTCCCTCCAGGAAATGCTCGTCCCACATGACCATCACTCCTATTCCTGTTGAACCTCCTGAGAGTTTCCTCAACAGTTCTCCTGAATTCATGTTGGTGTTGCCTATACCACCATAACCTTGACATTTCCTGCTTCACCCAACCATCGGAAATGGAATTGGAAATGCTTCCCTCCATGATGAATAGTTGAAAAACCATCCCTCATCCTGTAGCGATAGTACTGCAGTATAGTTACCGACTTACCGCTCGACCTGCCTCGAATTGAGTTATATTTAAGATCAGTCGAATAATAATTATCACCGCAAGGAAATAACAATGGATACATCATCGGATCTGCCTAAGGATTCAACAATTTCAATTCCTGATGACGTTTCGCCGGATCAGGATCGACTGGTCTATGCAGATACTGCACCAAATCTACATCCACCGGCGGTTCAGACCCCTCAAAAACTGCAACAATATCAGAACGAGCAGGCCTCCAATCAATGTTTTGCTGTGCAGCAAAGATATTTATAACCGGAATAGTATTGGTTTAATTGAGGCCTTTCCAAATCCTGCGGCGTTGGCAAATCACATACAAAATGATAAATTTGCACGCATATAGAAAAGCTCCAATGCCCTTGTCCTCTTCTTTCTGGCACGGGCATTGTAATGAAGTTTGATTTTTTTTGTATAGGAAAATCATTCTTCATTTTAAGTATTCCGTTTACTTTATATATTTTCCGTTCCCCTGTATACGCCTTAAGATTCGAAGTCGTTGTTTCAGAGTTTTTCGGTGAGAAAAAAAAAGGCCTGAAAACATAAATTTCTCTTCGCTAGAATCCGATAAATCTGTTTTTACGCGATAAACCGAAATCGAAGATCATTTTAGGCGACAAATGCCACATCTGTGTGTGTCCGTTTCACTTCCCCTCGGGAGAGTATAAAAGGCGTGTTGCCCTCAGATTCAGGAGATAATTCAGATCACCGTCAGTCAGTCAGTCAGGTTAGCGAATTGAGATTACCGTCAGTCAGTCAGATTAGCAGATTCATTCAGTTAGTATTATTCAGTTTCATTCAGTCTAGCAGATTAATTAATAATTCAGATTAGATTCAGTGAGATTCAGATTCCTTCCGATTTGGTGATTATAGTTCCAAGTTAGATATGGATTTTAAGATAGGTAATTTTATTCAGTTTTCAGTTAGATTCAGTATTTACAGGAGTTTATTTTATTTTTCTCATTCAATAGTAGCGATTTTAGTTTATCTCATCAGTGTACAGAGTGTGGTTTTGTCGGACGTCAGTGTCCTGAGCGACGAAAGAAAAGAAAAAGTGAGTAAACGAATAACCCCATTGCCGAAACCCCCTTATTTCAATTTCATCAAAATCGCCTATTTTTCCGAGTTCGATTTCATTCCTTTGCAGGAATTCTGTGGACTTCCTGTCCACGTGGGCAGTTAGCAACCCTCAGTCTGTATATAATAAATATTCTTAGCTCTTCTCGCGAGCCAGTAAAATATTTTATTCAGCTTACCGTCAATCACAATTTGTTGCGTCCTATTTGCGAGAAAGTAGCGTTCGCAGCCAGATTGATTTTGATTTAGAATTAAGTTCATTTTTATGCATTTCACTTGTAATTGTTAATGTCCTTAGAAAGTGTTATTTTCACAAGTATAACTGAATTCTTGTGTTCTGTTTAAATTGTTACAGTAGATTACCGAATTAATTTATTTTCACCTTTCATACTGTCAGTTTAAATCTGTTATTTTGCTGAATTAATATATTTCCACATTTCAGGCTGTCAGTTTAAATCTATTATTTTGTTGAAATACAGCTGATTACTTACCTTTATTTGTATTCAACATACCGAGGTGATTTTCTGTACTTATATATCGAATTAATTTATTTTCACCTTTCATACTGTCAGTTTAAATCTGTTATTTTGCTGAAAGATAGTTGATTACTTACCTTATTTGTATTCAACATACCGAGGTGATTTTCTGTACTTATATATCGAATTAATTTATTTTCACCTTTCATACAGCCAGATTGATTTTGATTTAGAATTAAGTTCATTTTTATGCATTTCACTTGTAATTGTCAATGTCCTTAGAAAGTGTTATTTTCACAAGTATAACTGAATTCTTGTGTTCTGTTTAAATTGTTACAGTAGATTACCGAATTAATTTATTTTCACCTTTCATACTGTCAGTTTAAATCTATTATTTTGTTGAAATACAGCTGATTACTTACCTTTATTTGTATTCAACATACCGAGGTGATTTTCTGTACTTATATATCGAATTAATTTATTTTCACCTTTCATACTGTCAGTTTAAATCTGTTATTTTGCTGAAAGTTAGTTGATTACTTACCTTATTTGTATTCAACATACCGAGGTGATTTTCTGTACTTATATATCGAATTAATTTATTTTCACCTTTCATACTGTCAGTTTAAATCTGTTATTTTGTTGAAATATAGCTGACTACTTACGTTATTTTTATTCAACATACTGAGGGAATTTTCTGTACATATATTCCGAATAAATGATATTAAATTTTTGCCTATTTGATTGCTCAAATTATCGCTAATAGCTTAGATAAAACCGAACTCTGTCTTCGACTAGAAGCTACCTTAGTAGGTTTGCTATTCTCCCTGATAAGCAAAGAATAGCTGGCGCCTGAAAAATATATAATAGGTAAAAAAGGGTGTTACAGCATATATGATTTGAAAGACGTCATCGCAAACAAACTATTTAATTATCTTATCTCAGACCGAAATTGTGATGACAAAGGACCATTTCCAATAAATAAATCTTTGATTGTATGTGGACATAGACTAAGAGATGGTAATGAAAAAGCTCCTTTACCACAACATTTCGAAAACTCGCCATCACGGCCCTTCTTTTCTTATATGAAATAAAGAGCACCGCAGTAAGGACACACAGTAAGAGTTTTCAATTGTTCGGCATTGAATGTTACAGCATGTTTGTATGTTACTCGATGCGGAACATCAACAGATCTAAGACGTCTATTAGCCCTTGTTGTATTAACATCTACCATAGATGTATCATGGGCTGAAAATTGTCATATTTGAATATCATGAAGTGTCTCTTCCTCAACACCAGCACCATCTAACGATCTTCCGAACTCTCCGTCCGCAGCAATGGAGGACCAAGATCATATTAATGGAGAACCTTTTGTTTGTTTGTTTTTTTTTTGGCTTTGAGGTAGGGGGAAGCTTATGCCTTTTTCACAGCAGGCCTTTAGATGTTGTGGGTTACTGTGGATTTGTGTGGGACTTTCACCCACTAAACCACCCTCCTCTTTCCCCGAGTATCATCGCCACCCGGAAATAGGCTTTATGCCCGTCCATCAGGTGCGTAACTCGGTTTGTTCTCACCCTTGTCTTTCTCTATCTTCCCTTTCTTTCCTCTTCATCACCCCCGTTATATATCCCGCAACCTGCATCCACACTTTTGGATCGTCCAGCATCCTCGGAACCATCTCTCGCACCGTCGGCAAGCCACCCATCTCCTCCCTCAACACTTCCCTCTCAGCACTCCATCTTTGACATACATAAAACATATGTTCTGGACTATCCTGCTCTCCACATACATAGCACGTATCTGTCTCCGTTTTACCAATCCTCTTGGTAAACGTACCATAGGACCCATGTCCAGTGAGGAACTGGGTGAGGTAGTAGTTCGTTCTCCTGTGTTTACACTCTAGCCATTTTTCCACACTAGGAATGATTTTCCTGGTCCATTCAGCCGTTTCCATGCCTCCGACCCATCTTTCTTGCCAGCTCCTGATCGTCCTCTTCCTGGCCTTTCTTCTGTTTCCGGGGAGCCGTGGTCCTATCTTGAACAGGAAGCATACCTCCGCCACCATGAGATCTATAGGTGGGAATCCTGATATCACCTGTGCTGCCTCTGCAGAGACAGTGCGGTACGCAGAGATTACCCTAAGTAGTCCTCCTCTCTGAATTGAAGTTAGTTGTTGCCTCTGTTTACTCTTCTTGATCACCTCCCTCCACACTGGTGCTGCATATAGAATTGTGCTGTGCACTATGCTGCATAGTATTCTTCTCTTGTACGTACTGGGCCCTCCTATGTTTGGTAGGAGTTTTCTCATGGCCTCAGACCTCTGCAGTGCTCTCTCCCTTACGTAGTCAACATGCCCCGAAAATGCCATCCTCGAATCAAAAACCACCCCCAAATATTTGATGCTCTTTTTTGGCGATATTAGCCGGCCCATGATGTTGACGGCTCTTTCGCGCTTCCTCCCTCCCTTAACGATCATAAACTCCGTCTTCTCAACGGCCACCTCCAGCCCTCTCTTACGCATCCACCTCACTGCCAGGTCCACTGTTTTTCAACCTTCCTGGTCAGTCTCAGTTCATCAATTTCCTCTACTATGGAAACAATATCATCAGCATACGCCACCGCTGTTACCCCCTCTCCATATGGTAACCTCAATACCCCATCATACAAGATATCCCACAACCTCGGCCCCATCACCGAACCTTGTGGTACTCCCATTCGGCACTCCAGAGTGGCAGACCCCATCTCAACCCACCTGTTCCTGAAATAGTCCTCAACCATTTCTATGAGGTATTCACTCACCCTCTCTCTCTCATTTTTTTCCACTATCTCTCCCCAATCAGCCGTGTTGAAAGCGTTCTTAACATCCAGTGTGACCATTGCCACCCACTTTTTATCCGTCTTTTGTATTGCCTCCTTCACATCCTGCATTGCAGTGACGGTTGACTTTTTAATTAGTTCTGTATCCCCTACTACCGTCGCTGCCCTTCGTCCTCCTGACATTGGTCTCAGTGCCTTAATGGCCATTCTCCCCTTCTTTCCGTAGAGTAACAAGACTTGTCCCAGTCCTTCCTCTACTTCCTTCTCGGTTAAATCTATGTCGATTCCATATATATTTGCTGCACTTGTGGTGCCCTTCCCCAGTTTCACCGCCGTGTCACATTCGGTGTACCTCTTATCTTCTGGTATATGTTTTCCATTTCTTTGCTGCCCCTCTTTATCTCCAACAACATATGTCCCTCTCTAGTCTGTCTTACTGCGTGTATCTCATCCGTAAGTTTCCCATCTGTTCTCATCTCCTTCTTCAAACCAGCCACCATTTCCGCATATGAGGTACCCTGTGTGACCTTAACAAGGACTGCTTCGTTTTGAAATTGTGTGCCCTGTCATTGCCGGATTGCCTCGTTGCCCTTCTCATGCATATACACATCTCCCTTGTGTTCCCCCACTGCACACTCTAGAATCTTTCTTTTTGACTGCCATGGCATTTGTTCCTCTATAACGATATGCATGTTGCATTCCTTCTCTACAGCATTAAAGACCTTCTGACACATTTCATATAGAGCATAATCGCTCTCTGCACAGTCCACCTCCGGGAGCGCCGCGAAATACACCACCGCACTATCCGTTACTTGTGTTCCATTCACTTCCATGTGCTCATCTGCCCTATGCGTCACTATCTGCCCTGCCTTGATTCTTCCCTCTCTTATGTATCTAAACATTTTCTTCGATGGGCCCACAAGTGGTTTGAGATGTTTCAATTCTCTTATGGCCTTTGGCCTCGCCACTATTACTACCGTGTCCTCAACTTCCATACTTGTGACGTTCCTGTTGTCTACCTTTATCCTATATATGGCTTGTGGCCACTTCCTACTCACTAAATTCTTGAGTTCCTCCCCATTCCTTATGTTCGTCATACTTTCCTTTATGTCCTGCATCTCCTTTTACTCGTCGATTTCCTTTTCATCTGTTTGCATTCCAACCTCTTTCACCTCTTTCCCGACTACAAGAGAGGGATCTGCACGCAGTTCCGCATTGATCCGTCGTCTCATCATTTCCAGTTCGCCCTTCATCACTTTAGATAGACTGGTCTCCCTGTCTAGTACTGTGCCCATCAATTCTTCTGCCGCCGTTAACACCTCCACAAGGTTAGTGTATATTTCGGTTTTTATTGTCATACTGCACGAAGACGTGTCCACTCTTTTTCTCTTGTTTGGGTTGTCTGATGGTATCAATTACTTGAAGAAACTTTCATCCCCCTGTGCTCTGGCCTCCTCTTTCTCCTTTTCCACCTCTTTGCTTTCTTCTTTAGGAGAGCTAGATGTTAGCCCTTGTGTTTTCAGAGGTGGTGTCCTCTCTATCAGTTTGCTCTTACAAAATACTGCTTCCTCCGCCACTGCTTCACCCGCAGTTCTCTCTTCCTCTTCCCTCCTCCTCTCTCTTGTCTCCCTCATTTTCCTCGCCTTCTCATATATCTCGCCCTTTTCATCGGCCTTCTTTCTCTGTCTGTTCTTCCTGCTTGTTTTTCCAGTCGTTTGTTTGGATGGTTCGGCCTGGTCTCCTACCAAATCCACCCCGCAGTAGTCCGATTTCGGTCGGGCTTGGCCTGCTCCACCACCGCCCCCGACCGGTACTGGGGTATCCCTCCCCTGCACCGTAGATGTATGGTCTTTATCCGTGCTCATTATTCATATTTGCTATGGGGCAGTGCAAGGCACACATCCCCCTTCATTAAACATTCCGGGTCGTCGCCAGTTTTTCCATCCTAAGGATTGGGGACAGAAAGGATACCTCCTAGCCCTCGGTTAACCTAATAGCATCGGAGGGGGAACACTGATAACTAGGTTTCATCAGGATGCAGCAAGGCCTGGAATATCCTTACTACTGGGAGATTGGGGGTGAGGTGGACAGTCTTTGCTTTCGCTGCTCTTCGTGGGACCTTGGTGGCATGGGAGTCCCTACCAGTATAGCTCCTACGAGTCCTCGCAGCTACTTAAGCCCTCACACCACGTCAAGGTGCTGCCCTCGTGAGGGATTAATGGAGAACCTAAAACCATTGGGGACGGTTGGTTCACCACCGGAGAACCTAAAGCCATTGACGAAGGAGAATCAGCCCAACGAAAAGATGGAGTATCTGGAGTGTCCACATTGTCACCCAATAATTTATCAGATGGCATTCATTATAAGTCTACTTAAAGCCTTTACTCTTTTTAACATTAATTCATGAAATATAGCCATATTCGAAATAACAGCATTTCGTTCCAGTCTAACTGTCAAAATTCTCAATTTCACTGACAGCTTTCTCCTCTGCAGAAACCAAAATAGGTAGAAAAAGAGACGGAGGGGGTAACAAAAGAGAGAAACGTACACGAAAACTCACTCTCTAGACGCCAGAACAAGCTCGATAGCATAAAAGGAGGGTAGTGACTGGTAACGCCAAGAAGGCAAAACAGACAAAAGTGAAAGATATCTAGTGGCTGAGAGCAACTAGATACCGGATGGGTATAACGGAAAACTACAAGAAGAAAGCAATCGATTCAACCAAAGACAAAACAAGAAGCCAAAATGGTCGAAATGTTAAATTCTGAAACAAAAGAAATCAAATCTTCCCCACCACAATCGGGATCTCAAACTCACAAAGCGAAGGCAAGGCACAGTAATAAAACAAAAACGAAAGGGACACGTCTATTGGTCGACGATCATATTTCCCTGCATATGACGGTCCCAAAAATCTCCACATCGTCACCGGGGCTCGGAACGTAGAAGAGGGCAAGGTACGGAACTACTACTATTTTACAAACTGGACACATCTGATGTTTGATGGTCACTTTCCCAAACCTATGACGATTCAAAAAAATATATATATATACCCCCATCGCAACGTTCAACTTTCTAGAATTACCAAATATATACTTCGAAAGTTGATTATCTGTTTTAAGAACAATTTCATTACCAACAATATAATGATAAAATTTTTTAAACCCGAAAATTATAGCTGCTGCCTCTTTATCTAAAATAGATCTATGAATTTCGTTTTGAGGTATTAATTTAGATGCATAGGCAATAGGTCTCTCTGTACCATCTGAAAACCTGTGGAACAATATAGCTGCCAATCCTGAATAACTAGCATCTGTCGATAATACTAAAGAACATGTTGCTGATATACTAAAATAATAGTAGAACTAAAATTTTATCTGATGCCAATCCCTTTTTTACCCAATCTACTGCTTTATCACAATTAGAATTCCAATAAAAAGTTTTTGCTTTCAATACGTTATACAGTACTTTGAGTTCATCAGCTCGCTTATACAAAAATGACTCGTAAAAATTAACCAACTCTATAGAAGCTTGAAGTTCCTTCTTAGTTTTTGGATAAGGCATATTCATAATTGAATGTATACTACTGGGTGATGGTGCTAAACACTTTTTGTCCAATTTAAATCCCAAAATCTCTATTTCAGACCTAAAAAATTCACATTTTGATTCGTTTACTTCAAGTCCTGCTTCATTAAATTTAAAAATAAATTTTTTCTAAATTTTCAAGATGATCTGAATAATTTTTTCCTGTGCAATAAATATTTTCTATATAAATTTCAGTGTTTGGAATACCTTTTAAAATATCACAAACTATATCCTGACATTCTGCTGGACTAGAAGCTACTCCTTCGGGCAATTTTTTATACCTAAACAATTCTTTTTGCGTAACTATGGTTAATGGATCTCGACTATCTTCAGCTACATCAAATTGCATAAAAGCATGTTTTAAATCAATTTGCGACCATTTGGTTTCAACCTGCAAAGTCTGAAAAACTTTTTTTTTAACGGTAATGGATGTCTTTTAACAATTATCTGAGGATTTACTGTTAATTTGAAATTACCACATAACCTTATTCTTTCTCCTTTAATCACAGGAACTACAGGGGTAGCCCATTCACTTACACTAACTTGTTCCAAATCACCTACTCTCACGAAGCGATCAATTTCTGCATCTACTTTATCTTTCAAAGCAAAAGGGACATGATATGGTTTACATTGAAAAGGTTTATAATATAATAGTCTGACAAGTTGTCTCAGCGTTTGGTTGTGGTTCTTCGTTTTTGTCAGAAGTTTGTAAACTTGGCTTCCTTTGTAATTGTATGGGTAATAACCATCACATAATGTGCATCTTGCAGGAGTTGTTTTTGTTTTTGTACAAGTTTTAGAATCGTGTTGTGGGCCGCATTTAACTCACATAAATGGTCTGTTGCAGTAAGTTTTAGAATGTCCACATTCCTGATTTCTGGTACATTGAATGAGTTCGCATTTTCTTTTTGATGGTTCGATATCTATTTTTAGATTTGATATGAATTTAACATCGTGTATTTCTTTGTTGTTTGTTTGGTGTTGTTTGTGTGGTTTCATCAGTCTGCATTATTTTCTAAATATTGATATCTATTGCTGATTTCAGTTGGTGGACTTTCAATTATTTCTAGAGAAAGATTTGAAACTTTTCGTTTTTTCATAGTTTGCCATGGATTGGTGTTAGCCTTGATCTCGATTATTTAGTTACCCTAAGGACAACCGATTTATATTGAAAACTCATTCTGAATTTTATTTATTTCCGACTGAAAATTAAATATTTGTTTACGTGCGTTTGAAGCAGGTGGTACGGAAGTGTTAATGTATATCGCTGATATCACACGTGCACTCCCGTTCACTGTTCGGAACGAACTTACTATAAAAATAAAATAAAATTCTTACCTCCGAAGTATCAGTCTGTCCGATTTCCAATTGGTCTTTTATGATGTACATTTCATTGAAATATAAAAATGAGAATTTTTTTACTCTCGATGGCCATGAACTCTCTGTTGAAGTTAGTTCTGAAGATAATTTATTTTATGTTTTAATTGTTTCACGGTGAAATCCGGTTTCAACTTTTTCTATGCACCCACGATTTTTCAAGTGCCGCAGTTTTTTATTCCTATTGAAATAGTCTTGACTTTTTATTTTCCGCGATTTGATGCATCAAGAATTTCGTTATACGTATAAGATATCGATCCATCTAAGTGTTCTCTTTCTTGCCGGCCGGCAACTACTTGATCGTCTTCAGCATATAGTCATCGCGATCGTGCGATCGCGATTGACTACGCGCCTTAGTGAAGATGATCGAAGCGTCCGCCATCGACAACGATCCTTAGGACGTTGTCGCGGAGACAGTTCAACACGGGGTCTCGTCTAATGGACAAGACGAATCCCCAGGCTAAGGGCTGAGTATTAACAGATCGCAGCGTGGAAACTGCTCTTACCGAGTACAACACCCCTGCAAGGTACGTAAGTCGTCTACAGACAATTCAAAGCTTCAACATCGAAATGAATGACCCATGATCGACCGCCAGGTAGGACGCAGCAGAATAGATCCCGCCGCCCAACATCGGCCCCAGACGGCAAAAATGGCTCATGTAGCATCAAATAGTTATCTGACCTAGTAAAGTCACATTGTTTGAGCCTTTCGACTCTATGTCACGTTGTTATTGACCACCACACCATATAATTGCTCGTCTATGATATCCTCTATGAAGGCAGATAATTTTATATGGAAAACTCTCCATATTAAATCAGGATGATCTTCCCATTTTTGATTCGAGAGCAAGTTCTTTGTTATTTCGGGCCATTTTGGATTACTTGTAAATGTGATAAATAAATCGGGTTTTCCAAAACGGGCAACCATAGCCATAGCATTTAGATATAACTTGTATCGATGTCTCTCTGCACCAAAGAAATTGGAAGGTAATATGTTATTATAGCACGACCTACATGAACTTGTTCTCTATTACGATTGAATAGTCCCAATGTATTTTCTGCTGTTTTTCTAAATTGATGATGGTTTGCTTTATCCACCAAAGCGTGCTAATCTCAAGTTTTACCAAAGCATCGACTAAAAATTGTTGAAATAATTTTCCACCATGATGGAGAGTAGAAAAAACGGCACGTTGATATATGCGGTATCGGTAATATTGTTGAATCGTTGCCTTCCAGCAGTTCTTTGATCACGAATGCCACAGTGGTATCCAAAACTCGTGTCTAGACACACACATTACAGTTTGCCTCCGTTTGTATCCGCACGCGCAGAGAGTTACCAGGCAAATTTGAATTCCCGTAATACCTATATCATTATGAATGAATGTTGGAAATAGTCCAATAGAAGATATTTCGAAACTCCCCAAAATTAATAATCGTTGAAAGAGTCTCTATGCTTTACCTGGAAGGTATAATAAAAAATGAATACGGTTGTACTATTGCATCATACAGTGAAATCGTAAAAGTTTCTTGAAATAACACCTTTTCCACAAAAGAGTGTAGGTACAGGGTATTTCTTAAAATTGTTGTGGCAATATCATTTTGACATTTTTAAATGGCCCTATTATGTATAGGTACGTAATATTTGTTTCATTTGGAAAGTTCTATAGATACATTTCAACTACATTGTCTTATTATCGGTTCGGTAAACATATTGGCCATTGAAAAATTGAATTTTTCAACTCTGTCTTCCTGTAAAATCAATACTGTTAAGCTAAAAGGAAATTGGTTTTCATGTCCAGATGTTGGTCTCTGAGCTTCAATAAAGAGGCCATGATATGGCCACATATTTACCACTAAACGCCTAAAGGTATAATATATATATAAGCATTTAGTGGTAAAATAAAGAATTAACAATGCACTTCACAATTCTGAGGAGGTAATTCGACAATTTTTCCATCGTGAACTGATTTGATCTTGATGGTTTGGCTGCTTTGATACTCAACCATTTTCCTTCGAAACGGGCTCGAAAGAATAGTAATAAGGTAGGTACAAAAAAAGCAGATTAATATCCATGAAAATATTTATTGAAAAAAATATAACGAATAAAAATTATTATTAATCAACTGTTCTGTTTGTAGTAAATTAATTGAAATTTTATTTACTTCATCATTAGTTTGGTCATCGCACTGACACATCCTTCCCATCTATATGCTCCTGAACTCAATCAATTTTTGAGTATATTGTATTCTTGATTATTTCCTCCAACCGAAGATGGCTTATCTATGTATGGAGTTATGGAATCAGTATTCTTATTGATATATTTATGGAGATATCTAATTGAGTTCAATGATCAAACTGCTTCAAAATTGATGTGGCAGTTGTACTTGGCTTGAGAGAGTAAGGTTTGTAGGGGACAACTCTCCTATTATCGATGGAACGATTTCATTTTTTCAACAAAAAATTTTCTCCCATCAGCAGGGCGTTTATATTCCGGTTTTTTTTCCGGGTCCAACTGCTAACTCAGTTTGATCTCTTCATTTCTTAGATAAAATTTGGTACATTACACTGAAAATTGCAGGAAGCATCCGGATTCATACTACCACATGGAGAGTGTATAGAGTAGAGGTTGCTCTCTTCGTTCCGGTATTCTAGCACTAATTATGTTATCGATCGAATCGACCTCTAGTTTTGATTTCTTCGTAAGCCTTCGTTCAACGGCGTCAAAGTAATTTGCTTCATCATATATGTATATAATAGCACAGTTCTCTTTCAGGCGGTAAATGTACAGGAAGTATAATTATTGAATGAGAGCAGCCATGCATTCGGAACTGAAATAATTTCCATGTCGCCTCCATCGCACTGACATATCGCCCATCTATATACCCCCTGAACTTCGTCAATTTTTGGTTTATTGTATTCTTGATTAT
Source organism: Micraspis discolor (assembly GCA_030674115.1). NCBI lineage: Eukaryota > Metazoa > Arthropoda > Insecta > Coleoptera > Coccinellidae > Micraspis > Micraspis discolor. The sequence continues at coordinate 6,245 of JARTUT010001834.1, read as the reverse complement.
TTCCTCCAACCGAAGATGGCTTATCTATGTATAGAGTTATGGAATCAGGATTCTTATTGATATATTTATGGAGATATCTAATTGAGTTCAATGATCCAACTGCTTCAAAATTGATGTGGCAGTTGTACTTGGCGAAAAAGTAAGGTTTGTAGGGGACAACTCTCCTATTATCGATGGAACGATTTCATTTTTCAACAAAAATTTTTCTCCCATCAGCGGGGCGTTTATATTCCGGTTTTTTCCGGGTCCAACTGCTAACTCAGTTTCATCTCTTCATTTCTTAGGATAAAATTTGGTACATTTACACTCAGAAATTGCAGGAAGCATCCGATTCATACTACCACATGGAGAGTGTATAGAGTAGAGGTTGCTCTCTTTGTTCCGGTATTCTAGCGCTAATTATGTAATCGATCGAATCGACTTCTTTTAATTTATCGTCTTCCTGAAATGTTATCACAATATGTGCGTGTGGCAATCCCCTTTTTGAAATTCAATGATAAGATGGTAGGTAATTGGCCACCACACCATATAATTGTTTGACCACGATGTCCTCTATGAAGGCAGATAATTTCATATACAAACTCTGCATTTCAAGTCAGGACGATCTTCCCATTTTTGGTTTGGAAGCAATTTTTGGTTACACGTTACACGTAAATGTGATGAATGAGTCTGGTTTTCCGAAACAGGCAACCACAGCCATAGCATTCAAATACAACTTGTATCGATATCTCTCTCCACCTGGGAAATTGGATGGTAATATTATGGCACGACCAACATGACCTTGTTCTCGATTACGATTGAATCGTCTCAACGTATCTTCAGCTGTTTTTCTAAATTGATGCTGGTTTTGCTTTACCCACCAAAGCCTGCTCATCTCGGCTTTCACCCAAGCATCGACCAAAAATTGTTGGAATAATTTTCCAACGTTACTGGATCTAGTTTTGATTTTTTCGTTAGCCTTCGTTCAACAGCGTCAAAGTCATCTGCTTCATCATAGCACAGTTCTCTTTCATGCGGTAAATGTACAGGAAGTATAATTATTGAATGAGAGCAGCCATGCATTCGGAACTGAAATAATCTCCATGTCGCCTCCATCGCACTGACATATCGCCCATCTATATACTCCTGAACTTCGTCAATTTTTGGTATATTGTATTCTTGATTATTTCCTCCGAACGAAGATGGCTTATCTATGTAAAGAGTTATGGAATCTGGATTCTTATTGATATATATATATATATGGAGATATCTAATTGAGTTCAATGATCCAACTGCTTCAAAATTGATGTGGCAGTTGTACTTGGCGAGAGAGTAAGGGTTGTAGTATCAACTCTCCTATTATCGATGGAACGATTCCATTTTTCAACAAAAATTTGTCTCGCATCACGGGGGCGTTTATATTCCGGCCCTTTTCCGGGACCAACCGCTAACTCAGTTTCATATCTTCATTTCTTAGGTTAAAATTTATTACATTTACACTCAAAGTTCAGGAAGCGTCCAGATTCATACTACCACATGGAGAGTGTAATTGAAAGTCTCTAACACATGTATTGAGTAGAGGTTGCTCTCTTTGCTCTCCGGTATTCGAGCGCTAATAATGTTATCGATAGAATCGACCTCTTTCAATTTGTCGTCTTCCTGAAATGTTATCACAATATGTGCGTAAGGCAATCCCCTTTTTTGAAATTCAATGACATGATGGTAATTGACCACCACACCATATAATTGTTTGACCACGATGTCCTCTATGAAGGCAGAAAATTTCATATAAAAAACTCTGCATTTCGAGTCAGGACGATCTTTCCAATTTTGGTTTGGAAGCAAGTTTTTGGTTACACGTTACACGTAAATGTGATGAATGAGTCTGGTTTTTCCGAAACGGGCAACCACAGCCATAGCATTCAAATACAACTTGTATCGATATCTTTCTCCACCTGGGAAATTGGATGGTAATATTATGGCACGACCAACATGACCTTGTTCTCGATTACGATTGAATCGTCTCAACGTATCCTCAGCTGTTTTTCTAAATTGATGCTGGTTTTGCTTTACCCACCAAAGCCTGCTCATCTCGGCTTTCACCCAAGCATAGACCAAAAATGATTGGAATAATTTTCCACCATGATGGATAGTGGAAAAACCGTCTCGTTGATATATGCGGTACCGATAATATTCTAGGATCGGCCAACGGATTCAATAACTTCAATTCGTGATATCTTTCCTCTTCATTTTCGTCATTGCTATTATGTGGATATAGAACTAAATCCACATCAATAGGAGGTACATTACCGTCAAATATTGCCGCTATATCACTGCGCCCTGGAATCCAGTTTGGATTTTCTTGAGCATATAAACTATTTATAACCGGTTCCTTAGTCATCCCAAGAACAATATGTTCCACATCCATGTTGTTTCGCCGACGTTCTTCCAATTCTTCACTCATACTCTTATATGCTTGAGCATATCTGTTATGCCTGCGAAGGCAAATCCCAAGTTTTTTAATTAGTTCGGGATTAATTGTATTATTTGCGAAATCGTTTCTTTTCTGTAGAGCATCTTCGACATCTAAAAAATATATTTGATTCAGTTTTGGACGCTGCTAATCTTGGCTGTTGGGAATTGGATTCAGGTAATAATAGATTTGTCCACATATAGTGAAACTCCAGTGTCCCTGACCTCTTCTTTCGGATATAGGATGTCACGTCTTAAAAAAGCTATGGCAAATAAACTGTTGATGTGTCTTATATTTCTCCTGAACTCTTTCGCCAAACTGCTATGTCCTGTATATAATTCCTTCAAAACTATCGGACATGGTTTAAGAGGCCGTAATGTAAAAGTTCCTCTATTACAACAGGACGAAGAGTCTCCTGTTCTACTTTTTCTTTCTTGGGTGAAGAAAAGGGCTCCACAATGTATGCAGATGTCAGTTAAATACCCGCAGTTGTGTGGTTGATTGCATATTCTTTCTAACTTCGCCGGACTTGAAGTGATTCCCTGCCTGTAGGTAACCCGATGGGGAATATCAGCGTGTCTTCGTCTACCAATTCTTCCATTAGTTTCGGTTACATCTCTTGAGACCAGCGAATTCTGGGAAATATGTATATTTGCTGGAGAATTTGCCCCTGTCGGTGGTTGCAAATTTTCATTTTCCATTTCCGGCTCTACAGCCTCGATCCTACTTTTATTTGCCTCATTTTCAAAAGATCTTCTTCAGTTGCATCACCAGAATCTCCCTTCAATATCACACGTAGGTCACCATTCTTCTTTGTGTATCTGGGAAGGTCATCTTTTGATGCATCAGCAAAGTTTCTTTTTAACATCACACGAAGTTGTTTTCCACCCGCAAGTTCCTCAATTACATCATTATTAGGAATATTTTCTGGCTTCGTATTGATTAATGGATGCCTTGTGACATGAACTACGAGTTGCTTAAGATTCACATCACATATTCAAAGATTTTGATGTGGAAATTTTAATTTAACTCTCATCGGTCTGGCTTTAGATGTTTGGAGCTTGTTGTCTTGTTCTTAGGTTTCTGATCCTTAATCTATCCTTCTTCATTTTTCTGCCTGGGAAGTTTGTGACAATTACATTATCAGATTGTAAATCCTCGAATTGTATAATTGAAATTTTTCCAAAAGCTGAAAAAAAGATTATCAGAAATGAAATAGCATTTAGAATACATCAAATTTAAGTTTCTACATTTTTCAAACTATAAAGATTCATGCATTTTGAAAAGTAAAAAGAATTTTTACAACAGATATTCTGAAAAAGGAATTCGGATAGATATAATAATATTTCATGAAATTAATGATTAGGGATGAAACGTTCATTGAACTCACTAATCTGGTTATTTTCAGCTACTTGAATAATGGCTTGGTGATGGTGGTCGAATGCAAATCTGAAATAGTAATTGGTTCACATTCAATAAAAATCAACGGCAAATTGTCAACTGATATAAAATACTGAAGAATTCAATCTTGTTGGAATTTAGGATCTCTGTTTGAAAATAATTGAATCCTTTTCTGATCTCATATAGTGATTTGTGCATTATAATTTTCATGAAAGTATTTGAATGCATTTCTCTGCCATCATCGGACCTCTTGTACTCAGACCTTTTGTTATGCCCCACAGCAAATGCCGTTTCTCCCCTAAACGGTTTTGGAAAGTATTTAGAACTCTGTCCATCTATCAGACAGGGAGCCTGTGGATTCAGGCGTCCACAAGGTGCGTTCAATTGAAATTCGCCAACTCGCTCATGAAGAAGAGGTTGCCCGACTATCTGAAATACGAGCACTGATGACACGATCGACCATTTCAACATCTGTCACCTTATCATCCTCGTGAAGCGTTTGGACGATATGAGCATGAGGCAAGCCCCTTTTTTGGAACTCAATGACATATTGATGAGGGACAACAACACCGAACAATTGTTTATGGACAATATCGTCCATCAACTCAACTAATTTCACTTTTGATGAGCGAACAAATTATCAATAATTTCAGGCCAATTTGGATTGCACGTGAAGGTTATGAAAAGATCTGGTTTGCCAAAGCGTGATACAGCAGTCATGGCATCCAGATATTGCCTTCGACAATATCTCTTCCCTCCAGGAAATGCTCGTCCCACATGACCATCACTCCTATTCCTGTTGAACCTCCTGAGAGTTTCCTCAACAGTTCTCCTGAATTCATGTTGGTGTTGCCTATACCACCATAACCTTGACATTTCCTGCTTCACCCAACCATCGGAAATGGAATTGGAAATGCTTCCCTCCATGATGAATAGTTGAAAAACCATCCCTCACCTATATCCTGTAGCGATAGTACTGCAGTATACTTACCGACTTACCGCTCGACCTGACTCGAATTGAGTTATATTTAAGATCAGTCGAATAATAATTATCACCGCAAGGAAATAACAATGGATACACCATCGGATCTGCCTAAGGATTCAACAATTTCAATTCCTGATGACGTTTCGCCGGATCAGGATCGACTGGTCTATGCAGATACTGCACCAAATCTACATACACCGGCGGTTCAGACCCCTCAAAAACTGCAACAATATCAGAACGACCAGGCCTCCAATCAATGTTTTGCTGTGCAGCAAAGATATTTATAACCGGAATAGTATTGGTTTAATTGAGGCCTTTCCAAATCCTGCGGCGTTGGCAAATCACATACAAAATGATAAATTTGCACGCATATAGAAAAGCTCAATGCCCTTGTCCTCTTCTTTCTGAGTGAGATCCAGATTCGTTCCGATTTGGGTGATTATGGTTCCAAGTTAGATATGGATTTTTAAGATAGGCTGATTTTATTCAGTTTCAAAGTTAGATTCAGTATTTGCAGGGAGTTTATTTTATTTTTCTTATTCAATAGTAGCGATTTTGGTTTTATCTCATCAGTGTACAGAGTGTGGTTTTGTTTGACGTCAGTGTCCTGAGCGACGAAAGAAAAAGAAAAAGTGAGTAAAACGAATAACCTCATTGCTGAGAAACCCCTTCTTCCGACCTCCCCATCAAAATCGCCTGTTTTTCCGAGTTCGATTTCATTCCTTTGATGGGAATTCTGTGGACTTCCTGTCCCACGTGGGCGATTAACGGCGCCCATCAGTCTGTATATACTAAATATTCTTAAACTCTTCAAGTGAGCCAGTAAAATATTTTATTCAGCTTGCAATCAATCACAATTTGGTGCGTCCCTATTTCCAGGAGAAAAAAAAAGTAGCGTTCATAGCCAGATTGGAGTTTTGATTTAGAATTAAGTTCATTTTTATGCATTTCACTTGTAATTATGCATTGTCTCTACGAAAGTGTTATTTTCACAAGTATAACTAGATTCTTGTAAGTTCTGTTCCAAGTGTTACAGTAGATTACTGAATTAATTTTATTTTCACCTTTCATAATTGTTTAGTTTAAATCCTGTTATTTTGCTGAATTAATATATATTTCACATTTGTGGCTGTCCAGTTTAAATTCATTGTTACATTTGAAATACTGACTGATTACTTACCTTTATTTGTATTCAATATACTAAGGTGTGATTTTCTGTACCCATATATCGGAGTAATTTTATTTCACGCTTTCATACTGTCAGTTCAAATCTGTTATTTTGCTGGAAAGATAGTTGATTACTTACTCTTATTTGTATTCAACATAATGAGGGTGATTTTCTGTACTTATATCGAATTAATTTATTTCCACCTTTTCCCATACAGCCAGATTGATTTTGATTTAGAA
>JARTUT010002269.1:0-86026 GCA_030674115.1 Micraspis discolor | reverse complement strand
GAAAAAGCTCTCGAAGAAATACCCTGGTGAAAGTCAGTGCTTTCAATGTGCACAGCCCGTATATAAATCGAAAATAATTTTTTCTTAAAAAATTAACCCAAAGAATATCGTTATAACTCCATTATTCGAATTCAATTATTACCACGAAGAAAATATCGAAATTATTCTATGGAGCTCCTATGTAACACCCCGTATATGAATCGAAAATAATTTTTCCAAAAAAAAAACCCGAAGGAACACAAAAATCTTGAGAGCGCGCAAAAAAACAGTAGAACCTGTAAAGTGCACACCCCGTATATCACCCGATCGCAAAATCATTGTAAATCGCACACCCTGTATGACATTTTACCGAAATTAGCCTCCACACGTGGAACAACATGATGAAAAATGCATACGTGAAAGAGCCCAAAGTAACACGAAAGAACGAAAAAAATCCAAAAGAACCGAAAATACACCGAAGAAGCACAAAATCACCGAAAGCGCCCAAAAAACTCGAAGGAAAGCTTGAAACCCCGAGGGAGCACAAAAAACCGAAAGCGCGCAAAAAATAATGAAAGAACTTGTAAATTGCACACCCTGTATATCAATCGATCGCGAAATCATTGTTAATGGCACACCCTGTATGACATTTCATTGCATTCAGCTCGCTTACGCGGAAAAGCACGAAAGCTAAAGAAAAACTCTGGTGAATGTCAGCGCTACTCAGATCTGACACATTGTATATGAATCGAATATATTTTATCGAATTAAGAACCAAAACACGCCGAGGGAATACGAAAAAACTCGAGTTTTCGCAAAAAAAATCAAATTTACTTGAAAATTGCACACCTCGTTCATCACATGATCGTAAATCATTGTGAATCGCACACCCTGTATAACATTTTATCGAAATTAGATCCCACTCTATAATTGGTTCGCAGTGGGTGCTTTTTCCATAAAAAATTCCGACGGAAAATCTCTCGAAGAAATATTCCTTCCCATGGGCACAGCCTGCATAGCGATTTTATTAATGCACACCCTGTACAGCAATTCATCGCGATCTTTTCATTCTTCAAGGACGAAAATGGAATGGCGCGTAAATCGAGCCAAAAATGCCGATTTTCAAACGCATAATTTAGGTATTTTTTGTTCGATTCGCGATCTGTAAGTGGTATCAGGAGATTCGGAATCTCCTGTAGATTCTTATTCGACCACTCGAAAGGCCTAAATAATCTTTCAGCGCCCATATCGAGTGAAAAATCGATGCCGGATTTTGAAAATTGGAGCTCGCGTTCGGCTATCCTCGGAATGGAAACAGAAACTGACATTTAACCTCGCAATGTTGTGAAAATTACCGATTTTCGAATGAAGAATTCACTGTCTTATCTCGCTACTTGGATATGAAAATTGGTACCCAGAGATGGGGAATTTCCTCAAGTTTCGTTTTCTACCCTGGACAGGGCGCTTAGGGACGTGTAGAGCCCGCATTGAGCGAAAGCATCAGGAGGTTTTTGACGTTTCTCGGTACTCGCGGGTCGAAAAATTGCCGTTTTATCTGCATTATTTTCGTAACGATTTCGGATATTTCCCCGGTATTTGCCGCTACCACTCGTTGGGAAATTTCTTCTTCTTGAAAAAGCGACCGATCTCGGCCCGCGAGACGGCCCCGTTCGTCCGTGAGGTCTTCCCCTTTGGGGACACTTTCGGCGATTTCGCCAAAAACGACGTTTTTCGACATTTTCGTTTGAAAATTTCGGGTATTTAAAGAGCGCCCGGGGGTGTTTTTCGGTCGCTTCTCCTAGAAGAGGATACGCCCTTTCGATCCGTTTTAAGATTGCCTCTCGAGCGGCCCTGCGGGCCGCGGGCTCGGCTTCGCCTCGCGGGTCCCTGACGGGACCCTAGTTAGCCACGCCCACCCTTATTGCTTTAATATAATAGACTAGTAAGCCCGTAGATCAATAAGCGGATAGATCAATATAAACTGTAGATTCATAGGCCAGTAGTTCAATAGGCCAGTAGTTCATTAGGCCAGTAGTTCAATAGGCCAGTAGTTCAATTGGCCCATGGATCAATATAGACCATAGATCAATATAGACCATAGATCAATAGGGCCCATACATCAATGAAGCGCGCAGAAACACGAAACACGTCAAAATACCTGTCGAAAGCGAAAAAACATGAAAGTACTGGAAGAAACACGAAGAAACGCGAAAAAACACTGGAGAATCCGAAGAAACACGAAAAAAACCGAAGTTACACGAAACAACGCGAGAAAACACGAAAGAACCCCAAGTAACACAAAAAATCCAAAGAAACCTGAAAAAAAACCGAAAGAATACATATAACTTGAAAGCGCGCAAAAAACCTCGAAGTCACGCGAAACACCCCGGAGAAATACAAAAACCCGAAAGAGCGCGAAAAAACAAAATTACTTGTAAATTGCACACCCCGTATATCACCCGATCGTAAACACATTGTAAATTGCACACCCTGTATGACATTTTATCGAAATCAGCTCCCATCAGCGATAAAACTTGAAGAAAAATGCATATGATACACTCAGTATACAATTGATTAGCAGTGAAAAAAAAAACCAAAAGAATATCGTTGTAACTCCATCTATTCGAATTCAATAATTACCACGAAGGAAGTATCAAAATTATTCTATGGACCTCCTATGTAACACCCTGTATATGAATCGAAAATAATTTTTCCATAAAAAACAAACCGAAAGAATATAGTTTTGACTATATCGTTTCAAGTTCAGTACATTCTACAAAGGTTGTATAAAAATTATTCGATAAAGCTCCTTTTTCATTTTTCCAGAACGGCCTCACTAAATAAATATTGAACTATTTTCATGTTGAGCAAATTGTTTTTCCTATGAAAACGATATAGTATTTTCTTTCCATGTATTTTGTCAAATACGATTCGATATAAATAATCTGAAACCATTTTCGGTAGACTGCATAAATAAAGTGAAGATTTGGAAGTTATCAAAAAGATTCTGAATATTCCTTAAACTTGATTTGTTTATCTAAAGTATTTTAAAATAATTATAAATAAGACTTAATTTCTTCTTATTGAACGAAAACACTGTCAATTAATATTTTCATCGTCAGAGCACAACGTGTCATTCACCAACGACGCCACTGGTAGGTAGATATGCTAACTCAGCCTGCTGCCTTCACACTGGTTTAGAAAAAATGGCTGGTGCGAATTAGCTCTCTATGACAGTTGAAATCAGTGTTCATTAATAACCTACAATAAAATATATTTCTCAAGGAAAAGAAACCAATGGTTTTATTGAATGTACGGAGTAATATGATCATTTTTATAAGATGTTCTCGTATGCATGAAAAACAGTTAAGCTTTATTTTTATTATCCTATGCTGATATAATCAGAATGTATGTTTCAGAGTTGAACGAAGGAGTAAGACCTTCCTATCTAAATGATACATAACGTCTTTGGTGAATATTGATGTGAATAAAGTTGTGAATTTTAAGAAGAAATGATCCATTTTCCAAGAAAACTTACCATAACTTCAGTAATTGTTAGTCTCAAATATTGCCATGATAATTCATTAATTTGAAATTATTTCAGATTATCTTTATCCCTCGACATGCATGGATTATTAAAGATAGCTCTGAATGTAAACAATGATTTTGATACATCAGTAGAAAATTATTATACGATTATCTTACTTTGATTAACCTATAAGATATGAAATAAAAAGTACTGCTATTAAATGGAATCAGTAATTTTTTGTGGATGTATAATAGATTATCGAAACAGCTCAGACTCTTGAAAATATGAAGAAATCTTAAGTGATAGTGAGAATCATATAAGTGAAACAAAATTAGTGACAACTGAAATAACCTGAATAATTTCTACATTGGAATATGAGGAAATCCAAAAACATGAGTTATATAGCAACACAGTGAAAGTTTTAAATATGAGGCAAGCATTAACATTTGCATTGTAAAATATGCAACCAATAAAATTGTGATGATATAATAATATAGCCTTTGACTTCAATAAAGGCAGAAAACTATTTGATTGATTTGCAGTTTATGACTCAGTAATATATTTCAAGTAATATATTTCACATGGTTTTTGGTTTAATTCTTCTCTATGAAGAACAATCTATTATGAAATGGAGCATAAAATCTGAAAATAACCAATAATCTCCAAACAATCTTGCTGAAATGTGGTAACTTTATCAATAATAAATATTGAGTAGCTGTCATCGAAGGAATTTTGATACTATAAAGTCTCTCTCCTTTCGAATGGGGATATATCTCATAAACTTTAGTATATTACTTGTAAAAGAGAACAAAAAGCAACGATTAGAAGCTCTAGTTTGTTTTTCATTCAAATAGCCTATATAGGTGCACAGAAAATTTTCGTATAAAAATTTAACAGCCTTACAATTATAATAATGTTATATACAGTTACTTGCTATCTGTAATTAATTTTATGTTGCATTTTGTTGATCTTTGTTTATCAAAGAAAAGGAGCATGTACAGCTCAGACTCTTGAAAATATGAAGAAATCTTAAGTGATAGTGAGAATCATATAAGTGAAACCAAATTAGTGACAACTGAAATAACCTGAATGAATTGTTATCCAAGGACTTTAAATTATGAAAAGTACATACGTGTTTCATATCCTCTAAGCTAACAAAAAGCTGATCCATATTAACTCATCAGTTATATGAAAACAGTTGATCTCTATATCAGGACGATGAACATTTTAGCAAATTTAACTTGGAATAGTTTGAAGATTATGCTGTTTCTTCTGCAAAGAGTTCAAAACAGTTATCAATATTGCAATGAATGGGTGGAATAATTAATGTACATACCAAATTAACGTTGGATATTTTGAAATTACTTGAAAACATGTCTTATTTGATAAATTTTAGCTATATATAAAATATACAGTTACACTTCAAATAGAAAAAAAATATATAAAATATAAAAATTAATTTCTTGTTAACTTGATTTAAACGAATTTAAATTACATCTACTGAAATGAGACAATAGGTATGAACGTGATAAAATAATACACGGCAATTGGTTGAGGGAATTACAAATTTTTATTATAAAAAGTGGCCAATCTGAACTTTTTCCAAAATTCTACTATTGAATTTAAAACATGATATATTAAAATCTATATTTGAAAAATAACATATGCTACGAAGTAGGGGAAACAGAACAGAAATTTTTGAAAATCCACAAATGTTTGTATGTGAATATCGTAATACTGAATATGGTTTCTCTGTAATTCTACTCTTGATCTATTTCATTTGATGAAGTTTGTATACAATGAAGCATATATAAAACATTTTACAACAAACAACAATTGTAAAGAAGCAATTTCATTCCCAAAAATTTTATATATTTAATGTCTACACAATTCATATGGCTGAGCAACACAATATGTTCTAGTACGATAGAAATTGGATGCCAGTGAATGCAAGAAAGTTGAATGAACAAACATGACCACCTGAATACTCTGAATAATTGCATTTTGTGAAAATTGAAAATGGAATAATATAGTTTATTCATGTGATTCTTTTTAAATCAAGAGAACCAAAAATTTTCCCTTAAGAAATGAAGTCAACGTGAGTGCAATTATTTCAACAGGCTCATACACATTAACTTGCAAAGGCCCTTTACAATAAATTTGAAGTACCCTCTTGAATAACTGAATACTACTGTAATAGAATGCTCTCTCATTCCTGCAAAATAACCAACATTTTCCTCAGACGAATGAATGAATGGCATACAACGTCCCACCAAATCGTAGAAGATGTAACAATGAAAATCTATTTGCATAGCACAACAGTGTAGTTCAGCTGAAATAAGAAAGAGCAAAATTAGTAACTGAAATCACTGGGTTTTATAAGCCAATATCATTAGTACTAAGATAAATATGGGTTATGTAATGAAAAAATAATAGTGTTTGAAGAGGTAAGCAACAGATTTTCATAAAAGAACTGGAAATGGGCGAGTGTAAGAAATTTAGCGGATCCAAAAGAATTACCAAGTAGGTAATACAAATATTTAATTCCATGACTTTGAAGCAAACAATAATTCCTTTAGAATATTGCAAAAAAATTACTTAAGTTAAAAATCATTTTTTCAGAAACATAACATTTATGTTGCTTTGGAAGAAATAGCTTGTGCTAGGCAGGCTTTTCCAAATTAGAATGAATAATTATGTGAAAATCAGTGTGATGCACTCAACCAAATAAACAATGACTTCAATTTAGATTCTTTCATCAGAACCAATGCATGCAATGACAATCTCTTCCAAATTGTATATTACTGTAAATATACAGGTGCAACAATAAGATTGAAAACTCTACCAAATCTCCTTATATAAGAGAGAACCAATCAACACAATCTGTTGTAATGCTCATGTTTCACCACCATTTGTGCATTTCAGAATCAAAGTGCTTTCTTGATAGATTGAATCTCCAATAGACTGCATATTAAACAATCGGCAAACCATAATGCAAATTTCTGCTCACCGCAATTCGAAAATTATTAAGCATCTTCTTAATGAGGAGCGACAACTGGATATTACCGAAGAAGTATATTGCATCTGAAGCAAAAAAAAAAAACAAAATTAGAAAGAGGGTAATATGCATTTCAATTAAAATTCTACATTGGAATATAAGGGATATCCAAAAACATGAGTTATATAGCAACACAGTGAAAGTTTTAAATATGAGGCAAGCATTAACATTTGCATTGTAAAATATGCAACCAATAAAATTGTGATGATATAATAAAGGTGCTTTATCTTAAGGAGATTACTCACATTTCTACTTACTTAGTTCATGGAATAGAGATGAATGGTGTCAAGATTTGGACCATTTCATTCATTCCTCGAATGTCATGTAAATAAATAGAACATCCGTTGTTTACATCTCAGAAAAATGTATTTTGATATATATTCATTCATTCTTGAGAGATAACTGAAATGAAACGATATGCTAGATTGATTTATTTTTGATTTATAATCGAATAAATACCTGAGCTAATTTTGTACTTCCAGATCGTGTTTAAATATGTATTGACATCAGAAGGCATTATATTTTGATATTCATTCTTCCAGATGGATTATTCACTGTAAATAAAGAGAATTAATCGTTATGAAAACCGAATATATAAATATTACCCTCAACGGAATATTTAAATCGAATTTACTTGCAAATTCGAAATGACAATGAGACTATTCTAAATTATTTTTAAAGCCTCGTCGATTCTAACAGAGAAAAGATGTTTAGAAGGGCTTTATCTTAAGGAGATTACTCACATTTCTACTTACTTAGTTCATGGAATAGAGATGAATGGTGTCAAGATTTGGACCATTTCATTCATTCCTCGAATGTCATGTAAATAAATAGAACATCCGTTGTTTACATCTTAGAAAAATGTATTTTGATATATATTCATTCATTCTTGAGAGATAACTGAAATGAAACGATATGCTAGATTGATTTATCTTTGATTTATAATCGAATAAATACCTGAGCTAATTTTTGTACTTCCAGATCGTGTTTAAATATGTCGTATTGACATCGAAGGCATTATATTTTGATATTCATTCTTCCAGATGGATTATTCACTGTAAATAAAGAGAATTAATCGTTATGAAAACCGAATATATAAATATTACCCTCAACAGAATATTTAAATCGAATTTACTTGCAAATTCAAAATGACAATGAGACTATTCTAAATTATTTTTTAAAGCCTCGTCGATTCTAACAGAGAAAAGATGTTTAGAAGGGCTTTATCTTAAGGAGATTACTCACATTTCTACTTACTTAGTTCATGGAATAGAGATGAATGGTGTCAAGATTTGGACCATTTCATTCATTCCTCGAATGTCATGTAAATAAATAGAACATCCGTTGTTTACATCTCAGAAAAATGTATTTTGATATATATTCATTCATTCTTGAGAGATAACTGAAATGAAACGATATGCTAGATTGATTTATCTTTGATTTATAATCGAATAAATACCTGAGCTAATTTTTGTACTTCCAGATCGTGTTTACATATGTCGTATTGACATCGAAGGCATTATATTTTGATATTCATTCTTCCAGATGGAATATTTACTGTAAATAAAGAGAATTAATCGTTATGAAAACCGAATATATAAATATTACCCTCAACGGAATGTTTCAATCGAATTTACTTGCAAATTCGAAATGACAATTCTGAAGGTCAGACAGATCTGCGTCAAGCTACATCGCAATGGCGCGAAACAGAGCCTGAAATGCCGATTTTCAAACGCATAATTTAGGTATTTTTGTTCGCTTCCCGATCTGTAAGTGGTATATGGAGATTCGGAATCTCCTGTAGATTCTTATTCGACCACGTGAAAATCCTGAACGATCTTCTACCGCCGATGTCGAACGAAAAATCGATGCCGAATTTTCAAAATCGGAGCTCGCGTTCGGCTATCATCGGAACCGAATGAGAAATTCTGACATTTTATCACGATTTTCGTAGAAATTAGCGAATTTGGAATGAAGAATTCACGGCCTTAACTCGCTACTTGGATATGAAAATTGGTACCCAGAGATGGGGAATTTCCTCAAGTTTCGTTTTCTACCCTGGACAGGGCGTTTAGGGACGTGTAGAGCCCGCAGCGAGCGAAAGCATCAGGGAGGTTTTTGACGTTTCTCGGTACTCGCGGGTCGAAAAATTGCCGTTTTATCTGCATGATTTTCGTAACGATTTCGGATATTTCCCCGGTATTTGCCGCTACCACTCGTTGGGAAATTTCTTCTTCTTGAAATAGCGACCGATATCGGCCCGCGAGACGGCCCCGTTCGTCCGTGAGGTCTTCCCCCTTGGGGACACTTTCGGCGATTTCGCCAAAAACGACGTTTTTCGACATTTTCGTTTGAAAATTTCGGGTATTTAAAGAGCGCCCGGGAGGTGTTTTCGGTCGCTTCTCCTAGAAGAGGATACGCCCTTTCGATTTCAGTTAAGATTGCCGCTCGAGCGGCCCTGCGGGCCGCGGGCTCGGCTTCGCCTCGCGGGTCCCTTACGGGACCCTAGTTAGCCACGCCCACCCTTATTGCTTTAATATAATAGACTAGTAAGCGGGTAGATCAATAGGCCCGATAGTCGTAGAAACCATAGGCCAGTAGTTCAATAGGCCAGTAGTTCAATAGGCCAGTAGTTCAATAGGCCAGTAGTTCAATTGGCCCATGGATCAATATAGACCATAGATCAATATAGACCATAGATCAATAGGGCCCATACATCAATGAAGCGCGCAGAAACACGAAACACGTCAAAAAACCCGTTGAAAGCGAAAAAACATGAAAGTACTGGAAAAAACACGAAGAAACGCGAAAAAAACACGGAAGAATCCGAAGAAACACGAAAGAAACCGAAGTTACACGAAAGAAACCGAAATTACACGAAACAACGCGAGAAAACACGAAAGAACCCCAAGTAACACAAAAAATCCAGAGGAACCTGAAAAAAACCCGAAAGAATACATATAACTTGAAAGCGCGCAAAAAAACTCGAAGTCACGCGAAACACCCCGGAGAAATACAAAAAAACCGAAAGCGCGCAAAAAAACAAATGTACTTGTAAATTGCACACCCCGTATATCACCCGATCGTAAACTCATTGTAATTTGCACACCCTGTATGACATTTTATCGAAATCAGCAAAATAACTTGTAAATTGCACACCCTGTATATCACATGATTGCAAATTCATTGTAATTCGCACACCCTGTATGACATTTTATCGAAATTAGATCCCATACGCGAAAAATCATGATCACTTTCACATAGGACACCCACTATATAATCGATTCGTAGTGGGTGATTTTTCCATGAAAAATGCAGATGGAAAAACTCTCGAAGAAAGACCCTGGTGAAAGTCAGTGCTTTCAATGTGCACAGCCCGTATATAAATCGAAAATAATTTTTTCATAAAAATTAACCCAAAGAATATCGTTGTAACTCCATCTATTCGAATTCAATAATTACCACGAAGGAAGTATAGAAATTATTCTATGGAGCTCCTATGTAACACCCCGTATATGAATCGGAAATAACTTTTCCATAAAAAAACCCGAAGGAACACAAAAACTTGAGAGCGCGCAAAAAGCAGTAGAACCTGTAAAGTGCACACCCCGTATATCACATGATCGCAAATTCATTGTAAATAGCACACCCTGTATGACATTTTATCGAAATTAGCCTCAACTTGTGAAAAAACATGATAATGAAGAAATATGTATATGGGTCACCCGGTATATAATTGATTCGCAGTGGGTGCTTTCATCATATAAAACAGACCGAAAGAATATCGTTTTAACTCTATCGTTTCAAGTTCAGTGTATTCCACGAAGAAAGAACCCGACCAAATACGGAAAAACGCGGAAAAACATGATAGAACCCAAAGTAACTCGAAAGAAAAAAAATCCAGGGGAACCCAAAAAACCCCAAGGAGCACAAAATCACCGAAAGCGCGCAAAAAAACTCGAAGGAAAGCTTGAAACCCCGAGGGAGCACAAAAACCGAATGCGTGCAAAAATAATGAAAGAACTTTTAAATTGCACACCCTGTATATCAATCGATCGCGAAATCATTGTTAATGGCACACCCTGTATGACATTTCATTGCATTCAGCTCGCTTACGCGGAAAAGCACGAAAGCTAGAGAAAAACTCTGGTGAATGTCAGCGCTACTCAGATCTGACACCCTGTATATGAATCGAATATATTTTATCTAATTAAGAACCAAAACACGCCGAGGGAATACGAAAAAAACTCGAGTTTTCGCAAAAAAATCAAATTAACTTGAAAATTGCACACCTCGTTCATCACATGATCGTAAATCATTGTGAATCGCACACCCTGTATAACATTTTATCGAAATTAGATCCCACTCTATAATTGGTTCGCAGTGGGTGCTTTTTCCATAAAAAATTCCGACGGAAAATCTCTCGAAGAAATATTCCTTCCCATGGGCACAGCCTGCATAGCGATTTTATTAATGCACACCCCCTGTACAGCAATTCATCGCGATCTTTTCATTCTTCAAGGACGAAAATGGAATGGCGCGTAAATCGAGCCAAAAATGCCGATTTTCAAACGCATAATTTAGGTATTTTTTGTTCGATTCGCGATCTGTAAGTGGTATCAGGAGATTCGGAATCTCCTATAGATTCTTAATCGACCACTCGAAAGGCCTAAATAATCTTTCAGCGCCCATATCGAGCGAAAAATCGATGCCGGATTTTGAAAATTGGAGCTCGCGTTCGGCTATCCTCGGAATGGAAACAGAAACTGACATTTAACCTCGCAATGTTGTGAAAATTACCGATTTTCGAATGAAGAATTCACGGTCTTATCTCGCTACTTGGATATGAAAATTGGTACCCAGAGATGGGGAATTTCCTCAAGTTTCGTTTTCTACCCTGGACAGGGCGTTTAGGGACGTGTAGAGCCCGCAGCGAGCGAAAGCATCAGGGAGGTTTTTGACGTTTCTCGGTACTCGCGGGTCGAAAAATTGCCGTTTTATCTGCATTATTTTCGTAACGATTTCGGATATTTCCCGGTATTTGCCGCTACCACTCGTTGGGAAATTTCTTCTTCTTGAAAAAGCGACCGATCTCGGCCCTCGAGACGGCCCCGTTCGTCCGTGAGGTCTTCCCCTTTGGGGACACTTTCGGCGATTTCGCCAAAAACGACGTTTTTCGACATTTTCGTTTGAAAATTTCGGGTATTTCAAGAGCGCCCGGGGGGTTTTTTTCGGTCGCTTCTCCTAGAGAGGATTCGCTTTTTCGATTTTCTTTAAGATTCCCCTCGAGCGGCCCTGCGGGCTGCGGGCTCGGCTTTCGCCTCGCGGGTCCCTAACGGGACCCCAAAATTCCAATTTTAGCCACGCCCACCCTTATTGCTTTAATATTATAGACAATATACAAGTGCTTAATTGAACATATCAAATCTACAGCTACTAACTATGTACTATGCAAGAATCAATTTACTGAAAAAACCGTGCATTTGAGAACAATTGTCACTATGATCTATCAAAGAATGAATTATATTAACAACTAGCAGTCTTCGAGTACTTACTCACTATTGCAGATGTTAATTAATTCAATAAAATATAATAACTGAAATTAATATCAGTTGACTAGACAGTCAGAAATTTATAGGGATTATCTCCAATCATTCAATTATAAACTGATATATAGAAATCAAATATGGTAAGGAACTTATCTTAAAAGCCAAGATGAATTCTTCTTCCAGCGATTAGCATCAGAAATGAACAAACTATGGAAAGGTACAGTCAAAATATCTCCAGATACAGCAATCCAATTTCTAAACCAATTGATCCCAGAAGGTTTGTATCGTTCACTCAAAATTTCCGTGTAATATGTAGAGTGAGAATTACCGTAGGAAATAAAAAAAAATCTGAGAATGAAATAAAATAATTTTAAAAATCTTTAAATGAATTTAATTGAAAATCGTGTAGCTTACCCTCTTTATCAACAGATTTTCACTTAATTGCAGCCTTGAAATATGGAATAAAATCTGACCAGGCTATCCAAATTCAATTGATTAATGCCTCAACAGCAAAATTAATTCAGCTCCCAAAAATTACGAATTCTAAAATAATTGCTGGTTTTAAACTCTACTGTTCGTCAGAATTTCAATTCACAACTCTTCAATGTCGGCGATGGATAAAGAATAAAAACCGATATTAATTTCCTGAAGACCACGAAGTGAGAGATAAGAAAGATAAAAAAATGAGAAAAAAAACTCTTCGTGTTTATATCAGCTACGATGGTTTGAATGCAAAATTTATGTATCGAATCTCGCAATAAGACATCTAACGGCGATGCAACAAAACAAACCCTCCGTTACAGAAATCATTTATGAATCTAAAATATATGATGAGAAAACTGTAATCAATGGAATAATCAATGGAATGATGAAATAAATAATCAAAATGAATTCAAACTGTATCAAGGTCCCTAAAAGAAGCCGTAGACTCTACTAATCAGAGGCTAACAAAATTTGAAAACTCTCCTAAAAAAAACAGTAGAAAGCGGTAGGTAAAGAAAAAACGTAGATTTCATAATTTAGCTCATATAATTAAATAATAAACAACGTTCTTAGTTACTAGAACTCACATCAATTGATATATTTATAATCACAGCAACATAAAACAAAAATCAAAGTAAAATTATTTTTGAGTTTCATTTTCCATTGCATCAATTCAAAGAAAATGTTCAAGGTGTTGTGACTTCTGACTATAAAACAATACCTACGCAATGCAATAGGCGTGTAGGTTATACGGTCGGTGTAGATGTTATTCATAAATATTCATAAATATAAAGAAGATACTGCCATCTAGTGTCTTATTACGTAGTGGTTTGTCATTGCGTTTTATTGCGTAGTATATATATATATATATATTATTTAGAAATAGTCTTTTTGGGATTAGAGCACGGGATCAAAAATTAGGACTTCATCTATTTTTCTTCTATATTAATTAACTACATATGTTTCGGCGTATACTAAGCCTTTTTCAAGTTTACGTGCTACAAACATAGTGACAATCACATCTAAAATGTACAATCAGATTATTAGGGTTTCTTAACATTTCCACATTTTATGCTAGCCTACCTGTCCAACAATTCGTCTTAAAATCAGAAAATTAAAATCATGTTCATTGTGTTGTGAACTCTGTCAACTAGAATCATTCTTCAAATTATCTCTTGTATATGCAGGTTTTCAATTTATCACCTGGAATGCCATCTGTGCATATGTGTGAAAATTGTTGATAGAATATTTTATTTTCACTAGTTCATTTTGGTGATGTTTTTCGAATACACTCACAGATGCCACCTCGACACAATTTTGATACCATTACAGAATGTTGTAGTAAATTTTGGATAGGTTTTTCAGGTCTGTTCTATCATTTATTGAGTGTTTTTCTCTTTGAATGTATATCATTTCTTGGAATGTCCTTATTTTGCTGTTGGTTTCTTTATGCAGAATTTTAAAGTTGTCAAAGTCAAATTTATGGTCATTCTCTCGTTCGTGCTTTTTAAGGGCTGTGGAATTTTTCGAATATTTATGGCCGTTGATCCTTTCTTTGATGTATTGTGTTGTTTGGCCTATGTAGATTCCTGGACATTCTTTGCATTTCAGTTGGTAAACACAATTTGATATTTTTTCCCTCGGAGCAAAATAAGGACATTCCAAGAAATGATATACATTCAAAGAGAAAAACACTCAATAAATGATAGAACAGACCTGAAAAACCTATCCAAAATTTACTACAACATTCTGTAATGGTATCAAAATTGTGTCGAGGTGGCATCTGTGAGTGTATTCGAAAAACATCACCAAAATGAACTAGTGAAAATAAAATATTCTATCAACAATTTTCACACATATGCACAGATGGCATTCCAGGTGATAAATTGAAAACCTGCATATACAAGAGATAATTTGAAGAATGATTCTAGTTGACAGCGTTCACAACACAATGAACATGATTTTAATTTTCTGATTTTTAAGACGAATTGTTGGACAGGTAGGCTAGCATAAAATGTGGAAATGTTAAGAAACCCCTAATAATCTGATTGTACATTTTAGATGTGATTGTCACTATGTTTGTAGCACGTAAACTTGAAAAAGGCTTAGTATACGCCAGAAACATATGTAGTTAATTAATATAGAAGAAAAAATAGATGAAGTCCTAATTTTTGATCCCGTGCTCTAATCCCAAAAAGACTATTTCTAAATAATATATAATATAGCACAAGAAAAATACATATTTATATATATATATATATATATATATATATATTCTTTTTTGAACTTTTGGCTTACAACATTTAGTTAGCAAACAATAAAGCATACAGATCAGGGTTAGTGACGGGGTGTCATACAATTCGGCGTTTCACATAAAAGCCTAGGAAAAACCCCTGTAAAAAAAAACCCTGGCTCTCGCCTAAGTGTGAAAGTACAAAAATAAGCTGAAATATATTAGGCATTTCTTTCTTCAAGAGTGGTCTTCTCTTGATGAAAACAGAGACTTCTTCAAGGTACCCACATCGAATCTGGAAATAAAAAGACAGTAGTGGTTATCAAAAAATGTTTGCATAGTAGTGTATTAGGTGGCGCTGAACGCGAAAGCCAGTAGAAAATAGGAATGAAACAGAAAACATGGTCATTAATGTGAAAACAGCAAATCTACTGTTAAAACAGTAGGGTTGGTAACGCTGCCTAGTTCACACCTTCAACCATCAGAACTACTTGATAGCCTTCGAAGATCTCACAATGTTTTGATCCGCAGAATACTCGAAATGGATTCCAATGAAGATTTATCTATGGTTTCGAGGGTTCTTGATTGTGTGACTCCAGATGCGAACTCGCACCGAATCTCAGTTGCAAGAATTGGCGCACCTTCTACCGATCGTCCTAGAATTTTAATAGTTTCATTTTCTAATTCGATGATAGTTACTAAGATTCTGAAGAATAAAACAATAATCCAGAGTAAATCGGACTGGCGACATTTCAGCATCTCGGACGATAAGACACCTATGCAAATCAAGGAACTCAACAGTTTGCGTGAGGAGATTAAGCGAAGGATAAATGCGGGAGAATCTGATATCGACATCAAATATCATTCTGGAACACCTATTATCACTAAGAAAACACTTATTAGACAATCAAAAAAGTAAATGAGCCCTGTGAATGGTCTATCGTCTTTACGAACGCACAGTCTTTGCAGTCCAAGTACCTTGAACTAACAGCCTATGTTGGATCTTACCATCCGACTTTCATCCTCATAGCCGAATTCTAGCTTCACCCTGGAAGCCCGGATGGCTTGGTGACATTGCCGGGCTACTCCATCCATAAGAACGATAGCACAACCACGGTTGGTTAACGTCACCTGTTCACGTTGAATACAGATTGTCTTCAAATTAATGAATTTTATGTCAGCAAAATTGAATCACAGAATTATTCAATGAAACTTTAGTCGGAAAATTTTCAAGTCATATCACACTTCCGATATCTATAACTAAAGAGATATGCAAGAAGATATTCCAAATTTTGAATTTCACAAAAAAATTATACGTAGTCATTTGAAATCTAAAGACCATTAGACCAAGTAGAGTCAACAAAGGAATTGGAATTCTAAGAAAAGTTCACTTCCATGTATCAGGTCTACAAATAGAAAACCGCCGTTTTACCATAGGTTGCACTAGCATTGCAAATAGGTCGATAAGTACCATCATTGATTATAAATCTA
The DNA here is from genome assembly GCA_030674115.1 of Micraspis discolor. Taxonomy (NCBI): domain Eukaryota; kingdom Metazoa; phylum Arthropoda; class Insecta; order Coleoptera; family Coccinellidae; genus Micraspis; species Micraspis discolor. Next base: position 69,704 of record JARTUT010002269.1, on the reverse strand, counting down.
CCTAGAGGGAAAACGCAGCTCAAAGAAATGAAGCCAGAAATTTACTAGTACGATTTCTGGCTTATAGATGGACTGTATGTTTCTGGAAATAAATGCATTTGTTCTTTACAGCATCTAACGGAGAGTTACCGAGTTAATAGACGATCGCCAGGGCCGGCTTCAGAAAATGTTGTTCTTCAAGAAGATTCATAGTTATTTCATTTCGATATTTGTTCTTCTGAACTAAGATTCAAGAAAAGGCCAAGATAGTAGCATTATAAATTAAATCCCTCATATCATGATATATCCGAATTTCTCCCATGTATGTTATGTCATTGGATCTTCTCAGGTATGATTTTATATATTATACTTGTGTTTTTATAGAATTTCAGGAAACACTTCTTTGAACGAACATAAGATTTCGAACTGAAATGGCGCGTTTACATTCGGCTATCATTTTCAACTCAAAAATGAAAATCGTGAGGGTTTATTCACAATGAATTTAACATAAACGCAATCATAAAATATCTCCACATTAATGGAGTTTCACACATTTTAGGCAATTATGTAACTTAATAGACAATAGACGGTCCTATAATAATTTAACTCGTGCTGTATTTTGTAATGAATATAAACTTGAATTAAATAATGATCAAACTTGAAAATATGTTGTAAGATTCTATGCGTTACATTCATTGTGAACGAGCGCTAAAATGCAACTCTTTCTATACTATGTAATTCAAAATACTATGACAGACTTTCTGCTGTCACTTTATCTTACGAAAATTGTTTAAGAGCACTAGCGTGAGGACGGCGTTTCAGAGCGCTAGTTCTCAAAATGACACGATTTTAACAAGAATTTGTACTAATATTGAAGATGTAACATTATATCAATGTTTCTGATTTTATGTCTATAACGTCTCAAGTATGGACTGACTTAACGGAAATGGAAAATTGCAGAAAACTAGAAGAGCAAAACCATTGAAAATATTTGATTTCTTATCTCATCTTGGAAATTATAATGCTGAAATTCATTAGGTATATTTTAAAGGTGTGTGTAAACGTATGGACAAACATCCTCGCATTAAACTCATAATTCTTGATTATTGAGTCGATATCAATTGTAATACTTCTCGGTTAGATATTCCAAAGTTACAGATACAGTAGGACCTCTTTAATCAGAACTCTGAAAATTTACACCCAATTCGGATTAGTGTATAGAGGATTCTTAAGGTAAGGTAACAATAATTTAAAGTTCAATAACGATTTATTTCGAGAATCTTCTACATACATAACTTCAATGGTCAATTGACCTTTATGAATTCCATTGCAGCATTGCAGCACCGAGGTTGCGGTCAAAATTAATGAGGAGTACGATTTACCTATGAGCAGCCTAGAAGGGTTGTGAAGAGCATCGGATATACATACTGACACTATTAATCAGGGTTAAATTATTTATAATCTATCTTAATATCTATCTTACACAAGCATTTTTCATAATATTAAGTTTTCTTCTTTTATTACAATTTTCCTTCGTTTTGAGGATAGATCTCTTAAATAATTTAACTCTGACTAATTGTGTCAGTATGTATATCAAAATATTATCATAAATAATTTAACCCTGAATAATTGTGTCAGTTTGTATATCCGATCCTCTTCACAACCCGAATCGAATTCCGCTAACCAGGCTTTTATCGATTTAGTTTTTTTTTAATTTTTCTAAAATATATCGTTTTATGCTTATTTTTTCTGGTTTGGTTGACAAAATATCTTCTATAACGAATAATGCATTTTTTATTATGAATATAAAGTCGGTTGAAGGGATTTTCAAACGAATTTTCTCATTTGAATTGGCATAGTTTCTATTAGAAATATAAATTCCTTTGTCTCCCAGATCTTCAATATTATCGATGAGGAGGTTTTGTTCACATTTGTCACATTTAAAATTCACACTGAATTTTTTGAACAAATATCCAGTAAAATAAGCAATGGAATTCATTTCTAGACTGCTAATAGGTATATCGCACTCCTTATTAAATTCGACCGCAACCTCGGTGGTATCAGGATTTTCTGTTTCTTCCGAGACAGAAATGGTATTTGTGCTACTGTCCACAACTATCCCTACAATATTTGAGCCACCCTCTGACAAAAGATGTACATCTTGATCATTTTGACAGGAATTTTCTGTATACCTTTCAAGGTAGCCACTCATAATGGATTGCAATCTTAGAACATAGAACCACAGGAAGGAGCACAAGGTTCATTTATGGTTCATTTGCTACGAATAAACGTGCGACGGAAACGGCCATATTACTAATCCAATTGTGACTCATCACGTTGGAATTTCGTGTAAACAAGTTTGCTATTTTGACTTCAAAATGGTTGGTTGTGTATCTTGTGGCCGATCTGTGTGTAAAAAAACACAGGATAATACTTTAAGTTTTCATAGGTAAGTGTTTCGAAAGATAAATTCAGTTATACAAAGAATTCAAAAGTCTGTAGAAATTTTGAGGTTAACCATTGGTGTAACATGGAGAAATACAGTAGGTTTAGTTCATATTATTACCATATTTTTTTTTTGTTATGCTGTGATATCTCCTTCTACATTAAATATACCATGAATTACATATTATCATAGTGTATAAAAATTTTCCTATATAAAAATCAATATTTTTAAAGACGACTCAAAGATTGCTCTGCAATAATTGATTAATTTTTGTATGTTCATAGCACATTTATGATATATATGTTTTTAACATTATTTTAGATTTCCTAAAGAAGAAAAGAGGAGAGCAGCTTGGATTCAATTTGTGAAGAAAACAGATTTTATTCCAAAAAGTTCGAGTGTGCTATGTTCTCATCATTTTGATGAAAACTGCTGGTGAAACAATTCACAACAAGTATACCAAGTTGATTTTATTCAAATGCCAATAAATTGGCTTATTAGCCCTGATCTAATAGGATTTTAACCGTCCGCAGTTGTAGGTACAAAGTCAGTTGAAAACTTTATTATACCATGGATATTTAGCTTTTGGAAACAACTAGTTATACTGAATCTTCAAAAGAATTGTAAATAAAATCATTATTTGATATTTCTGATTATGTTTTAGTAATTTTTTTTAGGTTTTGTGTTATCAATATTTTGCCTGGATGTATGTCCAATATTTTTTTAATTCAAACTTTGTCCTTAAAGACTACACTTTTTCTATCAATTTTTTAAAACTTTTTGAATATTAATTATCCTTGTAAAGAATTAATTAATTGATTATACCATATAATTTCTTTTAAGAAGAAATAATTTTTTGTATACATCATTGTGCAAAATTCCCATATCCGATTACTTCTTAATACCAAATTGATAATATTTGGCAATCAATATGTCTTCAAAATTGTTGATGAAATTTGGGTGTGCTCTTTGTTTATTCTAATCTATTATTATAATTATCTGAAGTTTATTTGTTTTATTTTTTTTTAAATAAAGATTAAATATCTACGACTTTTGAATATGCTCTTGACAAATAAACCTTCCACTAAAGTTACTGCCGGGTAAAAGACTTAAGAACAACTCCGCAATAGCTCCTGACTTTACGTCAGTGCTTTTCTACATTTTTTAAGGAAGAAGGTAAATTTTCAAAATTAGGCACCGTTAAATTTTACGAATAAAATTCCAAAGGAATTAAATTTCTCTTAATTCGGTAATAGATTAACTTCTCGTCTAAAATGATGAAACCAACAAAAGGTTGAAACCGGTTTTAATTAACTTTTTTGCCCTATTCAAATATTGAATTATTTCACTGCCTATGATTTGAGATATGCCTTTATTCTTTTTGGCGCTCTTGTTCACCTGAACAGAGTGCTTATCAATTTGCCCAAATGTCTGTGACTTTCGAATTTTTGGGCAAAAGTGGTATCAATCGTTTTGTTTGGACCTACTGATGAATAATCTGTGGTCAAAATCGATTCTGTCCGTCCGTCCGTCCGTTCCGTCAACACGATAACTCTCGAACGGATGAAGTTAGAGAGTTGAAACTTTCAGAATGGGTTTGAGGTATAAATATCTCGGCTAAGTTCGTTATTCGGTCAAATCGGCCGAATAGGTTCGGAGTAACAAAAAAAAATTTTTTTTTTCAAATGACACTGTTCAAATTTTTTTATGGTGCAGTTTTATCAGACGTATACAAAAATACCACTCTCGACTTCGACAAGCTAATATTTCTGGAGATATGATTTTTCAAAATTTAAATAATTGTTTTCATTTACTCAAGAGAAAATGAGAAATGTCATGAATTCCCCAGGGCTGTCATCGAAAGTTCATCGTCTCAGATCGATATTCGTTTGACGTATTCCGGAGTCCTCTATCACTGTCAGTTGGCGTAATATTAATCAAAAAATTTTTCACAGAGAGAGAATTCGATGTCGATGACGTTGTCAAGATTCAGAAAAGCACTGACGTAAGTTTTTAGGAGAAGCAGCGGACAAAACTTGGCGGAAACTATTACTAGTTATCTTTGAATTGAGATATAGGTTTGTTCATTAGGTAGGTTCATTAGGCGTTCATATTTGCATCACATTGTTTCATTGTACGGAAAAAGACTATTGTTCACCTGATCAGACTGCTTATAGATTTATTATGGTTTGAATATTTACTCGCAGGTAGCTCAACAAGAGCGCCAAAGCAATCTGACCTCACGTCGGTGCTTTCTAAATTTTTACACTACGCCACTGATTCCGGAAACCTTCGTCGGCCATATTGGTAATCCCATGTGGACGCACATTTTCGAAACGTATGCTCCTTCCTGAGGTTCTTTATTCAAAGATTGCAATCCAAATTTAAAACTACGCGCAGAAGGATTTGGATCATAGCCCCTTCGCTGCCTCTTCTTAGAGAATAAATTCAGGTAGTCTATAGCTTCATTCGGGTTCGTATTTTTCTGACTGTTCTGGGACAGTCCTCAGGGTGCGCAGAACTGATGCGTAATAGCTGAGGATTTTTGGATCATTTTTGGACCATTCTTCGACTGTCAGAAAATTATCAGAGAAATGAAGAACCCGAACAGCAAAATGAGGATTAAAAATGGAGAGAGAAAGGTACAGTTTTGGAGGTTCTTTGTTTAATTGCGCCTACCAGACAACAACTTTCAAGCACTTAGTTGTTTTTTCATTTCTGATTACGAATATTCCTCAGGAAATGTTTGACAAATAATATCTTGTATGAAGGTAAGGAGTGATGTTTCTGTAATAAGCTGTATTAAAACGTTAATTATATTGTTTCCAGGCTTTCACTAACTGTGTGAATAAATAAGAGAAGCATTAGGAATAAGTGACTAAACTAATTGTGGTTGGGAGTCGAGTTTTATTTTGGAGTTCTTAATCTTACAATCCATAAAAATAAATGACTAAATAAGATGGAAAGAAGAATTATTTGTACCTAGATGTTCAGAGAATATAAGACTAGGTGATATTTTCTTCCCCATCAAATGGAAAATTAATACAATGGGTATTAGAAAGAATAGTGGCCAATTATCGTTAATGCTCACTTCAGGATAAACATCTGTATAACCTGCAACAAAATTGTGGAGTGTACAGAAAAATATGCAGAGAGGTTGAACAGCTAATCAAAATTCATAATGCCAAAATATCACTAAGTGTATCCTTGTGTAAAATCTAGTCATTTTACTCCATAGTGCTACTTTTTGCAATAATCAAACCATTCCCATTTTTTTCAGAGCTATTTTTTGTAAGATACTTATTGAAAAACAATGAAATAATGATTGCAAAGTATAATTCAGCAAATCGATTGTGATATTAGAAGACAAAAATGGTCGTTACCTGCAGCAAGTGTTCAAAGACAATAAGTCGTTATGACGATTCTATACCATGTTTTAACAACAGTTCACATATTTTTCATACACAGTGTGTTGATATTACTGTCGAAAAACTTGAATCAATGAGAATATCGGGCTCAATCAAAACTTGGCTGTGTATTGAATGTTCAACATCGGACATAACCCCAAAAAGGGAAACTCCGAATGAAAATTAATCGGAAATTCAACTTTCTGCAAGTGCTGGATTATTCAAAGGCATTGAAAATTTCATTCTGTAGTCTTTCAGTGACTTATTTGTTCCGCTAATCGAGAATCTAAAATCCGAAGTCCTCAGTCTCCGTGAAGTGGTTACTAATTTGAAGGCTGAGAACACGAAACTTCTGAAACATATAGTAAACAATGAAGTCAAACTACCATCTGATTCCAAGAAATATTCTAGAGCACTCAAAACAAATATCAGCAATAAACTTGATGAGGGTTCGTCTAGAAGTGCTTTCAACATTAATCCAGTCAAGGAATCTCAGTGTCAGATTTCTACCGAACATAACGACTTCCCAATGCCTACAAATATCAATTCGTACACGATGTCGGGTAAAAACAAACAAAAACAAGACACGACGAAGATTGAAACATCTACTGATAACTGCTCATCGAATAGTAAACCAAATTCTAACAGCTTATCGCTTGAAAGCAATTCACAGGGTACTTCAGGGGATGGTTTTACTTAAGTCAAAAACAAGAAATCGAAACGTGTGGATAGAAGCATTGTTGGCAGTGGAAAGGCTGATGAAATGTCCAAGATATGGTTACTTACATGTTTGTAAATTGGATCCAACCCTTGAACCCGAAGTGCTTACCAGATACCTCAACAACAATGGTTTCACCGGTATTATTTGTGAGAAATTACAATCCAACAGACCCAAAGAATACTCTTCCTTCAAGTTGACCGTACCAGAACAGGAATTTGAAACTATTAAAAATCCTGATCTATGGCCTGAAGGTAGTAGAAGAAATCATTTTTTATTCCGTCTGAACAAAAGCAAATTAGAACCGAGAAAGAAAAATGTATAATTTTGCATCAAAATGTTCAATCCTTGAGAAATTCCATTTGTAGGTTAGAGCAATTTGTAAACAAACAAAATGCGAGTTTTGTGGCGGTCACAGAACATTGGCAGGGTGATTCTGAACTCGATGCACTTCAGATGTGAGGTTTTAAATTAGTCTCCAAATATTGCAGACCACCTGGCCATCATGGTGGATGCGCTATTTATTGTAAATGTGAAATATTCTGTAAGGAGCGTTCAGATCTAGTAGAACTTAGTGTTCCCTATGTTTTCGAGTGTTCTGCAACGGATACTTACATTGGCTCGGAAAAATACTCGATTGTCTCTGTATACCGTCCAAATACTCATCCTAGATGTGACATTGGATTGTTTTTCGAAAAAATGAACTTTGTCCTTCATATGCTCACATCTGAAAAAAGGCAATACATAATTGTTGGCGATTTTAATATTAATTTACTTTCTTGTGGTCTGGAGGCACAAACTTTCATTTCACTTCTACAGGGCTATGATGCCCATATAACGGTGCGAGAACCAACGCGAGTCACCGCCACTTCTTTTACTTGTGTTGACAACGTAATTACAAATTTAAGTGATTATGAGGTTGAGGTAATTCCAGCTCATTTGTCCGACCATACATCTCAGAAATTTTCATTTTATATTTCTGAATTAAATCGAAAACCTGTAACGAGGCAAACTAGGCTAATTAATGAGGCAACATTGGATAGGTTTGTGGATGTGCTGTCTGCCGAAGAGTGGAGGGTCCTCTCGTTTGAGGAGAATCAGTGTGATATAGATCGGCTCTGGGACAATTTTTTCGGTAGATTCAAGGCTATTTTCGATTCGGCTTTTCCTCTTGTAAAGGTAAACTTTAGTAATTCTAAGACAAGATATTTAGATAGATCTATTCAAGTAACAGATATCAAAAAACGTTTGGATTATCTCTACACAGCATCTCGTTTTCGTCCTGAATTGGTTTGTTTTTACAATCAAACTAAAAAGTTATATGACACTATCCTTGTCAATAATAAAAGAGATCATCTCAAAAAACGGATTAAAAACTTGAATAACAAAGGTAAAACTGTTTGGCAGATAGTAAACGAAATAACCGGTCGTAAAAACAAGAATAAAAATGTGGGTGATGTCATGAAAACTGACAATCCCCATGAATTAACTAATGCTTTCAGTAGACACTTCTGTGATATTTCTACAAAAAATACAAATAATACAGACTCAACATCACATTCGAACGTTCGTCCTATTTTTCGAAATCCGAAAACGTTTTTCCTATTTGAAATTACACCTGAAGAAGTCATCAATACGGTGAATAAAATGGAAAACAAAAACTGCTTTGGGTATGATGGCATACTTATCTCAGTTATAAAAAGGTCTATTAAATTCATTGCTGAGCCCTTAGCATATATTATTTATGTGTCTGTCAGAGAGGGTAGTTTTCCCGTGTCCTTGAAGATTGCAGTGATTAAACCCCTATTTAAGAAAGGAGATTTTGAGGACTTGGGTAATTATCGACCTATAAGTCTGTTAACATCTTTCTCAAAAGTATTCGAAAAAATAATTGTTAATAGGCTTCTAATTTTGTTTTATAAACACCGGATATTCTCTAAATACCAGCACGGATATTTGAGAAGTAGAAGTACCGATACTGCCATCTATCAGCTGATTCGCTCTGTCCTTCGTGCTTTGGTGGATGGAGATGTTCCAATTGGACTTTTTATAGATTTTTGCAAGGCTTTCGATTGCGTGGTTCATGATACCCTAATTGGAAAGCTGAAATCATACGGAATAAGAGATAAACAATTGGATTTCGTGAGGAGCTATTTGCAGGGTCGTCTGCAGAGGGTCTCTCTGGAAATCCAAGGTGTAGAATATGTGTCGTCGGACGCTGAGATCGGGGTGGGTGTGCCTCAGGGAGGTATTTTCGGTCCCCTCTTGTTTTTGATTTACATCAACGACCTACCAGAAAACATTTCATTGAATGAAGAATTTTTATCTGTGGACGTTATGCTTTCCGGGGAGAATTTGCCTACAAATATTCCTGCAAACTTTGATGAGGATGGCGAGGTTGTCATGTTTGTGGACGATACGAACATGCTTGTAGCTGCATCCTCTCTATCGGAGGTAATTGAAATGGCCAAAAAGGGATATCACAATATCTCGAACTGGTGTCGGTCAAACCAAATACTGATCAACTCTAGTAAAACAGAGTGTATGGTCTTCGGCACTTCTCATTCAAGAATCGACAGGCCACAAAATATCGATCTTTGTGGACAGCCTGTGCGGGTTTCCGCCAGTACCAGTTTTCTTGGTGTGATTGTCGATTATCAGCTTGGTTGGTCAGAACATATAGACTCGTTGCAGAGTAAATTAAACACAGTTCTGTACAAACTCCGTGTTTTAGCGCTACAATCTGATTCGGAGTTACTGAGAACGGTTTATTTCTCTAACTTTCAGTCCGTTGTCCTACGGGATCATCGCATGGGGAAATGCTACTAATGTTTGGAGGATTTTCGTGGTCCAAAAGAGAGCCTTCAGAACAATGCTGGGTCTAACAGCAAAAACATCATGTCGTGGACACTTCAAAAGTCAAGGTTTACTCACCACTGCCAGAATATATATTTTCAGATGCTTACTATTCCTAAAAAACAACTATGAACTATTCCAGGTATATGAGAATTCTAACAGAACCAGGCGCATCCACCCGTTTCACTTTCCCAAGTGTTCACTCACACTGACGCAGAAGAATGTGGAATATATGTGCATGAAACTGTTTAATAGGCTTTCGAAGAGTGTTGTAGTGTTGACTTATTTTCTTGTCAATGTTTGGCTTGATTATGGAAGTAAATGTATTATTATTATTATTAGAAATAGTAGACAGCATGTATAACAGTATATGTGTTTATTTTTGTGATTCTATTTAATCAACTGATTTAAAAGTTTCAAATGCTCTTTTAATTACATTATAACAGAATTTTGATTTGTCATATTTGCAGTTTCAGGATTGTCGATTCCTAAAATATGTTTATTGAGGTATACCTAATTTGCAAGAATTGGATTCAAAACGAAAGAATGTTTATTTCAATCGACAAAAGTATTGAAGGTTGACGATCATAGTAAATTGGGTGAAGATATCTCAACATATGTATCTTGAAAGATAGCTGAAAGACAACTCATTTCAACCCTGAAATATGTTCGATTTCAGGCAACAACTTAGTATAGGTAATGGAAATGAGAAATAATTTTCAATGTTTTGTGGAACCCCATCATTTTATGCTTTAAATGACCTAAGTGGCCAAACGCCTCGTTAGTTGGTAGATAAATCTCTTGGATAAACAAGAAGATGGTTCAAAGACTACTCATTTCAACCCTTAAATCTGTTTGATAAATTACACAAGGGATCGAACACTAATGTAATGGATTTTGAAGAAACTGGTTGTTCGTATTTATTAGATGTAAACAATTGGTAAATCAAGGTGGTAAAGGGATTGTGTTTGACCATCTCTAAACTTTTTAGCTTTTCATGTGGGTGTTTGACCTTGTCCAGACCTATGGGGGAGTGCTGAAATTAATTATTCAAATTTTTTTTTTGTGTGTATGAGTTTATATGAATCTGTTATGGTAATCTATATAATTTGGCATCAGTGTTTGAAATCAAGCATTGCTCTATAGTTTTTGTATCGGAAGGAAAATTCTTGTTTATATGATCTTTCTTGTTGATTATTCTGATAGTTTATTGATGCCTTATATAAGAAAAATTGTTTATAGAACTAATATCTTTTCTGTTTTGGCATGGGTACACTAGTGATCTATCATCAATGAGTTGGTTTTCTTTGAAACTTCAACTTCAATCGAGCTGATACTGAATCTATATTTCCTAGAATTAATTTTTTATTGTGAATATTAGTCTGTACATTATTGTTCTCTATTTGATAAAGAATCAATGAATTAATATTGCATTGTATTCAGCCTCATGAAATCAGTTCATTGGATTTATGTATTTCCAGGCGAATCTCGTGACATTTAAATTTGCTGTATTACCCATAAATAAAAAAGCTTCTTCGTCTTTGCAGGAAATCTTATTTCATACCCACTATATCAAATCAATTTATACCTGAAATCTAAATCAATTCAATGATGTGATAATAACTAGTTATACAGATCTGAACCTGAAAATATTTCCAAAACTTTATTAAACGCAAAGTAAAATTGGTAAATCAGTTAACCATACAATTTACCTATATAAGTAAGGGATTGCTCTGAATTCTGAAGTAGTTTATATTTCAGTTTATAGTATCAATAATATTAATGTGTTAATGCAACCACTGTCTGAATATGGGTGATGCAACAAAGCACACAAACATATATATATTTTGAGAATTTTAATAATGATTAGTAATTTGAATTGAATTTTATTATAGTACTCAACTGTTTCTATCAATATTAAATTTTTAGTTTGTCGATGAAAATTTGATAAAACATTATTCTAACTATGGAAAACAATTCCATGTAGACGAAACTCTCAAACAGAAAAAGTTCGCTAGGAATTTCATTGATAATCAGGTTAATGATAAATAAACTGAGATTCTCATTTCGTTTAATCAAAAATTTGAATTTTTGAAATATACCTTGATACATGCGCACATTACCTTTTTGAATATAATGGTTTTTAATTGTTGATTTGAAAGGAGCTTTGAATGTAATTGGTAGTAAACTTTGATGCAAAGGGAAATCTTGATTTACTTCTCGTCTAAAATTACGAATTTACCACAAATTGCGTATTCAAGTGATCGTTGTTTGAGGGTTGGTAGCATTTGTAGTCCGCAAAATATCCTGAACTGATACCTGCTCTCGAGTAGGTACCGATTTTGACTGTACTGGAACTGTACTTGGATTGTACTGAAAAAACCCGAACAGTGAACCAATTTGAAGATTTGGTCCAAAGTTAGTCAGAGAAAAAACCCGAACAAGTTGCATTTGGCAAAATGCGTAAACTCGTAGGACTATTTGAATCGGTTGCAGCAGAGAATTTCAATTTAATTCTTCTGAATATAATTAAATATAATTAAATTAATAATGCCGATTTGTTGACGAGAGCTGAAAAATTTTTTTTTTTAATAAAGCTTGTTACTGCAACATTCAGTATGGTTTTTCAGTATGGTTTTGTTTTATAATACGTTGTTTCTTCATTTCGAAATGATCGCTGAATCAACGGTCTATTTCATTTTTCATTTTTTAATTTCATCGTTGTTAAATAAATAAATACGTTAAGAAATCTTGCAACGCACATCTGGTGGCATATGCGTCGTAAAACAGATTTTTCGGAGATTATTATTCATTCTGCCACCTGAAAATTGTGGAAGTGAACGCTCGATTCACGGAAACAAGTATCAATAAAAACTCGGACATTTTTCTATAATTATACAAAACAGTGTGTGAAAGCTATTGTGAGATCTGGACAGTGCTGACTTCCATTCTGGGTTCATCCAACAAGGTACGTTCCAGGTGCTTCCAGCGTATCCTTGCTTTCATTTCAGTTTCTCATATTGTTTTTTCGCGACATCAAAATTCGTTCATTGAGCTACCGTTACATTGGTCCAATTCGCGCCACATTTTCTTTTTTCTGTTGCTTCGGTGATTGTTTCGAAATAATTCACTTTCTTTATTTCACATTCTTTTTTTCCTCGATCAATTTTGTTCGATTTACATACTGGGTGTTGCATTAAAATTCTATTTCTTATACTGAGGTATTATTCAAGTAAATACAATGAGTGCTAATAAATTGAAACAAAATTATGCTCTTCGTCAATTACATATCGACGATATGGAAGAAATTCTTTCTCTAGCGACCGCAGCTGTCGATGACGTCAGTCGTCATGTTAGATTTCGACTTCGATATGAAGAGTTGGACTATATTCATGAAAAGTTTCATAATGTTCACAATGCTATAATAGCAATAGTATCACTTTCGGAAAATCCCGATTTGGAGTCAGAAAAACAGATAAAGTCTGCATTCAATGACTGTTATTTCACAATAAAGACAACATTTAACAACTTATTTCCTACAATTAGTGGATTTTCCGACGAGTCTTCGAAAACTGCGCCAAATGTCAAGCTTCCGAAAATTTCATTGCCATCATTTAGTGGAAATTATAAAGATTGGACAACCTTTCAAGATGTTTTCATTAGTTTGATTCACAATAATGCTAAGTTGTCAGACATTGAAAAGTTTCAATATCTTCTGAGTTCTCTAAGATCTCAGGCTTTATCATTGTTGAAAGGTTTTCCATTGTCTGCTCAAAATTATAACATCGCCTTCAAAACGTTAACAAAAAGGTATCAAAACAAGCGCCTTTTGGCAAATTTGCATTGGCAAACCTTTCAAAGTTGACACATGATTCGGTTGAAGGTTTGAGGAACCTATTTGATACATTTTCTGAAAATTTGTCTTCTTTGAGAAACTTAGGTTTGCCTGTTGACCAGTGGGATTTTATACTATTCCATATGATAATTCAAAAGTTGGATAATGCTACAATTAAACGTTTCGAACTACAAGAATGCTCGTCAGATATTCCATCATTCTCAAATTTACATCAATTTCTTCTGAACCAGTGTACCGCTTTGGAATCTGCTGCTCTTTCTACCACCATTAAACCCAAATACAGTCCGCTTGCTCAAACTCAAACTAAACAACCAAAATTTTCTTCATTAAATAAATCAACTTCTATTCTTCTCGCTCAATCTAACAAAAGTTCTCCGAAAAAAAGATGCAATCATTGCAATTCTTCGCATAGTATTTATGAATGTTATTCATTTCTTTCCAAAACTCCAATTGAAAGATTGGAAATTGCCCAAAGTAACAATTGGTGTATCAATTGTTTGCACTCAGCACATGGTATTTCTAAATGTGCTTCTAAATCTAGTTGCCGATCCTGCTCTGGAAAACACCACTCCTTACTACACATCAATTCTGATGGTAAAGAAAAACAACCCTTAATTCCTTCTGATGCTCTTGTATGCGACTCTGCTCAGAGTTTTACCACCACTGCATTTTCAAGTTTTTCCAATATTCTTCTTGCTACAGCTCAAGTGGAAATTCTCGATGCCTGGGGTAACTATAAGACAGTGAGAGTTCTGTTGGACAGTGGTTCTCAAACTAATATCATTACTAAAAAATGTGTTGCTTCTCTTGGACTTCCTTTGTCCAAATCATTCCTATGCATTAGAGGAATAGCAGGAGGTTCGTCCACGTCATCTTCTACTGTCTCTGCACTATTCGTCTCCCGAGGATCTGCTCATCCAAACTTTACATTCGATGCTATTGTGATTCAAAAGATTTGTTCCGATTTGCCGAACTTCTCCACTGAGTATTCATTTCACGAACCACTCAGGTTGGCAGATCCAATGTTCAACAGGCCTGGTAGTGTTGATGTTCTGCTGGGAGCAGAAATATTTCCTGCTTTACTTCTTGATGGTCGTCAAGAGGGTAAGCAGGGTGAACCTTCAGCTCTTGAAACTGTTTTCGGTTGGGTACTGATGGGGAGGGCTTATTCCTCTGGTAGTGTGGTAAATTCTTTGCATGTTACTTTAGAATCATCTCTGAACGCAACTTTGAAGGCGTTATGGGAGCTCGAAGAGCTTCCAAACTTGGTATCTGAATCACGTTCTTCAAATGAAATTCTTTGTGAAGAAATTTTCAACAAAGATATCTCTCGAGATGATATAACGGGTCGATACAGTGTCTCACTTCCCTTCAAACATTCCATTCTCGATTCATTCGGCGACACTTATTCGTTGGCATTGCGTCGTTTCTTGCTGTTGGAGAAACGCCTCAACAGAAATTCCTCTCTACGTGACCAATATAATGAATTCATGCAAGATTATTTAAAATCCAACCATATGACTTTGGTTGATTCAACACCCCCTGATGAATTCTCTTATTTCATTCCACATCATTGCGTTCTCAAACCTGACAGCACTTCCACCAAATTGAGAGTTGTGTTTGATGCTTCAGCTAAAGTTGCTGGTTATTCTTCCTTGAATGATTGCCTTCTTATAGGTCAAAAACTGCAAAAGGATATCACTACTATTCTTCTAAGATTTCGTTCTCATAAATATGTGTTTACCGCCGATATACGACAGATGTATCGTCAAATACAGATCCATTCAAATCATCGTAAATATCAGCGAATTCTGTGGAGATTTTCCTCCTCAGATCCAATAAGATGTTATGAGTTACCGTAACTTACGGGTTGTCTTCTTCTCCTTTTCTAGCACTTAGAACCTTGCGCAAGTTAGCTTCGGATGAAGAACATATTTTTCCTTTAGCTTCAGGGGTTCTTCTCGAAGATGTGTACATTGACGATGTTGTTACGGGTTCCGATGATCTTGAAAGGGCTGAAATTCTGAAGAATGATCTTATTTCTCTTTTGAATAGAGGTGGTTTCGAACTGCGAAAATGGGCGAGTAATGAACCTAAACTTCTCAAAGGAATTCCAATAGAACACAAGTTGACGCAATCCTTTTCGTTTACCGATGGGGAATTCATGAAGATTCTTGGACTAAGCTGGAGTCCCAATGGTGATACCTTTTCTTTTGCTTTATCCGGAATAGATTCAATTTGCACAAAGCGTACCATTTTATCACAACTTGCAAGAATTTATGACCCTTGTAACCTACGGTTGCACGTATGCCTATCGGCTGCACAGACTGTTACGGTGAGGGGTGAGTTTCAAAAATCAACTTCACAGAACTTAACTTTGTTGGGCGCCAGGTTTAACAAGTAAACCGAGAGAAATCTTGCTTATACTCAATATAAAGGAAATTACTTTAAAATTTAATCAAACTATAAATTTACAAAAAATGTTGTTAACAATTATTGCTGAAGGCTGATTTATAATAAAAAAATATATACAGATACAAATTTGGCTTTATAAAAAGGTAATGGACTCAGACAGAATTTGGATATGTTCAAGTTAGAAACAAGAATTTTGAGACCTCACTTGTGTTTATTCCAGGTATTTTAATCCAAATTTCTGAATATTCAGAGTTGAGTGTCGTAGAAGCTTGCTGGGCAGATAATAACCAACTGATTTTTGGATGGCCCGATACTTAATTCAGTTTGGTGGAGGCCTTTCAGTTTGGTGGAGACTTGTTCGAATTGGTGGAGGCTCGTTGGTTGGATACTAGCCAAAAATATTCTGATCTTCGTAAGAGTCAGTTTCTAAGATGATGTTGATTTCCTCCAATGTCGACTGATACTCCAGCATGCAGTGCAGAATAAATCAAAATTAGTATAGGTCAAAATGGTTATCAACTTAAATTCTGTTCTAACTCTTCTGGCAATATGAGGATAAAAACCAGTAAATGTTTCACAAATTCTCAGCCCAAATAATTTCAATAGAGATATGACAAATATAAGCAATATAATTAATATGAACAAATATTAAATATATTTTCAATCATATATTATAGTCTACTTTCCGAAAAGAGAAATAAAATTAAGTTCAATATATCTTCTGAATTAATAATGAATATTATAAAGTTTAGAATTGAAATTTAGATAAATGATCCGAAAGAACCATACAAAATGAATATAAAAATGAGGATAAAAAAAGGGAGCATGTACTCTCTGGCAACTGAAGAAATGAAAGAAAAAATAAATGTAAATAAAATCCCAATCTCTCTGAATGGGAGCTAGGATTAAATAAAGAAATTTGTTAAATGAAATTTCTGAACAAGGAAGAAGAAAAGATAAATTTAATTGAATCAATTAATTAAGAAAAAATCATTCACCAGAAATCACACTCACTTCTTATCACCTCTTCACAACGTCTTGTCTCAAATCAAAGTGACCTTCAAAATCTTTCCTGAAATGAAAATTGAAAAATGACCTCCTCCCTCCTCGCGACAAACGGGTTTCATTCTTCCGTGAAGTACGGAAGCATTGGCGGCACGGCGATAGGGAATACGGGATGTAACGAAAAATCGTTACACCCTCTAGGTTTTTAACCCCTTTCACTTTCTTGATGAAGCATGTCATCCAAGTTCTTTGGATTCAGGGGTTGGAATGGGATCAGATTCCCACTTCCGACGTCATAAATTGTTGGAATCAATGCAAGCTTGAACTTCCCCATCTACGAGATCTACAGATTCCACGTTGCATTTTTGGAAAATCCTAAAGCAGGTGTGAAGTACATGGATTCGGTGATAGCAGTGAGAGAGGGTAATAATAATAATAATAATAATAACGATACCCGTCAACCTGAGACAGAGATAGTGGTAGATGTGTCCGAAATGCTGTCACAAGAATCTGAAATGCAAAAGACTCTCCGAAAACACTTCGAGACAGCAATAATACAGTTCAAAGATACAGATCCCCTCACTAGACATATCCTACCTAAACTACAGGTCAATAAAAACGTAATATCTTTGATAGACTTTGCTAATAAGTATCTTATACCTCTGCAAGTGGATGAATGCAAAACACTAGAGCATCTTCATTGCCTGGTTTACTGTACTGCAGTGTCTATAGTAAAAACACTGAGAATAAAGACAAGACCACAACCCTACCAGCTGGAACCAAGACCTGAAAAGAACCAATTACCACCCTGGGCGGTCAGAATACAGAAAGAAATCGACATCATACGAGTCAGGTTAGGACGTCTAACACAATATAAAGCTAACAATAGGTCAGCGAAGTTGACACGAGAAGTAAGGAAAATTCTGAAAACTGAAGATCTCACCAACAGTGGTAACAACAAATTGGCAGAAACAAATACTCAACGTTTGAACGTACTAAGTAAGAGGCTTAGAAGATATAGAAGAAGCAATTTAAGAAGGACACAGAACAATGACTTCCGGAGAAACCAAGGAAAGTTCTACAGAAATTTAGAATCCTCGAATCACACTCGGAATGACAATAAACATACACCTGCGATGGAGCAGTTTACTGATTTTTGGGGAAACATATGGGGAACACCGAAAGGATATAAGGAATCTTCCGAATGGTTACAGCAAGAAGAAAAACGATCAAGGGAAATAACACATATGAATAATGCGACAATCACCATGGAAGACCTGAAAGAAGCGTTGAAAAAAGCAAAACTGGAAAGCTGCTGGCCCAGACCTTATTCATGGCTTTTGGTATAAGAAGCTTTCAGGTATCCATAGATACCTTCTGGATTTATTCTGTCAGATGCTGGACAGACCTGAATGCACTCCAGAATTTAAAACTAGAGGAAATACATTCCTAATTCCAAAAGTGATAACCCAAATAACCCTGCAGAATACAGACCAATAACCTGTCTGCCGACTATATATAAAATTTTCACCAGTATATTGGCTAACAAAATTTACAGACACTGTTCTACGAATAACATTTTAACAGAAGAACAGAAAGGTTGTTGCAGAGGATCGCAAGGATGTAAGGAGCAGGTAATAATCGATGCTGTGATAACATCTCAAGCTATCAAGAAACAGAGAAACTTACATGTTGCCTACATCGACTATCAAAAGGCATTGACTCTGTACCTCATAGTTACCTGATCAAAGTACTACAGATGTGTATAAAATCCATCCTTCTATTGTTAAATGCCTACGGGTACTAATGAAACGATGGACAATACAATTAAGAACAACAGGTAATACAGCAAGTCAAACCAGTAAAACGTTGAACATTTGCAGAGGAATTTACCAGGGAGATTCGCTAAGCCCACTTTGGTTCTGTTTGGCTCTAAATCCTCTCAGCAGAACACTTAAGTTCACTAAATACGGATTTAACATCAAGTCATCTAGAGCAAATCACGTACTGAACCATCAATTATACATGGATGACCTAAAACTATATGCCAGAAACAAGGATGAATTACATAAACTGCTGGAAATAACAAAAAATTTTTCGGAGGATGTCTCAAATGACGTTTGGTATGAACAAATGTAAGACACTGCATCTTAGAAAAGGAGAAATCTGTAAACTGCGAGAGGATTCGGTATCAGCGGATGCTATCATTGAAAATTTAGATGATAATCAGCCCTACAGGTATCTGGGCTTCCTACAATCAAAAGGAATCCACCATACAGCAATTAAAACAAGACTTCTAGACATCTTCCAAAGAAGAGCAAGAGCTATCCTCAAAACTGAATTGAATGCAGGTAATAAGATCAAAGCCCTAAACGCGTTTGCTATACCTGTTCTGACGTACTCTGTATGGTGTAATCAAATGGTCAGCCACAGACATGGAAGCAACTGCAAGGTCACTTAGAGTCCTGATGACAAAACATAGAATGCTACACCCGAACTCAGCCATAGAGCGTATTAACCTGCCAAGGTCAAAGGGGGTAGAGGTATTCTAAACATCCAAAGGTTGCACGGAGAACAAATATGCAAACTAAGAGAATATTTCAACTCTAAACGAGACTCAAACCTATATTCAGCCGTATGCGGAGCTGACACTAACTACACTCCGCTACGACTGGCCCTCCAGGATGAAGATAATGATAGAGGACTAACAGATGAACAGCTACTACAAAACTGGAAAGCTAAGAAAATGCATGGTACCTACCCGCATTTGCTTCTCTAGCTTGAGCGTGGATTACTCCTCAACCAATAAATGGCTGCAAAGAGGAGAGTTATACGGAGAGACAGAGGGTTTTATAATAGCAATACAAGACCGGGTTATAGCCACACGTAATTACTGGAAGTATATCCTCAAGGAATTGATAGACGACAAATGCAGACTTTGCGGAACACAATCGGAGACAATAGAACATCTTATTGGAGCATGCACCACACTTGCAAATCGAGAATACACAAAGACATGATGACATAGCGAAGATTGCTCATCAGCAACTAGCCCGAAACACGTTACTCTTGGAAAATCCCTTGCCTCCATATTACAGGTATCAGCCAAAGAAGTCCTTGATAATGAAAACACTAGATTATACTGGAATCGACCTGTGCAGACTGACCGAACTATCAGAGCAAACAGACCGGACCTCATCTTGATGGACAAGGAACGAAAAACAATTCATTTGATTGATGTTACTGTACCCCAAGACCACAATATTCAAAATGCATATGGTCAGAAAATTAACAAATACTCTGATCTCGCTGAAGAAATGAAAGAACTGTGGAGATATGACTCAGTTATCATCCATCCGCTAGTCATCACGGCCACAGGCATGGTTCACGACAAGCTGGAACACCATCTGACCTTTCTACACATAGAACGAACATTACCACTCATGCAGAAAGCAGTTATTCTTAACATATGTCACATTACCCGATCATTTTTGTCACAATCAGAACGCTAATCTACTTGGTACTGACCCGTAGATTAGCTAATAATAACCCATCGATACGATGGAGAAAAACAAAAATAATAATAATAATAATTTATTGATCCCCTTTGACAAGTACATAGTTTTATGGGACAAGTCAAACAAAAATGAAGAAAATAGACAACAAAAATCAATAGTTTGCAAATACATCGTTTAAATAATCAACAACTGAGTAATAACATTTCTTCAACAATAGGTTTTTAATTCAGAGACTGAATGACACGTGGCAAGTGATTGTACAGTTTGATACACTGATACATAGGAGATTTCTCAAACTTGGTTGTTCTGTGTTTGGGGATGTTCAAAGTTCTCTCACTTCTTGTGTTGTAGCTATGAAAACTAGATAGTTCTGCCATGTCTCCTTCATTCTCTTTCACATATATAAGACATCTCAGCATGTAAATAGAGGACAATGTGAGTATGTTATTTTCCACAAATACAGGTCTACACGTGGAACGTGGAGGTACCCCAAATATCATACGTAATATTCTTTTTTGCAAAATAAAAGCTCTACCAGCATCCGAAGAGTTTCCCCAGAGTAGAATGTTATAGTTCAAATGACTAAAAACCGAGCTATAGTAGATGTTAATTAGGGAATCTAAGGGATCCGAGTTTCGTAACCTATTTATAGCATAATATGAGCTGTTAAATTTCTTGCACAACATCTCCACATGTGCACACCACCTCAAACCACTATCCAGACCGATGCCAAGAATCTTTGTGCTTTCTTTAGATTGGACGGCATTATCCAAGTAACGTATTACGAAGTCACGATCATCCTGCATAATTGAGAAGTGTATACACTCGGTTATATCAACATTTATGATTATATGATTTTTGTGACACCATTCAACAAAGCACCCCAAGAGTGTCTCACACAATGCCCGTAGGTCATTTAACGATGGAGCCGCAACCGCTACCGAGGTATCATCAGCGAATAAGCCTACTAAAAAACTTTTCATTATGTTCGTCTGATTTCGAATAGTCAGCAAATTGACGATCGTTTTTCGTAAATTAACAGGAAGATCGTTAATAAAAATCAGAAATAGAAGAGGCCCAAGAACGGACCCCTGTGGTACACCCAGGCTTGATTCGCGCTCGGTTGATACAAAATCTTGAATTTTTACACACATGACTCTACCTTCCAAATAGCTGCGGACCCAATCCAAGAATACGCCCCGAAACCCCAGATTGTAGCACTTGTCAAGTATGAACTGATACGACAAACTGTCGAAAGCTCGAGACAGATCAAAAAAGATACCCGCAACACACAAACCATTATCGAGACATTCGTATACAAAATTGACAAAACTAACAGCTGCTGTTTGTGTTGAGCGACCAGATCTAAACCCATGCTGGTCAGTATCCAGTATATTAAACTTGTCGAGGTAATCCATCATTCTACCAAACACAACCCTCTCAAACACCTTAGAAAATATGCTCAGAATCGAAATTGGTCTATAATTTGCAATATTTTGAATATCATTCTTTTTATAGATAGGTATAACTAGAGATCTCTTTAAGGAGAGTAGGAAAAACGCCTGAACTTACAGAGACATTGATGCAATGTGCAAAGTGTTGAGATATGTTTGTATTTATTAATTTCAAAATTCTTGCTGAAATTGCATCAGATCCTGCACACTTATTATTTTTCAAAGATCTTATTACGTCCATACTACCTCACAATCTAACACTGGGTGAAAGAAAAGGTCGAGCTTTCTATACTTGAGGTGGTACAAGAAAGAGATAAGGGAAGTACCATAGTAGCAGCTTAGACTGGTCTTGGTTATTGAAGAAAAGTAATCAGCAAAAATCTCTGCCCATTCGCTGTTTTCGGTGTGCAGAAAACCATTAATAACAATTTGACTAGATTCATTTCCTCCTCCAGCTCGACCAGTCAGAGCATTCACTATAGACCAAACAGTTTTGTTCTTGTTGTCTGATGTAGTAATTAGCTCACTATGAAATTTGAGTTTTGCAGCTCTTATCATCGAATTGGTAGGACATTTTAGCAATTTTATATAAATTATAGCTTGTCTGACACTTCAAATTCGTATGCAACCAGTGAAGATTCATAAGTTCTCTTTTTGCACGGGTTATTTCCGGAGTAACCCACCTCTTTTTTTTGATTATTATTATAACTAGTGAATCGCTTTACAGGGCAGCATGATTCTAATGTGCCTACAATTGTCTCAATGAGAACCTCAAAACACTTCTCGACATCAACAGTTTCAAGGGCATGAAAATTGCAATCTGCAATACTCGAAACAAAACTACTGACATTGTATGGACTCAAGTTAATGACCAACTTTGATACAGACTGAGGCATTGTCTTGAATTTAGTGGTAAAATCCAACAGAATGGTCTTGTGGTCGCTAATAAAAGCTTCGAAAACTTCAACCTTGCACTCAGATAGATCAGCATCAGTCAGAATATAGTCAACCTTAGAAATCGATGTGTGACCATTCACATCTGTAAACACTCTAGTAGGTTCAGTAGAAGTTATCTTGAGACCGAAACAATCAATTGAATCCAAGAAAAGCTTACGATTCATGCATTCGGTCTTCAAAAAATCAATGTTCAGATCACCACACACAAATATAACATCAACTAGACGCAAGCAGTGTTCTAGAGTATACGTTAATCTGTCCAGAAATATTCTGAGGTATGCGGCTGTCGTCTATTTCCGTTTCATTTATTTCTCAGGACAGATTGAAACTTATCTCATTTGCGCAAAATCTAAGGTTGCTCCCATTAAGCGTATATCCCTTCCACGACTCGAGTTACGTGCTGCTCTATTGTTGGCCAAATTGATTTCCGTCGTTATAGCCATCTATCCCTCTACAGTATTTTCTGGGTTATTTGCTTGGTCGGATTCAACAGTTGCTTTGTCTTGGATCAAATCATCACCTCACAAGTGGAAATCTTTTGTGAGTAACAGAACAACTAAAATCCAAAATCTTGTTCCCCCCATCTGAAAACTGGTATCATGTAAAATTAACTGATAACCCAGCTGATTTTGGCTCACGCGGCTTAACTCCATCCAAATTGGTAAACTGCACCAGGTGGTGGTCCGGGCCAGTTTGGAGGTCAAATAAACTTCTGAGCACGCCATTCACTTCTCGGCATTCTTTTTTTTGTCCGGAAGAATAATATAAAACTTTTTTCATTATTGAAAAACAAAAATTATGAGTAATATTTTTTACAATTTTGGGCTCAATATTTGGAACACACTGTGATGTGTTTGAAAATTTCAGTAATTGAGAAATATTTGCAGTTTTTCAGTTTGTTTCCGATATTTTGTAATAAAATTTGAAGAATAACGATATTAAACTAGATCTTTAAGATATCATTTACGAAGAGAAAACATCAGAGAGATAACTTCTTCAAATTACTCATTTTTTCACCTGGATAACTAAAAGTATTCGGGCTTCAAGAAAATTAATCAGGTGTTAAAGTTTTTTAATATTCAATGTTTCAAATGATTTAAGTTCTTCAGAAGTGCTTTATAGGCACTCGGAATGCCCTATTCCAAAGCTGTATCGGAAAAATTTGTTTCATTGGGGTAAAATTAAATGACCTTATTTATATTTTCATAAACCCAATCGATTGGAAATATTTTTGACTCGCTAGTCGAAAAGTTTATCTATTTTGGTAGAACAATAGTTTGCTGTTCTACTCGGAACAACCAAGCAAAAGTAATAAACCCAAATCTCATTAGTATCCTGAAACCAAATGCAATAACCCTCGTAATTCTTTCAGGATTTATCAGGAAGATCGCATTAAACTGTTTGAAACTTAGACTAAAGAAAGGGAGACGCGGCATCTCATTCATAAATTCAGTAATCGTTGATGCCAAAAGTCGTAACGATGTCCCTTGAGTGGGACACAGATAGAACTATGGTTTCCTTTGTCGCACGACATACATCCGACAACGTTGCAAAATTAGGTCCGCGTAAATTTTGAATTAGTCACCTCCAGTGGCGTAGAGTGGCTGTCTATTGAGATTGGATATTTGTCTATTATAATACATATCAACGAGTTAGTAGGTATAATCATTTGGAATAATAGTTCGCTGTTTTACTAGAAACAAGCGTGCAAAAAAATTACAGACATTTCGGCAAATTCATATTCACTCTGTTCATTTGAACAAGAGCGCCAAAAAGTTTACTAAGAAAATTAGTCAATATCAGCTAAATAGCAAAATGTTATTATAGAAGTCTATAAACTAAGGTTTATCCCATCATATGCTGAAAAAAGTACATAATTTAATGAAACAACCAATCCAGTACATAAAATATATTAGAAAAATAATTAACGTAGTCTTCGATACATCTATATCACATGAATTCCCATAAAAACATTCATGAATCTATTCATTTCTAAACAAAATCAGTTTAGTATTAATGAATCTCGTCCTTTTTTCTGGATTCATCTAGAAGTTTTTTACATTCGTGATGGATTCTAATTCTAAAATAATTTTTTAAAATATACTTGATCAACTGATCAGAATGTCCGTCAATAACATTTTCATCAAAAGATGATTTTGAAAATGATCCAAAACATGAGTTGTAATATTATGCATGGTTTTATTCACCAATACTGGTAATAAATGCTCCACTTTTCTATTGAATATACTAGAAGTTTTATTAAAAACTTAAAGAATTTTTCTGCCTCTTTACAGACATCAATTACTAATTGACTAGCCTGAACTAATTTGCCATAGGTCTTTCTTTTTTGCAGAAGAGAGATATCCATATCATTTCTTAATAGGTCAAGACATTTTCGGCAAAGAAATGAATCGTTCAAGAATCCGAACCACATATCCTGAAATATATCCCACAATATCTTCAGAGTACGTTGTAAGATTTCATGCTGCTGAAGTTGCATATTCATATCTCTCCATATCTTTGACGATACATTCCATCAACTCAATATAACTCTCAGTATTTCCATATTGGCTGAATGTTCCGTTGAGGTTATGCTACTTGTAGATCCACATGTAGGAATGCTGATGCTTTCCAAGTTAATGGCATTTCCTGTGTTCGAAGCTGATATTTGTGAGTGAACTATCAACCTCTTTGTATGCTGCCTCGAATTGTCTAGCAGAAGGGTTATTGTTATGACCACCTTTGCTTCTTACACACCCAAAAAAGAGCTCTAAATGGTCCTGTGACAGTTTATATGTTAGGAGATATTTCAGACATTTATCTTCAATAATATATTTGTTGATCATTTGTTGCAAACTCTTCATACCAATCAGGAAACCTAGAAATCCTGTTTTTTCTTCCACTTTTTTGTAATAGGTATCCTGTTTAATGTTAATGAGAGTATGTAATCTGTCATCATCATCATGTAGTTCATGAACGTATCTAGTGTGCTAATAGCGATTGCTTTTTTTGAAAACATATTTTGCACAAGTGTTTCTTGAATTGAAGAGGTCAAATAAATTGTTGAATTTCAGAATGAACTCAGATGTAGCTTCTGATCCCTGAAACTCTAGACATCTGAGATCATCTCTCAAGAAATCTAAAAGCATCACTAACACTCTTGCTCAGGTCTGAGTTGCCAATCGCACCTTCATTTTATCTCTCATCCACTCTAAATGTCTCTGCCTTTAATTTTTGTTGCAGCATGAAGACCTTCAATCTTTTGTTTTTCAAACCAAAGTTGATACAAAACTCCATTTGATCTCCTTGTCTTTGTTTTTCAATCCATTTTGGGAGGCAAAACAATTACGGACTAACTTTATCATGTGGCAGGCATCAGGAATAATATATATATCATTCTGTGTAACTGGGTGCTGAAATTTTGTAATCAAATTTGATGGATCACTAAAATCTGCTCCCAATTTTTCAGCCATTGAAAATTAGAAGGGGCACCATCAAAAGTCAATGAAGTGACTTGTATTCCACTCTCATGTAGAAAACTAAGGCATTTTTTCACTAACTCTGCTTTTTCTGTAGCGCCTAATCCATTTACTAAGAAATATCCCACAGGCACTTTCCAGGATCCATTCAGGCATACTAGCATGAACACTAATGCTTCCTGAGCTTCAGGTAGAATATCAGAATCCAAGTTGGTCCCTAGATCAACATATCCTGTGAATTTGGAACCTGTCCATTCAACTTGACGTCTGATGGACATTTCATCCATAACAAGATTACACAACAAAGGATAAGATACTTCTTTTGTCGCAGAGTTAAGGCAGTTAGTGATTCATTTGTAAAACCTGACTTCCATCCACAGATCGGTACCACTTCGAGAGAGTATCTAAATGAGGCAGACTATTGTTGGAAAGTCTTTCGAACATAATTGTATCCTTTTGGAGAATAAAAGGCCAGAGTTAATGCAAAGGCTCTTAACGAAGGAGTGTATGTTTGCTTATTCGGTCCTTTTAACATTCTATCGAATATATCACTTGCTGGCCCAGCATTGATGGATGCCTGAAAATCATGGTTCTTTGAGTTGATCGCATTGCTATATAATACTATATTCTGAAACAAATTGCAGAGTGGCTTTCTACTCCATCATGAAAGCACGACTGTTGAAATAGGAGCCAATTCTGCAATTTGTACTAGACGATAATTCTCTAGTTCAGTTAAATTTGGTGAAATGCTGTTGAAATTCAATTAAATATTCAAATTGTTGCACTGTTTTTAGTAGGTACTGTAATGAACTCATTACGATACTGAAATAAAGAAGAGTATTTACCGATATGGTTGTTAAGCGAAGCTTCTGATATCAAGGATCGTTCTCTCAAATGATCCATCAATGTTTTCATTGAGTTGATTTTATGCTTCATCCTCCGATTAGACTGCTGTAATAAACGAATCTTTTTATTTTTTGCTGTAGTGCTGTTCTTACAATATTTATATTTCTTCTTCCGTGTGTCAGGTGATGAAAATCACTTGTATGTAAGTCACCTACATAAGCCCTCTTTCTGCAAAGAAATAGTAAAAATACTGTAGTTTTCATAAATGAAAAAATTGCATTATATTCACAAATGATCAGGAGAAAAATAAAAATTTGTACCTTTCCTCTTTTGATTTTGGATGATGATGGTTCCTCAGAAAAGATTACTGATTCAACATTTTCCACAGACTGCTCAAGTTTTGTGACAGTAGTTTGTACAATATGTTCTTCACTGTAACACAAATAATATTTTCAATAAGCAATATTTCAATAATGAAACACATGTTTCACCTTTTTGAAGAACGAGGAATCGAATCAATTTTAGTGCAAGTTACTGCATCAAGAGATGAAACTTGATCACTGAAAAAAATATTCATTTATTTCAATAGGAAAGTGACAATAAAGACAAATTTTTCACCTTTTTTTGGGGAACAAGGAATAGAATCAATGTTCTGGAGAATTTCTCCATCATAAGATGAAACCTCAATTCTGAAAAAAATCGAGTTAGAATAGTCTCAAAGAATATAGGTATCATATATATATTTTAAAAGTTTCTTGAGAAAACCTTTTTGTTCTTGAGTTTTGTTATTTATGTGATATATCATAACTGATTTATTACCTTTCAGCACTTGGTGGTGTTTCGTTAATCGTGGAGCTTGAACTGTAAAATGGGTAATAATTAATTGAAATATACTTCATAATATTGTATCTAGATCTTTAAAATGCTGATGAGTATTCCACTGTCTTATAATAACCAGTTTTAGGGGTTAATTTACAAATTTTCAATCGACTAGAGAATATTACAAAGCTCTTGCAACTATTGCCTGTATAAAGATTTTTTGGGAATTCCCAAATTAGGTTAAGAAAAAATTAGGTCAGAATATTCACAAATATACCTTGAAGACATAAGATTGAAGAGTTTATCCCAGAGTAAGAGGAACAGCATCCATTTTGAGATGTTTTCTACCATTCACTCGAATGTAGAAGTCCTTGGGATCAAAGTGGTCAGAGCATATGAACATATACTTAGGCAAGTTTGCAGTATCAACCAAGTTTAAAATTGAGAACCATATATTCTTTCTTTCAACATCAGAAGGAAATCTAAAACATATAATATGTAACGCCACTGATATAAAACTTATATGAAGTAATGCTTACCTATGAAAACTCAAGTTAGGGTGATGGGAGTTCAATTTACCACAAACTATACATCTAAGAACCATTTTGTGAATGCAGTTTCAAAATATTCAGAAAAATCTCAAAAACACTCTTTTTGAATGCAAAATTGATATACGTTCACGTGGCAACGTTGTTAAAATTTGACGTAAATCGTCCTTGACAGCTTTACTGTGATTGGCTTCGAGAATTAGGAATAATTTATCAATGAATATCTGGAAAGTCGGCGTTGCCGAGCTCAGATTAAGATATTAATGAAACTTACTGTCTTGCAATTAATGTAAGAAAGACTTTCAAGGAAGTGGAATCTTGTTTTTATACGAATTTGAATGAGATAGCTACCTGAAATGGGGTTATATTTTAAGAGCATAGATTGAAGAGAATTCTCTTTAATCTATGTTTAAGGGTACGTGGTTTGATGGAATTATTAGTACGACTTGCGCAAACTTGAATGAAATGTAACTGCCATTATAAGATTTTATTGGTTTGACTTTTTCGGCGTGCACGTACGAGTGAAAAACGCATCCAATGTAACTTTAGCCTAAGAGAATTTCATTTCAACTTACTATTGCTAGACAATTTAGTATTAGTGAACTGGAAAATTTGACAAAGTGGCAACGCTGAACAAATTTTAGAGTATTTCCCACTCCGTAGTATTACAATCGCTCAATAAGTACTGGAAACTTTCAAGTGTGGCTTCACTATTCATGACGAGATACCGTGTCTCTTCTTTCTATAGTCTCAAGGTTTGAAATTTGCATTTCTATGGGGATATCTCACTCTACCGAGACCAAGAAAGTTGTCATAAATGTGAAATTGTATTAAAAACAGAAAAAGTTTAACATCTTATATTGATATCGTAGGTTTTTGTGACCAGCATGTTGGTATATACTGAATTTTAAAACTCCGCGTTACAGGCTAGGGCGCTAACCCTTGTACCCTGAGTAGGTAGATGATTAACAAGGAATAAATTGAGTTCAGTTTAACCTGTATTTATTCAAAATTTGAAAAATCATATTTCGGAAACTATTGGTTTGTCAAAGTCGAAAATGGTATTGGTGTATACGCCTGATAAAATTGCACCATAAAAATTTTTTATTTGGAAAATTTTATTTTGTCCAAAAAAAAATTTGTTAATTTTGTTGTTGCTTTACTGAATTGCACTAGACTTCAAATCAAAAATAAGGCTAGTTGTCACACTGTCAGCAGATTAAAGGGCCTCAAAAATGCGGGAAATAAATTCAGTAACAAAATCTTGAATACAGGTTGATTTTTGATTTATTTTACTAAAAATTTTCTTTTATGCATTTCTGAAAGATTTTTGTTAGATCCTGTAAGATCTCTGCATCAACCCTTTCTGGAAATCTTTTTGAATAGGGTGTTGCTAGATCATGTGGGTACATTTTGTCGAAGCAGACTCTGGGAATTTGGGCATTTAGAAAAAGAATTGCTTTCAAATAACTCGAAAATAGCTTTCCAGTATGTGCACCTGGTAATTACTCATTGAGAGTTAAGACTATCATAAAATGCAATGAATACAACGGCTGACTCCCCATCTGTCGACAAATTCTGTCAGGTACTCATCTTTCCAAAGTAAATGGTTTTCAAAGAGAGAGAGAGAAGCTTATTAAAAGGTATTTAAAAGATAGTCTAGTGAAGGACGGCCTGAAATCACTTTTTTTCTCGAAAGATTTAGCATTTTTGATATAAAGAAGAAGGTAATGAAAGATAATATGGTCAAAATGCATGTATAGAAGAACAAGAACATTGAAATATCTTTTGAAAATATAGAGTAAATGCGGTTTTCTTGATATTTTAGAGAATTGTTAAAGATTTATGAAGAAAATTTTCAAACAAAACCTGTAGAGCTGAGGTATTCCAGTCCAAAATTGATGGGGATGATACTCTTGAAAAGAGGCTGTATAATGACAAACAAAATATTTCCCTTGAGTTGTGCTAAACAATTCAACGAATTCTTAAATTTGGCGCCTGACAAATGAGACTACCTGTAGGCTGAACCCAAACATTTCTGGAAACATATTCAAGGAGTTGGGACTCTACTACTGTTTTGGTTAATATTGTACAAAAAGTATTACATCGAACCCCAGCATATGTATCGTAAGTTTTCGAGCTGCTTAAAAACGACAGTTTAGGTGTAAATCGACAAACGAGATTCTAATCTGATGTGCTAGAAGAACACAAAGAGCAGATTCTTCAATGATATTATAAGTAATATGGAAAATAGAAAAGTTAAAGGTCGGGATAAATTCCAAAAAGGGTACTTGGCAATTTGACGAAATGGAAATTGAAATTTAATCAATCCAAAAACTAAAAAATAGTTTTCTGAGCTGTACTTATGACCAAATTCTAGCTGAATTTCTTAAGATGCACATTGATATAATGTGAATAGTTAATTAGATATTATGTAGGTATTGTTTCCTTCAGATAGTAAAATAATAGCAATTTTTCGAAAGAAAGAAGAAATTTATTCTAGAGCAGCCGGGATAAAAGAGTTGGAATTAAAAACTGTAGTAATTATTTGAAAATGAGCAACAGTTATTTGATTTAGTCAATAATTAAAGTTTATGAATATTACCAGGAAAAAACTTTTTCATTTCTACTAATAATCTTTCAATTAAATGTGGCAAATATCATCTCCCTCAGCGTCATTCAGATCCTGTGTTTGTTCTCGTCGATATCTGTGAGCTCTTTTTATATTCCTGTTTGTCAGGCCGAGGGAGCATTACCACAAGTTATGCTGTTATGGCTATTTTTGGTAAAAACTCTAGAAGCATTTACATTTTCTCCATTACAGCGACAGAACACTCTTAAACAAAATGTTCATAAATAAAAACAAGTTTATCAAAGACCAGCTATCCTTAAAATAATTCTTTTTTGATAATTACTGAGAGATTCGGGATCAAAAGCCAATCTTACTAAGCTCCATTATATTGAGAGATTTGTAAAAGAAAATCAAGGCTGCTTCCCACGATGTTGTCTGGATGATAATGACATTACTATATTTCTTCTCTTTAAATTTTATGAAAGTATTATTGATGACAAAAAGCTTTCCCCCATATCTAACTAATTAATGATCTGTTCTTGTAAGTATCCAAAATCCCGTCAACGAGTTATTTTGAGAAATGAAATTTTGGTGGGGCAATTATTCATTTATCAAAAAGTCACTGAAATATCGATTTCAAAATCAATGAGTTTAAACCCAATGATTACATGTTACGATATATCCCAAGCGAGTTGTTATTAATCCTAATAGATTAAGAATCTCAAATTACACTTCTCCAGACAATTCAAAGTGAATCCATCCCTGTTCCCAGAACTTCAGGCTGTTCAGGACCGCTTGAGCGGTGCAATTAGGCGACAAATTTCAGAATCTACCGTTATCGCCAGTAATAGAGAAACACCTTATCAATCAGTATACAAAATCATTTCCGGGAACGGTAAAATACATAATGACCACTTCGCTTGTTTGCCTCACAACTTTGCTTAGAACTTTTGGCGTTTCTTGCCCTACCCGAACAGAGTACCGTCATTTCTTCCTTTTGCCCGAATGTCTGTACGTGGGAATATCGGAGCCGAAAATGGTCTCGAATCGGGATTGCGTTCGGACTTCCTGATGAAGAATTCCTCGTATGAAAGTTGATCCTGTCCGGCCGGCTGAGTCGTATCCTCTCTAGCATCCAAAAGGAATCAGCTGTGAGTTTTCATATTTTGTCAATAAAGGGCAGGTGAGTTGAGTGAGGCTGAAACGAAATGCATTTGCAAAATTTCTTGCAGAAATCGTCGATGCCAGAAAATTGTACCAATTCTAAAGTAATTAATACTTTCCTAATATCTTCCTTAAGACTTTCATTTAGATTTAAATAAATGAAACCTGTATATTAATTCGAGAGGTTACTGATATTCTACTCTTTCATCCTCAGCCTCTCCATTGTCGTAGCTTTCTCCCCTTTCTCCGAAGATATGATCATTTTTTTTCTATTTACTCAAGAGAAAAATAGTAGTACCGTCATGGGAAGCCCGGAGCTATGTCATTGAAAGATTTGCCATCACAAGATCGATATTCGCTTGACAACTTGCAGTGAATCGTAGATATCAAAGTGTCACATGGCGCAATATCAACTGTAATTTTCATAGAATTCATAGGAGGTAGAATTGACGTCGCGACAGACAAGCTATTAAACCTCAGGGTGCGCCAATAGATGGGTAGGAATCAAAATTTTATCATCAGCAGAAATAATTTGATGGTATTGTCAAACTCAGAAAAGCAATAACAAGTTTGCAGGAGCTATCACAAATCAGTAATTTGTGAAAATTATGAGAAGTTACTTCAAACTGAGATAAGTTAAGTTTATTTTATTCATTAGTTTCTTCTGATATTTGGTATCACATTGTCCCCGGTGGCAGCGAAAAAGATCATTGTCCACCTGATCAGAGAGCTTTATAGATTTGTTATGGATTGAATATTTACCTGCAAGTAGCTCAACAAGAGTGCCAAAGCAATTCACAATTCACAAGCCAGTGTAAGTAAATTTTCATTACTCAAACTTCTAATTCTCGAAAATATCAGAAATTACATATTCTTCTATCTTTTCAAAAGTTTTTCAACGTTCTTAGTAATTTAATACCTGTACTTTTGACTATATGTTTCTTCCTGGCACAGTAAAAATCAATATATTAAAAATGCAGTTTTTCTTTTATAAAAGTGATTTCAGCCTCCTTCCTTTATTGGATCAAAGAAATGATTTCAAGGGCTGCCGTGAATACCTGATGCTGCAGCTTAAAAAAAAACATATAAATTCTAAAGATAAAACTCTTTAAAGTATTTTTAATGGGTTATACAAAATGAAACACAACCTTAAATATCAATAATTTAAGCATAAATTAAAAATCACAGATACAAAATCTCATGTAAAAGTAGCACATGTCCCACTTCTTCTGTTTAACCCAAAAAATTTTAGAGTGTTGATGAGATATAGCACAGAAAAAAATCCTCCAAGAATTTAATAAAAATTTGCAGGAAAGCAAACAAATATAGACGGTGTTTGGTGATTTTGCTGCACAAATTTTTCTTTTCCGGGGAAATTCATTGCTTCAGCAATTTTGACGTGCACAATTGTTGACAGTTATAAAAATAACGAGAATCTGATTAATCCAGATATAATCAACAAATTCTAAAATGAATCTATAAAAGATTAACGATTGCTTTTAATGGGATACACATCCCAACGTTTTTGGTAACTAGCATAGCATGAATATCTTACAACGAACCAATGAAACTGCTGTGGTTTATTTTTAATGCGTGGATATGAGCCTCAAATATCATTACTTAGAATGGATTAAATGGCTAAGTTGGTATTGAGTCACATTTAGTGCTGTTGGTGTAGTAAAAAGAACCAGAGATATAGGAGCGGAAAGAATATGTAAGGACCACCGGCGCATCCAAAAACTGTATTGAATTTAAGTGTCAAATTTCTTGACTATTTTTATACTTTCGTAGTCAGCTGTTTCTAGGTTGAACATACTTATCAGGTGAGTTAGAAATTGCTCAAATTTAAACTGTGCTGATATAGATATCTATTACTTTAACATGTTTTTTATAGTTAAAATGCAGAAAAACTATAGGCAAAAACAAAGAAGGTCGAGGGGACTATCATTTGATACGGGTAAGTTTTTATTGAAATGATCACTGACTGGATCATACTGGGTACGGCATTGTTTATCTGCTCTGTGGCTTGTTGTTTACTCTTCCCATTAGTAACATGATTCATTTTAGATTCCCAAAATCAGCTGGGACATGACTGGCCAGTGTGGGATTGGATATTCTGAGTATAGATTCTGAAGCTAAAGATTTATCTAAGAAACTGATATGCTCTGTAAGATGTCATTTTCATCTTTGCTTAAATTCAACTACCATCCCCTCGTGACACACCGTTTTCTTACAACAATGAAACCTGAAAGTAATAAACATGATGATCTAGGTAAATCAAAGCCACTTTTCTGGTATCCCCAAAGATAATTCTCCCACTTCTATATCTCTGCTTCTATTCAGATCAGAATCCATTGTTACTCTTCTCAAATTTAGTATTTTTTAAATGTAAGATAAGGTTACTATTATCATTATGTTTTAAATCTAATTAAATAGGCTAGTTAAGATGCTGAGCTTATTTAAAAGTCGCTGCGCAAACGAATTGTTATTTCAAACCCATGTAGAAACGAATCGATGACCCATTTATTTATAGTGAAAATCCATCTTAAATATTAAAAAGAAATATCTGAGCTTGTCTATAATTTTTCACGATAATATTTCTTATTGCTAATTTGACCGGTTTCATGAGTTAAACCATCTTTCGTATTAGGCAACAGTAATCGAAATATTTCGGTGGGTTTAACGCTGCGATTTTCAAAAGTGGTGAATGGTTTATTTCTTATTTAAAAGTGTTAAGTGGGGATAATACTGGGAAATTACTGAACAGATTTGTTGGTTTTTATCGCTTCCAGCAAATTTTCTAATTTCCAGCAATTTCTCGCATTTGTGAAGGATTTAAAATCTTATGATATCCATAAGGATGTTTTTCAGTCTTCGATATGAGACTGGCAAATCTGCGGACTGTTCACCTGATTGAGATGTCTCTTTAATCTGGTCCTGTAAATTTCTACCGGCCTGACTTCCATACATCTCAGCAAGGCTAATTTTTACAACAGATTTTATGTTTTGTTCTCAAAGCTTTCTCTTCGGCTTAAGTTTGGATTTTGAGTTATACTGGTCATTTTTCCTGTAGCTCTGGACGTCCTGAAACAAGTTGCTTTGAAATCAAGTTTCAGAAAAATAATTCTGGATTTGGATTGATAATTCTCCAAATGTTTGATATGCACAGAACTTATATAGTAGGTTTTTTCTGTGTGTAGCGTAAAAGTACAGCTAATGGTTTTCAGTTTCTTTTGAGCAATTAGTTTGTTTACTAGGACCTCTGAAAATTCACTTATTAGCAAAGCACTTTCTTTTTGATTTCATACCTTTGTGATTGTAAAGTTAAGGTTCGATGTTGCAGTATGGTGAATGCTTCTGTTGATCAAAGATTTCAGAGCCGCCAGTTTATGATTACCAGTGACTAGCTTGAACTCATGCGGTATTGCTTGCTTCCTGAGCTTGTGTCTCTTCGGTAGAGCAAAGGTTAAAGTCGTGAATCAAAAAGCCATCTCTACTACTTGGTCAAATCCAGAAAGTTAATCGCTGCTTTGCATAGGGCCCACTCAATGTAAAATTTATATCGGGGTAAATCGAACTGATGAAATCAAGAAACATTTTTATTTGTTCATTTGTCTCCAAGCAGAATCCTGGCTATAATATCATCTGCATATTGAACCAGAAAATGATGTAAGCTCTTTTTTTTGATAGGTAATATTGTTTTTATGAATTCATTTTTCAGGTGATTCAAGTGAATAGATCTGACAATAATGGGCCTAAATGGTGATCCCATTTTCTATAACTCCAATTTCTCGAATACAGACTTAGATTCAGAACTTAAAGTAATTTTTGGGATAGAAGAAATTGAAAATAACCTCTAAATTTCTGAAATTTATTATTATTACAAGTTTATTTTAGATATTTTAGATTATCTAAAAATGTAAAATGTTAATGAAGAAAATAAGGAACACATATCTTTCTTGATGTAGAAAATAGGTACCCTAAGCATTCCAAAGCATAAAAGAATGCTTTCACTACCTTAGTTGGGTGAGTCACTTTCAAAATAAAGTTAACTTTCTACTTGTGAAATTCAGGAGTTATTTTAATTTGCCTATCCCAAACTATTTCAAATTCGAATCTAAATTATATATATTTCAAAATTGTAAGGTTTACTCGATGGATCACTTTCGAGCCTATTATTAGTCAGATCTATTCATGAATTACCTTGAAATGAATTATAAAGCAAATGACCCATCAAAAAAAAAAACGTCATTTTTTCTGGTTCTGGTATGTTGGATGATATAGTAGGATCTCAACGGAACAATATTAGGACAAATAAAAATAAGTTTTGACTTCTCCGAATTCACTTCAATTCAAAATAAAATTCATATTGGAAAATGAATGTAATAAAGCGATTAATCTTTCCAGATTTGACTAAGGGGCAGAGATATGAAACACATTCGCTGACTTAAACATCTACTGAAAAGCATCACATAATTGCAGTTATAATACCATATGATTCTTTCCAGGTCTCTGAAAATCATGGGAACTAGTAAAGCTCTTGAAACCCGCTTTATATCAACAGCATTCACTATACCCCTTTATCGAACGCCAACTTACAATCTGAAATTTCGATAAAATCAAAGAAATTGCGTAACTAATAATAATTTCTCCGAGATCTTTAGTAAAACAAACTAATTGAAAACAAAAAGAAAAACTGAAAATCAATAATATGCTTTACACTACCAATATGAAAAACCTACACAATAAATCTACAGATATCATACTTATTTAGATAAATTCATCAATCCAAATCCAAATTATTTTCAAACTAGATTTCAAACAATACTCTTCTTTCGTGACGTGTCCTGCAATCCCAGGTGAAATATTATATAACTCAAAATCTAAACTTAAACTCTGAGAAAACTTCACAGGTGTTTATAAAATCTGTTGTAAAAATTGGGAATGCTGCATATGGTGTAATAAACCAGAAGAAATTGACACTCAGATAAAAATAAACATCCGAAACCCATCAGGTAAATAATCCGCATAGTTGATGATTGATAAATTTGCTGGAAGCGATGGAAATAACAAAACTGTTCAATATTCCCAATGTGTCCTCACTTCAACAATTCCAAATAGCAGAATGAAACCATTCACTACTTTTGAACATCCTGTATAGATTAAACCTGCACTGATATATTTCTCAGACTGTACCTAACACCAGAAGATGGGTTTAACAAACTGAAAACCGGTCGTAAGATAGTATTGATTAAAGTGAAAATTATACAAAAATAACTGTTTTCTTTTCAATATTCATATTTCAAACTACAGTTCGTTAATGTCGATTTAACTAGGGGATGGGAGAGATCATTATCGATTGTTTTTCAAACATCGATGTTTCAGCATCGATGTACCAGTTGTTATTATAATCAATATTGCATGAAGAGAATTGAATGTCGAGTCTATTGTTTAATGATAGATTAATGAAATTATCATCGATTGAAGTGAACAAGCAAAGGCAAAGGAAACATCAGAAAATCATACCCAGCAGAATTGTAAAAATCTTTTTTCCTTACTCAGACAGTAAAGAGAGTTTCAAAATCGCCACGATGAATGAACACAGCTAAATGTCGAGAATTTCTCCAATGACTAATTACGGTTTTCTTAAATTTTCGTACTAAGCTGTCGCCATGTTCGTTCAGTCTGGTTATATCAGCTAAACCTAACAAACACTGTCTTGATAAGTCCTTGTACGGGTAAGAAAAATGAAGAAAATCATGTTGATGTAAGGTGAGGAGTTTTTAAGTGATTGATACCGCAAAACACTGTCACATGCGCTGTGTAAAGGTCGTGTATTCAGATTTAGTTAACCCAGAAGTGCGATTACTGACTCTGAGTAACAGATATTATAGGTAATACAGTTCTGGTATGCCTTTGTAGCAAACATGATAACAAAGAGATGTGTTGTTGTTTTTAAAGAAGATTCTTAACGCCTTGAATATGGAAGGATGTACAACCCTGCATTTGTAGGGCAAAGACTGATTGCATAGAAAAATAAGGCAGAATTGCTGAAATTTTGATAAAACACGGTGTAATAATCTATATTCAATGTAAAATGTTCTAGGAATAATGTTCCTGCTAGACAGCTATGACGTATTTATGATTCATAAAATGTACACATGCAACTACACATTTAAACCACGGAGCAGACATTGAGCACAAAATACAAGTTTAATCAAAACTTTTTCTGATATCCTTCAAGAAATATCAAATGTAATAAAGAAAGCTTATTTGCTACTGATGAAAAATATAACCCTGATAAGAAAAATCAGGCTGAATACAGTTGAGTTCGGATATCGACGTGGTGTAAGCAAATGTGCTGAATTAGAAAGAGCACAGCATCTTTGTAGAGCAGAGGCTGACATGTTGATTAAGAAAAAATAGGGAAAACAACCCAATTTGTCTCTTATTCTCTTATACACATCACATTTGAAAAAAAAATTAGTAGAGTATGCAGAAACGAAGAAATAAGGTCTACTTTGAAAATTTAAGTGCTAAAAGTTATCCAGTTTATGCAGTGAACATATGGAAAAGAAATTTAAGAAATCTTTGAACTCTCATAAGGACAAACTCTAAATTGATGAAATATATCCATTGGTATGAACTGGGGGAACATTAGACGATGAGATGTGCATGTAAATAACTAACTGCATCCTACACGAATCGTCGAAAAAAATTAGCTCGTAATAAACTTGATTTTTCAAATGTTAATCAATATTTTTAATGATGTTAAAATAATTAGGTGTAAATAACTTTGCTGTTTATCATTTATGCGCCTTGACAACGAACCTTGCAGTCGTTCAAGAATGAAGGTCTTTCTGTTCTAGATAAACAATGGGAGTGTTGTCATCCATTTTCATCACAAAGAAAACAATTATTATTCCTTTTGACTTTGCCAACCAAGTCATAGCTTTTCAAACCTACCCATCGACATTTCTGAAACTTTTTTTTTCTCTCCTCTATAGTTTATTGAGCAACCTCAGATATACAACAGAATATATGAGCCAAATCTGTTGATACAAAATTTGAATAAAATGAAAAGAAAAAACTATTGCAGGTTAATGTCCCATGATATTACCTGTTTGAATTCAACAAATCTTATTGGCCACATCTTCTTCAATCTTTTGTTGATTAGTGGGTTCAGTGAAGTAGGTTGTAATCAGGTGGTTCTTGGTGAGCTTCTTTCTTCCTTGGTGGAATGCTCTGAACTGCCACGGATGGTATCTTGGACTTTGGGGATGTTTAGATCTGTGTGTATGGTATGGCTGCAGACAAACCATGGAGCACCAATCATTTTTCGTAGAATTTTTGATCGACATCTTTGTATAATGTCAATGTTCGACTTTTGATGCACATCTCCAAAGTTCAATTCCATATGTCCAGATGGGGTTGAAATGAGTACATTTTATAGCAGGACTTGTTTTCAAGTGATAAATTGATTTTTTCCAATCAGCCATTGTAATTCTTTTAACCTTTATTTCTATTTGTTTTGTTTTCTTTGATAAGTGCTGGGCTTCCAAGTGAGCTTGCGTCCAGTGATGCATGCCCAGATATTTACTTGATCCAGATTGTGGTATGTTTGCATTGTTTATTGATACTGGAGGACATACTTGTTTTCTGAGAGTAAATATTATCTGAGAAGATTGGTTTCATTAACTTTATTTTCCATTTAACCAACCATCGTTCAATTTGATTCAAATGGCTCTGTATATTGTCCGATACTTTTGTGGGTCAGATCGTTTCGAAAGAATGACGGTGTCATCTGGAAATGTTCCTATGGTTGTATCAATTGAAATTGGTAAATCTGAAGTATATAGCAGAAATAGTGATAGACCAAGAACACCTTCTCTCATGGACCTCCAGCGTGTTAGATTTCCAATATTCATTAGATGATCCAGTATTTATCGCGGTTTGAAATGTTCCTGATCACTAAGATAGGATTTTAGAATGGTAAAGAATGCTGTAGGTAATAATTTTAATCTTATAAAGTAAACCTGCATGCCAGACCTTATCAAATGCTTGTTTTATTGATCTAAAAAGACACTGTTGCAATATTCTGTGTTTTTCTAAGGCTTTGTTTATTACCTGACAATACGATGAGCTTGTTGTATTGTTGAATGACCCTCCCAAAGTCGAATTGATAGTTAGGTAATTTTTTCAAATAAAGAGGACTCTGAATGTAATTTGGAGGATAAGCTTCTCAAGAGTTTTCGAAATAATTGGTAATAGACTTATTGGTCTGTATGAAGAAACTCTCTGATGGGTTTTTATCTGGCTTAGGTATCATAATGATCTTGCTATTTTAAGACATTTAGGCTAATATCCTGTTCTTAAAACTGCATTAAAAATATATGTTAAGTAAGTAAACCTTTTGGGTAGTTCCTTAACATTTGTAAGTTATTAAATCAATACCCATGACTTCTTCAATTTAAGTAGATTGATTTTCTTTCACAATTTCTTTAGTTTTGAAATATTTTAGAAAATTTGTTAGTGATATTGGTTCAGACAAGTTAGATTTCTATTTTTTGATCTATAATGTCGTCAAAGGTTGAAAAACACAGAAAATAAATGTTCAGCGAACACATTTACTTTTTCGGTGTCATTTTTTGCCCAGGGTCGTTACAACTTCTTCGGTAATGGGGTATGGGAAATATTTGTTTGTTGTTTGATTTAATAGGTTTCCATATGGAATTATCTGGTTTTGATAGATTTGATATAATTTTAATATCCCCATTTCTTATCTCTCTGAGTCTTGTTTTTAATTTTTACAGTGATCGTTGTAAATTTTTCTGTCCTCATGTATGCGTCTTCGCTGCCATTTCTGATCTTGCCCTCTTCTTTTTCTGATATTAATATCTTTATCTCTAGGAGAACATCCCTAACAACTCATCTTTTATTTTAATTTCTGAGGTGGAGTTCTAGTAGCTGACTGTAATTTTCAATGAAGGTTTCGCAGCTCGTCTTTGATTTCTTTCAGTTGTTTTTAATTTAATATTTAGATCTATGGATTTCTCTCTATTAGTTTGATATTCATTCCAATCTGTTTTATTATTGTGCAGTTTTGTGAGAATTGCCTCTGTTGGATAGAGGTCTGACTGTCAGGATTATTGGTGAATGATCCGAGGACTCAATCTATAGCTGGATTTTATGGAGATATATGAATGATTGATACCATTCATGACTGAAAAATCCAGAATGAGCTATCTCTGATATGTAAACTTGCATGATTCCAATTGATTTTAGCATTTCTCTGCCTCTGGTAGTTGTTAATGTTGACCTGAATGACATTTTACTGTTGTAATCTCCGGCCTGCAATAAATCTATTACTGAGAGTTTTGAAATATTCAGTATATTGATGTTCTTTCACAATTATGTTTTGGTGGACAATAGACAGCCTGATATGGTCAGGCTGCATAAGGTAAGACTTTACTGTATTGTAGTTGTTTAAATGTTGTTCCTGGAATTTCAGTTCTTCGTGGTGTCTAACTTGAATTTTTGATTAGAATGGCAGTGCCTCCATGGGGCTCTTTCATCAGGTGATTAGTACAAGTATACTGTAGTTATGGATTTTGAAATATGTTTTTCTAGTAAAATGAGTTTGCTTAATAGAAGGATAGCTACGGAATTTTAAGAAATATTGATACTTCATCTTATACACCAACCCATTATGTTCCATAAACTATATTCTTTAGAAATTTACCCATGGATGTACCAATTTATTAATGACTGTTATATACTGTTCATTACCATGTTATTTTGTTGGATTAATTGGTTGAACATACTTTTGAATTCATCCAAAGACACAAAGATCACCATTAATTAGAATGAGTAGAGTGGCTACCTTGCCTCTTTTGTTGCCTCAGTTGCATGATTTATTTCGATGACTTTTCCTTCAAGCGTTTTTATCTCTGGGGCTAAGTTTTTCATGGCTATTTTTCCTGCTACTAATAGGAGTTTCAGGACATACAAATATTTTGTGGGGATTGTTTCACCTCATTTTATTATTTTCTTGCCTTTTATTTGTTCTGGTAGTGTTTATAACCTTGTGTAGGCTGTGATTTCTACCACATAATATATTATACATGTGGCTGGGGTTTCCTCTGACTTTTACAATTTGTAGTATCGTGGTTTCCACTGCATTTTACATATGGCATAAGGTCTGTCTCAGTGTGCATACTTGAGTGACCATATATAATTACATCTTGTACATTGGATAATGAAATTTCTTGAACTGTGAGGGTTCTATCCTAATAAATACGTTTTGCAGTCTGTCCACTTTATATATATCTTTGTTATTTTCCTGACGGCTCTAAATCAACAAAAACGAGTTAAGTGGTTCATTCGAAAACCTGCTTTTAAGGTTCATAATGTTCCTTACTTTATGACCGATCTTGTTTAATCTCTGTGGGTATATCTGCTGAAGAGAACGTAAGATTTTTAATTACTACGCGATATGAGCGTTCTTCTTTAGTTGGCAGGCATGGTATGATATTTGTTCTTTAAATATCCTAATAAGCTCTATACGGTCCATGGAAAGTGCTCGCAGTCATTGATCATATTATTTTTTAAACCTTTTCGTAGCAGTGTGTTATAGCTTTGCAAGTTTTGAAACCATTTGAAGATAATTGGTCACTCCATAAATATAGGAGGAGGTTTAATTATTTTCGGTGCTGTCACAGGATTTTCTTCATCGTTTAGACACTGAAGCTGTTGGTAGTTTCAATTTGTTGTATAGGTTCGATTTCTGAAGTTTTCTCTTTTGATTCCTTTTACAAGTTGCCATGGATTTTCCTTATCCTCACTGTTATTCTCCATTTTAAAATAGGATTCGAGAGTGTTGAGTTTCCTCAGCACCCTTTTTGTTACGTAAAGTGAGGAGCTTTGCGATCGATACCGCAAAATACTGTCACATGCGCGTTGAAGGTCGTGTATTCGATTCAGTTAACTCCGTAGTGCGACTACTGATTGGTGGCTTTACTGAGTTACTATGTAAGTTACCATTCTCTACTTTGTATATCTCTGTCAAAGAACAACCGCGTAAATACAATTTTTCAGACCTGATTTTCTTTTACAGAAACAGATTTGGTGCTGCTTTTTTGAATATGTAGAAAATATCAACAGCTGCGTTACACTTCCAGCATTTCGGAAACAAACCGTTGAATATGATTTGACTCTGTTACAATTAATGATTGTTGCTGATCTCGAGGAAATCTTTCGATGTATGCTAAAGATTGGCGCAAATGTGAATGAAAGGAATGCATTCGGAAGGACAGCCCTGCACACCCCTATGTTCAAATATGGATTGAAAATGTCTAAAATTCTCCTGGAACATGGCGCCAATTTGGAAGGAAGGGACAGGTTCGGAAACACACCTCTACTGATGGCAATTACATACAACAATTTGGACATAGTGAAATGGTTGCTTCAAAATAATGTTAATCCATTGGTAACAGATATTATAGGTAATACAGCTCTGCATGTTCTTTGTAGCAAACATGATAACAAAGAGATGTGTTAACTTTAAAGTTAGGTTGTAATCCT
This sequence comes from Micraspis discolor, assembly GCA_030674115.1. Lineage (NCBI taxonomy): Eukaryota > Metazoa > Arthropoda > Insecta > Coleoptera > Coccinellidae > Micraspis > Micraspis discolor. Next base: position 26,082 of record JARTUT010002269.1, on the reverse strand, counting down.
AACGCCTTGAATATGGAAGGATGTACACCTCTGCATTTACTGGCAAAGACTGATTGCACAGAAAATAAAGTAGAAATTGCTGAAATTTTGATAAAACACGGTGCAATAATCCATATTCAATGTAAAATGTTCAGGAATAATGTTCTACAGACAGCTATGACGTATTCTATGATTCATAAAAATGTATACATGCTACTACTTCTTTTGAACCACGGAGCAGACATTGAGCACAAAATACGTCTAATCAAAACTTTTTCGATATCCTTCATGAAAATATCAAATATAATAAAGAAAGCTATTTGCTACTGATGAAAAATATAACTTTACAAGAAAAATCAGGCTGAATACAGTTAAGTTCGGATATCGAAGCAAGTGTAACAAATGTGCTGAATTAGAAAGAGCACAGCATCTTTGTAGAGCAGAGGCTGACATGTTGATTAAGAAAAAATAGGAAAACAACCAATTTGTCCTTATTCTCTTTATACACATTACATTTGGAAAAGTTAGTAGAATTATGCAGAAATGAAGAAATAAGGTCTACTTTGGAAAATTTCAGTGCTAAAAAGTTATCCAATATGGTGAACATATGGAAAAGAAATTTAAGAAATCTTTGAACCTACAAGGACAAACTCAAATTGATGATATATATCCATTGCAGAACTGGGGAACATTAGACGATGAGATGCGCATGCAAATAACTAACTGCATTCCATTACGAATCGTCGAAAAATTAGCTCGTAATAAACCTGATTTTTCAAATGTTAATCAATATTTTTAATATGTTAAAAATAATTAGTGTAAATATACAGAGTTTGTACATACACATTTTATTTTAAATAGTTAATTAACTTTCTGTCTATCATTTTGCGCCTTGACAACGAACCTTTGCAGTTGTTCAAGAATGAAGGTCTTCGTTCTAGATAAACAATGTAGTGTCGTCATCCATTTTCATCACAAGAAAACAATTAATATTATTCTTCTGACTTTGCCAAATCAAGTGATACTTTTCAAAACTCATCGACATTTTGAAACGACTTACTTTTCGAAACTAATTACTAAAAGTGAAATATTTCGCAACCGGCGATGAAAAGTTAAATTTCGCCATTGATTGTCGAAAATACAGAATCGTTGTAACAGGGCCGTATCTAGGTACTACTGCGCCTGGCACGATTTTTTCAGCGCCCCCAAATTGGCGTAGATTTTTATCCCTTATGAATATATATGTTTCAATTTTTTTCAGTTTTTAGTAACTATATATATATATATATATATATGGAGTGTTGCCGTAATAACAAATATCAAAATTAGAAAACAGTTTTCTTTCGGTTGGGTTCTCGGCAATTTTGGGGCAATTAATTAGAACAGTGACTATTCATTAGCTTATTTTTTATATTTCGAACACACGGTGCGGTTCTTCTTCAGAAAACTGAAAACACATATTAAAGGTCAACTACATTTACTTGACATATAAAGTTCAACTTACATCTAAACAAAGTCAAGAAAACTGTAAAAGAGAACATCAAAGGAAACAGCTAGTGCGAATTTATAATCAAATGTGGTAAGAACAGTTGAGAAATCAATTTTAAGTCGTATCGAGAACGTCATCTGACAGACATGCATTTTTTCAGGTTAGGTCACAGAAAGGTGCACCCAAAAGGTCAAATGAAAAACATAGAAATCTCGAGTAATTGTGCAAAATTTAACTGTCATCAGTCTAATCTGGAGTCCCTACCTTGATTTTCTAATGACAAAAGATAGTTATAGATATTGCTCAAATCTTCTATATCTGTTTTTATTGACCTAAAGTTTATTTCCAATGTAACTTTTGTCTTATTATTTGTTTACCATTTAAAAATTTATTTCCGATAGCCTGTTACATTCTAAACAAAAAATGGCCCATGAGTTTTTTGCCCAAAATAGACCAGTTCGTAGTAAAAAAATTATTTTACGAACAACTACAGAGATAGGTAAATCGACATAAATGCGAATTGGATTTATTATTATTCTGTAGTTAGTACCTGCATTAAACGACTAAATGGTAAAAAACAAAACTGATTTATTAATAACAAAACACACAACACGTAGAAATCATATTTTTGGTGCTTGTGAAAAAAATTGTTATAAAAATTTAGGTACTCCCTTTGAGGGGCTGTATCTTAACAAGGGATGCTCCAATGAAGTGTCTTTATATAACAGATCCTATCTTTTTTCGATGAGAAATCACCTCCTTGAATATTTTACACTTATTTAGTTACACCCTGTATAGGGATCAGTGTGGATTATTAAAATTAATGGACATTTTTCCTCTTCATTTACAATTCACGTATATTCAGAGATCGGTGATCACTAACCTGACACTTTTTTTTCTACCTTTCTTTATTTTGCTGAATTCACCTGATTTCGTTAAGACTTAATGTTTCAGTGACAAATAAATACGTACATATTCAAAAATAACTATATATTATTAGATTTTGTTTAATTTTTTTTTATGATGTGTTATACGTTGCCTGAATATTTCGTTTCTATTCAAGAGAATAGGAAATATTTTGTGTGTGAAGGCCTAATTTCCAAAAAAAAACTTTTTATTAATTTATTATTGCCTACCGAACGGACCAGATTTAATTAAAAATAGAGTAGTTGTCATTAACGTTACATTTAGTGCGCCTCAAAATGCGGGAACAAATTCAGCAACAAAATCCTGAACAGGTCAATTTTTGATTTATTTTTACCAAAATTTTTTTATGCATTTCTGAAAGATTTTTGTTGCATCCTGTGGCATCCCCATCAACCCTCTGAAATTTTTGAATAGGGAAAGTAAGTAGATCATGTGGTACATTTTTTTCGCTAGACCTTGGGAATCTCCGTATTTAAAAAAGAATTGTTTTCAAATAACTCGAAAATAGTTTTCAGTATGTGCAATTTGTAATGGCTCATTTATATTAAGACGACAAAATGTAATGAATATAACGGTTGACTTCCATTCGTTGACAAATTTCGTCAGGTACCATCGTCCCAAAGTAAATGAGCCATAAAAGAGAGAGAGAGAGAAAGTTTATTGGTGTCGCATTTAAAAGATAGTCCAGTGAAGGACGGCCTGAAATCACTTTTTCTCGGAAAGAGCTGCATTTTTGATATGTTGGTTGTTATAATGAAAGAAACATATGGTCAAAAATGCAGGTGTTAAAATTTTCAAGAACATTGAAATATCTTTGAAAATATAGAAAAAATGCGGGTTTTCTGATATTTTCGCGAATTAGAAGATTTAGTAAGAAAAATTTTCAAACAAAACTTGTAGAGCGGAAAATTCCAGTCCAAATTATGTACTTTACGTTCTCGAAAGTGAGTTTGTATACTGATAAACAGCGTATTTCTTTAGTAGCGCAATACCAACGAATTTTAAATTTGGCGCTCGATGAAATGACTACCTGTAGGCTGAACCAAACATTTGGAAGATATTCGCCAGAGTTGGACTCTACTCGTTTTGTTATTGTATTGCTTTTATTACATCGAACCCTAGCATATAATGTTGAGTTGGTTGGAAACGGACAGTTTGGGTAAAACGATGTTCGATTTTCTAATCTGATGTGCTAGCGAAGACAATATAGATTCTTCAATGGAGGCTAGAAGTAATATGGAAAATAGAAAAGTCAAAAATTGGATAAATTTTAAAAAGGAAATTTTGTAATTTGACGAAATTGAAATTGAAATTTTATCAATTCAAAAACTAAAATAGTTTGCAGCCGCAATTATGACCAAATTCCTAGCTGAATTTCCTTAAGATGCATACGATATACGAATAATAATTTAGACATAGGTAGGTACGTTTCTGATAGTAAAATAATAGTAATTCTTCGAAAGAAAGAAATTTATTCAGAGTAATGGGACAAAAGAGTTGAATTAAAAAACTGTAGTAATTATTTGAAGAGCAATAGCATTAATGAATAATAATTAAAGTTTCTTTATGGAATAATATCAGGAAAAACTTTTTCATTTCTACTAATAATTCTTCAATTAAATGTATAAATATCATCTCCCTCAGCGTCATCTAGATCCCAGTCGTCTTCGTCGACATCAGAGTTCTTTTATATTCTGTTTGTCAGGTCAGAGACAATTTCACAAGTTATGCCGTTACGCATTTTGCAAAACCTTGTACATTTCACATTTTCCATTACAGCGACAGAATACCTTAAACAAATGTGAATAAATAAAAACAAGAATAAGACCAGCTATCCTTAAAATAATTTTTTTTTGATAATTACTGAGAGAATCGGGATCAAAAGCCAATCTTTACTAAGCTCCATTATATTGGGAGATTTGTAAAAGAAAACCGGTTGCTTCCCACGATGTTGTTCGATGATAATGACATTACTATATTTCTCTTTAAATTTTTTTATGAAAGTATTATTGATGACAAAGTTTTCCCCCCATATCTAACTAATTAATGATCTGTTCTTGTAAGTATTCAAAATCCCGTCAACGAGTTATTTGAGAAAATGAAATTTTGGTGGGGCAATTATTCATTTCAATGCGTCACTGAAATATCGATTTCAAACTAATGAGTTTAAACCCAATGATTACATGTTATTGATATCCCAAGCGAGCTGTTATTAATTCTAATAGACCAAGAATTTCAAATTACACTCTCCAGACAACTTGTGCTGAATCCTACCCTGTTCTAGAACTTCAGTTGTCTAGGACCGCTTGGTTTTGCACTAGGCGACAAATTTCGAATTCACTGTTATCGCCGCATTAGAGAAATACCTTAATAATCAGTATACAAAATCATTTCCGGGAACGGTAAAATACATAATTTGGACTAGAATTTTCTGCTCTACAACTTTTGTTTAGAACTTTTTGGCGCTCTTGTTCACCCGAACAGAGTGCCTATCATTTTGCCCGAATGTCTGTAATTTTGGAATATCGAGCCGAAAATGGTCTCAATCGATTGGGTTCGACTCCCTGATGAAGAATTCGTGGCGAAAGTTGAGTCTGTCCGGCCGGCCGGCCGTATCCTCTCTAGCATCCAAAAGGAATCAGCTAGAGTTTTCATATTTTCAGAATAGGTTATGTTATTGAGGGAGGCTGAAACGAAATGGCTTGCAAAATTTCGCAGAAATCGTCACGCTAGAAAATTTTAAAAAAATTCCCAAAAAAAAAATTTTCAATACTTAATATCTCCTAAGACTTCATTTAGATTTAAATAAAAATCCGTATATTAATTGAGGTTACCGATATCTTACTCATCCTCAAATTTCATTGTCGTAGCTTCTCCCCTTCTGAAGATATGATCATTTTTTTCATTTACTCAAGAGAAAAATAGAAATGTCATGAAGTCCGAGCTTTGTCATTGAAAGATTTGCCATCACAGATCGATATTCGTTTGACAACTTGCGGACCTAGATATCAGTGTCAGTTGGCGTAATATCAATCAAAATTTTCATAGAATTCATAGAGGTAGAATTCGATGTCGATGACGTTGTCAAAACTCAGAAAAGCACAGACGTAATATTAATCAAAAAATTTTTTATCATAGAGAAAGAATTTGATGGCATTGTCAAAACTCAGAAAAGCAATAACGTAAGTTTTTAGGAGAAGCATAGAACAAAATTTGGTGAAAATTATGAGTAGTTACTTTCAAATTGAGATAAAGGTTTGTTTATTCATTAGGTTTTCATATTTGCATCACATTGTCCCATAGTACGGAAAAAGACTATTGTTCACCCGATCAGAGAGCTTATAGATTTGTTAAGGATTGAATATTTACTCGCAAGTAGCTCAACAAGAGCGCCAAAGCAATCTGACCTCACGTCAGTGCTTTCTAAATTTTCTTACTAAACCTTCTAATTCTCGAAAATATCAGAAAAGCCATATTTTTCTCTAAATTTTCAAAGTTTTCAATGTTCCTGAAAATTTTAACACCTGCATTTTTGACCATATGTTTCTCTCGTTATAAAAATCAACATATCAAAATGCAGCTTTTTCCGAGAAAAAGTGATTTCAGCCCTTCCTTTACTGGACTAAAGAATGGATTTCACAGGCCAAGGTGAATATCTGATACTGCAGTTTAAAAAAAAAAAAACATATAAATTCTAAAGATAAACCCTTTAAAATATTTTTAACAAATATACAAAATGAAACACAACCTTAAATATCAATAATTTAAGCATAAATAAAATCAGCAGATACAAAACCTTGCTATAAAAGTAGCACATGTCCCACTTTCCCAACTCAAAAATTTTAGAGTGTTGATGAGTATAGCACAGGAAAAAATCCTCCAAGAATGCATATAAAAATTTGGTGAAAGCAAAACAAATATAGACCTGCTTCAGGATTTTGTTGCCAAATATTTTCTTCTGGGAAAATTAATTTTTTCCCACAATTTTGACGCACACTGTTGACAGTTATAAAAAATAACGAGAATCCGATTAATCCATATAATCAACAACTCTAAAATTAATCTATGTTAATAATCGATGTTTTTTAAATGGATACACATCCCAACGTTTTTGGTTAAGAAGTACGAAGACCTATTGCAAATCGAACCAATGAAACCGTTGTATTATTTTAATGCAAGGATATGGTTTCAAATATCATTTTTTATACTGATTAAATGGCTAGTTGGTATTGAGCCATATTTAGTGCCGTTGTGTAAAAGAACCAGAGATATAGAGTGGGAAGAATATGTGTTGACCACTGCGCATCCAAAATTGGTGGCTGAATTCTTATGTCAAATTTCGACCATTTTTATACTTTCGTAGTCAGCTGTTCTAGGTTGACATACTTGTCAGGTGAGTTAGAAATTGCCCAAATTTTACACTGTGCTGATAGATACTCCGATACTTTAACATGTTTTGTATAGTTAAAACGTGTAAAAACTATAAAACAAAGAAGGTCGAGGGACTATCATTTTATACGTAAGTTTTTATTGAAATTATCTGACTGATCATACTGCATGGCATTGTTTATCTGCTCTGTGGCTTGTTGTTTACTTTCCACAGTAATATGATTCATTTTAGATTCCCAAAATCAGTTGATATGATTACAGTGTGGACTGATATTCTGAGTATAGATTCTGAAGCTAAAGATTTATCTAAGAAATTGATATGCTCTGTACATTTCATTTTCATTTTATACCAACTACTATCCCTCAGATACACTGCTTTCTACGTCAATGAACCGAAAGTATAAAAATGAAGGACGAAAAATCAGCCACTTCTCGCATCTCGAAGATAATTCTCCCACTCTATATCTCTGCCTATTTCAGATCGAACCACTGATGTTCTTCAAATTTGCATTTTTTAAATGGAAAGATAAGGTTTCTAATATCATTATGTTTTAAACTAATTGAATAGCTAGCTGGTATTGAGCTTTATTTAGTGCCGTTGTGTAAATGAACACATTTCAAACTAATAGAATGAATTGATGACTCATTTATTTTGTGAAAATCCATCTTGAATATTAAAAGAAAACAATTATTTTTGTCTAATTTTCACTTTATTAATACTATTACACGACCGGTTTCGGTTGTTAAACCATCTTCTGGTGTTAGGTACAGACTGAAATATTTCGTGGGTTTAAATCTATGGGATTTTCAAAAGTGGTAAATGGTTTATTTCTATTTGTGTGTTAAGTGGGGACACATTGGGAATATTGAACAGATTTGTTATTTCTATCGCTTCCAGCAAATTTAATTTCAGGCCTTTCTCGCATTTGTGAAGGATTTTAAAATTTACGATATCCATATGATGTTCTTCAGTCTCGATATGATCATAAACTGCGGACTGTTCACCTGATTTGAGATGTTCCTTTAATCTGGTCTCAAAATTTCTACCGGTTTGACCTACATATCCAGCGTTGCAATTTTTACAACAGATTTTATAAACACCTGAAGTTTTCTCGGGTTTAAGTTTGGATTTTGAGTTATATAATATTTTTCCTAGGTTTGGACGTCCTGAAAATGTTGTTTTGAAATCAAGTTTAGAAAAATAATTCTGGATTTGGATTGATAATTCTCCGAAATAAGTGATATGCATGAATTTATTAGTAGGTTTTTCTGTGGTAGTGTAAAGCATATTAATGGTTTTCAGTTTCCTTTTGTTTTCAATTAGTTTGTTTACTAGGGATCTCGGAAAATTACTATTAGTAGCAATTTCTTTGATTTTATAAATTTCAGATTGTAAGTTAGCGTTCGATAAAGGTATGGTGAATGCTCTGTTGATCAAAGATTTCAGAGCTGCCAGTTTATGATTATCAGGACTGAAGGAATCATATGGTATTATGGCTTCTGAGTTTGTGTCTTTTCGGTGTATGTTAAAGTCGAATGTGTTTCTATCTCTACTTATGGTCAAATCTAGAAAGTTAATCGCTTTGTTGTATTCAATTTCCAATGTAAATTTTATTTTGGGGTGAATTGAATTGAGGAAATCAAGAAACATTTTTATTTGTCTATTTGTTCCGTTGAATCCTACTATAATATCATCAACATACCGGAACCAGAAAATGACGTGTTCTTTTTTTTTTTTGATAGGTCATTTGTTTTTATGAATTCATTTTCAAGGTGATTCATGAATAGATCTGACAATAATGGGCTCAAATGTGATCCCATCAGTAAACCTGAATTTCAAAAATATAATTTGGATTCGAATTTAAAGTAATTTTGGGATAGGCAAATTGAAAATAACTCCTGAATTTCTGAAATTTATTATTATTATGTTTATTTTAGATATTTTAGATTATCTAAAATAAACAGCACAGAAAATATGAAATTAATATCTTCTGATGTAGAAAATATGTACCCTAGCATTCCAGCAAAAGAATGTTTACCCCTAGTTGGCGAGTCACTTCGTAAAAAAAAAGTTAACCCCTCTTAATTTCAGAAATTCAGGAGTTATTTTCAATTTGCCTATCCCAAAATTACTTCAAATTCGAATCCAAATTATATATTTTCAAAATTCAGGTTTACCGATGGGATCACCTTTGAGCCCATTATTGTCAGATCTATTCATGAATCACCTTGAAAATGAATTCATAAAAGCAAATGACCTATCAAAAAAAAAACACGTCATTTTCTGGTTCCGGTATGTTGATGATATTATAGTAGGATTCAACGGAACAAATAGACAAATAAAAATGTTTCTTGACTTCCTCAATTCACTTCACTCCAAAATAAAATCTACATTGGAAAATGAATGCAACAAAGCGATTAACTTTCTAGATTTGACCATAAGTAGAGATAGAAACACATTCGACTTAAACATCTACCGAAAAGACACATACTCAGAAGCCATAATACCATATGATTCCTTCAGTCCTGAAAATCATAAACTAGCAGCTCTGAAATCTATGATCAACGGAGCATTCACCATACCTTTATCGAACGCTAACTTACAATCTGAAATTGATAAAATCAAAGAAATTGCAACTAATAATAATTTTCCGAGATCCCTAGTAAACAAACTAATTGAAAACAAAAGAAAACTGAAAATCATTAATATGCTTTACACTACCACAGAAAACCTACTAATAAATTCATACATATCACTTATTTCGGAGAATTATCAATCCAAATCCAAAATTATTTTTCTAAACTAGATTTCAAAACAGCATTTTCAGGACGTCCAAACCTAGGTAAAATATTATATAACTCAAAATCCAAACTTGAACCCGAGAAAACTTCAGGTGTTTATAAAATCTGTTGTAAAAATTGGAACGCTGCATATGTAGGTCAAACCGGTAGAAATTTTGAGACCAGATTAAAATAACATCTGAAATCAGGTAAACAGTCCGCAGTTGATGATTGATAAATTTGCTGGAAGCGATGGAAATAACAAATCTGTTCAATATTCCCAATGTGTCCTCACTTAACACCCAAATAGAAATAAACCATTCACCACTTTTGAACATCCCATAGATTTAAACCCACGATATATTTCAGACTGTACCTAACACCAGAAGATGGTTTAACAACCGAAACCGGTCGTGTAATAGTATTAATAAAGTGAAAATTATACAAAAATAACTGTTTTCTTTCAATATTCACATTTCAAACTACGTTCGTTAATGTCGATTAACTAGGGATGGGAGATCATTATCGATGTTTTTCAAACATCGATGTTTCAGTATCGATGTCGTTGTTATTATAATCAATATTGCAGGAAGAGAATTGAATGTCGGTTCTAATGTTTTATGATGATTAATGGAAATTCATCGATTGAAGTGAACACAAAGTACAAAGGAAATATCAGAAAATATACCCAGCAGAAATTAAAAAAAAATCTTTTTCCTTACTCAGATACAGTGTGAGAGTTTCAAAATCGCCACGATGAATGAACACAGCTAAATGTCGAAATTTCAATTACTAATTACGGTTTTCTTAAATTTTCGTACTAAGCTGTCGCCATTTCGTTCAGTTCGGTTATATCAGCTAAAACCTAACAAATCCGTCTCGATAAGTCCTTGGTACGGGTAAGAAAAATGAAGAAAATCGTTGACGTAAGGTGAGGAGCTTTGGCGATTGATACCGCAAAATACTGTCACATGCGCGTTAAAGGTCGTGTATTCGATTTAGTTAACTCCGTAGTGCGACTACTGACTCCTGGTAACAGATATTATAGGTAATACAGCTCTGCATGTTCTTTGTAGCAAACATGATAACAAAGAGATGTGCAAGTTGCTTTTAAAGTTAGGTTGTAATCCTAACGCCTTGAATATGGAAGGATGTACACCCCTGCATTTACTGGCAAAGACTGATTGCACAGAAAATAAAGTAGAAATTGCTGAAATTTTGATAAAACACGGTGCAATAATCCATATTCAATGTAAAATGTTCAGGAATAATGTTCTACAGACAGCTATGACGTATTCTATGATTCATAAAATGTATACATGCTACTACTTCTTTTGAACCACGGAGCAGACATTGAGCAAAAAATACGTCTAATCAAAACTTTTTCGATATCCTTCATGAAAATATCAAATGTAATAAAGAAAGCTATTTGCTACTGATGAAAAATATAACTTTACAAGAAAAATCAGGCCGAATACAGTTGAGTTCGGATATCGACGTAAGTGTAAGCAAATGTGCTGAATTAGAAAGAGCACAGCATCTTTGTAGAGCAGAGGCTGACATGTTGATTAAGAAAAAAATAGGGAAAACAACCAATTTGTCCTTATTCTCTTTATACACATCACATTTGGAAAAATTAGTAGAAGTATGCAGAAACGAAGAAATAAGGTCTACTTTGGAAAATTTCAGTGCTAAAAGTTATCCAGTTTATGGTGAACATATGGAAAAGAAATTTAAGAAATCTTTGAACCTCTACAAGGACAAACTCAAATTGATGAAATATATCCATTGCAGAACTGGGGGAACATTAGACGATGAGATGCGCATGCAAATAACTAACTGCATTCCATTACGAATCGTCGAAAAATTAGCTCGTAATAAACCTGATTTTTCAAATGTTAATCAATATTTTTAACATGTTAAAATAATTAGTGTAAATAACTTTCTGTCTATCATTTTGCGCCTTGACAACGAACCTTTGCAGTCGTTCAAGAATGAAGGCTCTTCGTTCTAGATAAACAATGTAGTGTTGTCATCCATTTTCATCACAAGAAAACAATTAATATTATTCTTCGGACTTTGCCAAATCAAGTCATAGTTTTCAAAACTCATCGACATTTCGAAACTTTTTTTTTCTCCTCATAGTTTATTGAGCAATCAGATATATAACAGAATATATGAGCTAAACTGTTGATACAAAATTTGAATAAAAATGAAAAGAAAAAACTATTGCAGGTTAATGTCCCATGATATTACCTGTTTGAATTCAACAATTCTATTGGCCACATCTTCTTCAATCTTTTGTTGATTAGTGGGTTCAGCATAGGTTGCATCAGGTGGTTTTGGTGAGCTTCTTTCTAATCTCTGGTGGTACGTTTCCAATCTGCTACGGATGGTATCTTGGACTTTGGGGATGTTTAGATCCGTGTGTATGGTATGGTTTGTGACAAACCATGGAGCACCAATCATTTTTCGTAGAATTTTTGACTGACATCTTTGTATAATGTCAATGTTCGACTTTGATGCACATCTCCAAAGTTCAATTCCATATGTCCAGATGGGTTGAATGATACATTTTTATAGCAGGACTTTGTTTTCAAGTGATAAATTGGATTTTCTTCCAATCAGCCATTGTAATTCTTTAACCTTTATTTCCATTTGTTTCCGTTTCTTTGATAAGTGCTGCTTCCAAGTGAGCTTCTGCTCCAGATGCATGCCCAGATATTTGATTGATTCAGATTGTGGTATGTTTGCATTGTTTATTGATACTGGAGGACATACTTGTTTTCTGAGAGTAAATATTATCTGAGAAGATTTGGTTTCATTAACTTTCATTTTCCATTTAACCAACCATCGTTCAATTTGATTCAAATGGCTCTGTATATTGTCCGATACTTTTTGTGGGTCAGAATCGCTCGAAAGAATGACGGTGTCATCTGGAAATGTTCCTATGGTTGTATCACTTGAAATTGGTAAATCTGAAGTATATAGCAGAAATAGTATAGGACCAAGAACACTTCCTTGCGGGACTCCTGCGTTGATTGAATATTCATTAGATGATTCAGTATTTATCGCGGTTTGAAATGTTCGATCACTAAGATAGGATTTTAGAATGGGGAAGAATGCTGTAGGTAATAATTTTTTAATCTTATAAAGTAAACCTGCATGCCAGACCTTATCAAATGCTTGTTTTACATCTAAAAAGACACCGTTGCAATATTCTGTGTTTTCTAAGGCTTTGTTTATTACCTGGACAATACGATGAGCTTGCTGTATTGTTGAATGACCCTCCCTAAAGTCGAATTGATAGTTAGGTAATTTTTCAAATAAAGAGGACTCTGAATGTAATTTCCGGAGGATAAGCTTCTCAAGAGTTTTCGAAATAATTGGTAATAGACTTATTGGTCTGTATGAAGAAACTTCTGATGGGTTTTTATCTGGCTTAGGTATCATAATGATCTTTGCTATTTTAAGACATTTAGGCCAATATCCTGTTCTTAAAACTGCATTAAAAATATATGTTAAGTAAGTAAATCCTTTTTTGGGTAGTTCCTTTAACATTTGTGAAGTTATTAAATCAATACCTGGCGACTTCTTCAATTTAAGTAGATTGATTTCTTTCACAATTTCTTTAGTTTTGAAATATTTTAGAAAATTTGTTAGCGATATTGGTTCAGACAAGCTAGATTCTATTTTTTGATCTATAATGTCGTCAAAAGGTTGAAAAACAGAAAATAAATGTTCAGCGAACACATTTACTTTTTCGGTGTCATTTTTTGCCCAGGGGTCGTTACAACTTCTTCGTACAGGGGGTATGGGAAATATTTGTTTGTTGTTTGATTTAATAGGTTTCCATATGGAATTATCTGGTTTTGATAGATTTCCGATATAATTTTTAATATCCTCATTTCTTATCTCTCTGAGTCTTGTTTTTAATTTTTTACAGTGATCGTTGTAAATTTTTCTGTCCTTCGGCGTATGCGTTCGCTGCCATTTCGATCTTGCCCTTCTTTTTTCTGATATTAATATCTTTATCTCTAGGGGAACATCCCTAACTATCTTTTGTATTTTAATTTCTGAGGTGGAGTCTCTAGCAGCTGACTGTAATTTTTCAATGAAGGTTTCTGCAGCTCGTTCGATTTCTTCAGTTGTTTTTAATTTAATATTTAGATCTATGGATTTCTCTATTATTTTCCGATATTCATTCCAATCTGTTTTATTATTGTGCAGTTTTGGTGAGAATTGCTTCTGTTGGATAGAGTTCCGACTGTCAGGATTATTGGTGAATGATCCGAGGACCAATCATAGCTGGATTTTATATCGATATATGAATGATTGATACCATTCATGACAAAAAAATCTAGAATGAGCTAGCATATGTAAATTTGCATGATTCAATTGATTTTAGCATTTCTCTGCCTCTGGTAGTTGTTAATGTTGACCCGAATTTGACATTTTTACTGTTGTAATCTCCGCCTGCAATAAATCTATTACCGAGAGTTTTGAAATATTCAGTATATTGATGTTCTTTCAAATTATGTTTTGGTGGACAATAGACAGCCGATATGGTCAGGTCATAAGGTAAAGACTTTACCTGTATTGTAGTTGCTTGTAAATGTTGTTCCTGGAATTTCAGTTCTTCGTGGTGTTCAATTGAATTTTTGATTAGAATGGCAGTGCCTCCATGGGTTCTTTCATCAGGGTGATTAGTATTGTATGTACTGTAGTTATGGATTTTGAAATATGTTTTTCTAGTAAAATGAGTTTCGCTTACCAGAAGGATGTCAATGTGAATTTCTAAGAAATATTGATACTTCATCTTTATGCTGGACCAACCCATTGGCGTTCCATAAACCTATTCTTAGAAATTTACCCATGGATGTACCAATTTATTACTGACTGTTGATAGCATGTTCATTACCATGTTATTTTGTTGGATTAATTGGTTGAACATACTTTTGAATTCATCCAGAAATATTGACAAAATATCACTCACTGAATTAGAATGAGTAGAGTGGCTACCTTGCTCTTTTTTTGTTGCCTCAGCGTATGATTTATTTCGATGACTTTTTCCTTCGTTGCTTTTATCTTCGCTGTTTTTTCCTTTACTTTTTTGGTTTATTTTTCCCCAAGTTACTAATGGGAGTTTCAGAATATACGGTTATTTTTGGGATTGTTTCACTCATTTTATTATTTTCTTGCCTTTTATGGTTCTGGTAGTGTTCACAACCTTTGTAGTTGGCCGTGTGATTTCTACCACATAATATATTATACATGTGGCTGGGGTTTCCTTCGACTTTTTACAATTTGTAGTATCGTGGTTTCCACTGCATTTTACATATGCATAAGGTCTGTTGCAGTATGATTTTGAGTGACCATATAATTGACATCTTGTACATTGGATAATGAAATTTTTTGAATTGTGAGGGGGTTCTATCCTAATAAATACGTTTTGCAGTCTGTCCACTTTATATATATCTTTGTTATTTTCTGACGGCTCTAAATCAACAAAAAACGAGTTAAGTGGTTCATTCGAAAACCTGCTTTTGGCGTTCATAATGTTCCTTACTTTATGACCGATCTTGTTTAATTCTGTGGGTATATCACTGGTTGGAATAGAATGGTGAAGATTTTTAATTACTACGCGATATGAGCGTTCTTCTTTTAGTTGGTAAGTATGGTGTATGATATTTTGTTCTTGTAAGAACTTAATAAGCTCTCTATAATGGTCCGCAGTGTCACAGTTTATTTTGATCATATTATTTTTTAAACTTTTCGTAGTATAGTGTTTTTCGCTTATACAGTTTGCAAGTTTTGAAACCATTTGAAGATAATTGGTCACTCCATATATAAATATAGGAGGAGGTTTAATTATTTTCAGTGCTGTCACAGGATTTTCTTCATCGTTTAGGACACTGAAGCTGTTGGTAGTTTCAATTTGTTGTATAGGTTCGATTTCTGAAGTTTTCCTCCTTTTGATTCCTTTTACAAGTTGCCATGGATTTTCCTTATCCTCACTGTTATTCTCCATTTTTAAAATAGGATTCGAGAGTGTTGAGTTTCCTCAGCACCCTTTTTGTTACGTAAAGTGAGGAGCTTTTGCGA
This sequence comes from Micraspis discolor, assembly GCA_030674115.1. Classification (NCBI taxonomy): domain Eukaryota; kingdom Metazoa; phylum Arthropoda; class Insecta; order Coleoptera; family Coccinellidae; genus Micraspis; species Micraspis discolor. The sequence continues at coordinate 10,412 of JARTUT010002269.1, read as the reverse complement.
TCGATACCGCAAAATACTGTCACATGCGCGTTGAAGGTCGTGTATTCGATTCAGTTAACTCCGTAGTGCGACTACTGATTGGTGGCTTTACTGAGTTACTATGTAAGTTACCATTCTCTACTTTGTATATCTCTGTCAAAGAACAACCGCGTAAATACAATTTTTCAGACCTGATTTTCTTTTACAGAAACAGATTTGGTGCTGCTTTTTCTTGAATATGTAGAAAATATCAACAGCTGCGTTACGCACTTCCAGCATTTCGGGAAACAAACCGTTGAATATGATTTGACTCTGTTACAATTAATGATTGTTGCTGATCTCGAGGAAATCTTTCGATGTATGCTAAAGATTGGCGCAAATGTGAATGAAAGGAATGCATTCGGAAGGACAGCCCTGCACATAACCCCTATGTTCAAATATGGATTGAAAATGTCTAAAATTCTCCTGGAACATGGCGCCAATTTGGAAGGAAGGGACAGGTTCGGAAACACACCCCTACTGATGGCAATTACATACAACAATTTGGACATAGTGAAATGGTTGCTTCAAAATAATGTTAATCCATTGGTAACAGATATTATAGGTAATACAGCTCTGCATGTTCTTTGTAGCAAACATGATAACAAAGAGATGTGCAAGTTGCTTTTAAAGTTAGGTTGTAATCCTAACGCCTTGAATATGGAAGGATGTACACCCCTGCATTTACTGGCAAAGACTGATTGCACAGAAAATAAAGTAGAAATTGCTGAAATTTTGATAAAACACGGTGCAATAATCCATATTCAATGTAAAATGTTCAGGAATAATGTTCTACAGACAGCTATGACGTATTCTATGATTCATAAAAATGTATACATGCTACTACTTCTTTTTGAACCACGGAGCAGACATTGAGCACAAAAATACGTCTAATCAAAACTTTTTCGATATCCTTCATGAAAATATCAAATATAATAAAGAGCTATTTGCTACTGATGAAAATATAACTTTACAAGAAAAAATCAGGCCGAATACAGTTAAGTTCGGATATCGAAGCAAGTGTAAGCAAATGTGCTGAATTAGAAAGAGCACAGCATCTTTGTAGAGCAGAGGCTGACATGTTGATTAAGAAAAAAATAGGGAAAACAACCAATTTGTCCTTATTCTCTTTATACACATTACATTTGGAAAAGTTAGTAGAATTATGCAGAAATGAAGAAATAAGGTCTACTTTGGAAAATTTCAGTGCTAAAAGTTATCCAGTTTATGGTGAACATATGGAAAAGAAATTTAAGAAATCTTTGAACCTTTACAAGGACAAACTCAAATTGATGATATATATCCATTGCAGAACTGGGGGAACATTAGACGATGAGATGCGCATGCAAATAACTAACTGCATTCCATTACGAATCGTCGAAAAAATTAGCTCGTAATAAACCTGATTTTTCAAATGTTAATCAATATTTTTAATATGTTAAAAATAATTAGTGTAAATATACAGAGTTTGTACATACACATTTTATTTTAAATAGTTAATTAACTTTCTGTCTATCATTTTGCGCCTTGACAACGAACCTTTGCAGTTGTTCAAGAATGAAGGCTCTTCGTTCTAGATAAACAATGTAGTGTCGTCATCCATTTTCATCACAAGAAAACAATTAATATTATTCTTCTGACTTTGCCAAATCAAGTGATACTTTTCAAAACTCATCGACATTTTGAAACGACTTACTTTTCGAAACTAATTACTAAAAGTGAAATATTTCGCAACCGGCGATGAAAAGTTAAATTTCGCCATTGATTGTCGAAAATACAGAATCGTTGTAACAGGGCCGTATCTAGGTACTACTGCGCCTGTGGCACGATTTTCTTCAGCGCCCCCAAATTGGCGTAGATTTTTTTTATCCCTTATGAATATATATGTTTCAATTTTTTTTCAGTTTTTAGTAAACTAAATATATATATATATATATATATGGAGTGTTGCCGTAATAACAAATATCAAAATTAGAAAACAAAGTTTTCTTTCGGTTGGGTTCTCGGCAATTTTTGGGGCAATTAATTAGAACAGTGACTATTCATTAGCTTATTTTTTATATTTCGAACACACGGTGCGGTTCTTCTTCAGGAAAACTGAAAAACACATATTAAAGGTCAACTACATTTACTTGACATATAAAGTTCAACTTACATCTAAACAAAGTCAAGAAAACTGTAAAAGAGAACATCAAAGGAAACAGCTAGTGCGAATTTATAATCAAATGTGGTAAGAACAGTTGAGAAATCAATTTTAAGTCGTATCGAGAACGTCATCTGACAGACATGCATTTTTTTCAGGTTAGGTCACAGAAAGGTGCACCCACAAAGGTCAAATGAAAAACATAGAAATCTCGAGTAATTGTGCAAAAATTTAACTGTCATCAGTCTAATCTGGAGTCCCTACCTTGATTTTCTAATGACAAAAGATAGTTATAGATATTGCTCAAATCTTCTATATCTGTTTTTTTATTGATGTTGTTTGGATATTCGCTGATGTAACACATTTCTAAAAAGGTTCTCTTTCTATAGTTGGTGACAATATATATATATATATATATATATATTTATCTAACAGACGTGTTCAGTCCCGGTACATGCGACAGGCTACCTGAGACCCGTATGATCCAGATGGTTTTTGCGTGTATATATGTGGAAAATCTGCTTTAAGGAAATATAACTCCTCAGGCAACTTTAGAGGAAACATTTTTTCATTCAAAAAAGTGATATACTTGATTCACGTTTTGAAGCCCGATATCCTGAACCGACTTTTCATTCCCACTTATACGCCGACGGGATGTTCTCCAAACCTTTTCAGTCCCTTAGTTATACCGCAAATAACTCTAATTGCATATCTTATGTTGAGAAGCAACTGACGAGGATCTTTTACTTTTTCAGTAGAAGGTCACATGAAATGTATCCACTGAATTCTCCCAAAATCTATCGCTTCTTACAACTTATACAATCCCAATAGAGAGAACCGTCATATAGAAGATTGCTTTATTTAATTCTTCGAAACGGACCGATAATCAAATAACTCATCTTTACTGGTATTCAAATTTTCAACCGAATTATCATTGAAGTTCATAAAAATCAGGTACAATTGCTCATCGTCAGACAGTATGTAAGAAATTTTCCGCATAAAAATGTTTTTTTCGATAACAACTGACATATGAATCATATTTGAAAACTATAGAAATTTCAATCAATCTCTAAAGGATTTTGTTAAGGAAAATTTTCAATATTTTACGACATAATAATAATATAAAACTTTTTTCATCATTGAAAAACAAAAATTATGAGTAATATTTTTTACAATTTTGAGCTCAATATTTGGAACACACTATGATGTGTTTGAAAATTTCAGTAATTGAGAAATATTTGCTGTTTTTCAGTTTGTTTCCGATATTTCGTAAAAAATTTGACGAATGCCTATATGAAACTAGATCTTTAAGATATCATTTACGAAGAGAAAACATCAGAGAGATAACTTCTTCAAATTACTCATTTTTTCACCTGGATAACTAGAAGTATTCGGGCTTCAAGAAAATTCATCAGGTGTTAAAGTTTTTAATGTTCAATGTTTCAAATAATTTAAGTTCTTCAGAAGTGCTTTATAGGCACTCAGGATGCCCTATTTCTAAGTTGTATCGGAAAAAATTGTTTTATTGGGATAAAATTAAATGACCTTATTTATATCTTCATAAACCCAATCGATTGGAAATATTTTTGACTCGCTAGTCGAAAAGTTTATCTGTTTTGGTAGTACTATAGCTTGCTGTTCTACTTGGAACAACCAAGCAATAGTAATAAACCCAAATCTAATTAATATCCTGAAACCAAATGCAATAACCCTCGTAATTCTTCAAGGATTTATCAGGAGGATCGCATCAAACCGTTTGAAATTTGCATTTCCATGGGGATATCTCACTCTAACGAGACCAAGAAAGTTGTCATAAATGTGAAATTGTATTAAAAACAAAAATGGTTTAACATCTCATAGTGATACCGTTGGTTTTTGTAACCAGCATGTTGGGATATATTGAATTTTAAAACTCCGCTTTACAGGCCAGAGCGCTGACCCTTGGACCCTGAGTAGGTAGATGATTAACAAGGGATAAATAGAGTTCAGTTTCACCCGTATTTATTCAAAATTTGAAAAATCATATCTCGGAAACTATTGGTTTGTCAAAGTCGAAAACGGTATTGGTGTATACGCCTGATAAAAGTGCACCATAAAAAATTTTTTATTTGGAAAATTTTATTTTGTTACTTCGAAACTATTCTACCGATTTATCCGAATAACGAACTCAGCTGAGATATTTATAACTCAAATCTACTCTGAAAATTTCAACTCTAGCTCTATCGTATTCACGGAAGTATTTGATATTCAAGATTGACGGAGTCAATCCTCCTAGAGGATGTGATAATAATTATCTTTATCAGCGACTGAATTATCCAAGTTTAAGTCTAAGAATAACTTTAGGATCAGTTATGGTTCTGTACAAAATCTTAAATAATAAAATGGACTCTGCCAGAAATTCTCAGCAAATTAAATTTCCACCTACCATGTTTCAATTCGAGAAATGCTTCAGTTTTTAAATGTGAAAGAGCTAGAAAGAATATCCTGCGTAAGGCTCCAAAAAATTTAATGTGTAATTAATAATTATAGTAGCTGTACCTGTTGTGATATTTTTTCGTGCTCTCAACAAACTTTCATGAAAATTGCACTTGAACATCTGTCCGATTCATAGTAAAATTTTGATTTTGTGTAATATATGTATGTAGGTGGTTATGGAGCAGTTATTCTTAATAGTAACATTTATATCCCTGTATAGTGACTTGTCCTGTAAATGGATTTTCTGTTGGACAATAAAGCTATTATTATTATTAGAAATTTGGTTTTCAATATTAAAACCAGATTAAATTATGTGGGAAAAAAGTGATAAGAATCAGTATTTACTGAAAAAAAAGTGTAGTTAAGATTTGAAGATGACGAATGAGGAAAGCATTCAATTTCTAAAATCAATTCACCTTTAAATCTTAAATTCAGTAAACAAGCTAGGCAGGAATTTTTACGCGCTTGTTCCTAGTTGAACAGCGAGCTATCGTTTGTTCAAATGCCTGTAACTTTCGAATCTCGATTGATTGTCCATTGTCCAAATATCTGGGCCAAAAACGTCGGATAGTTCTGCATTAATTATGCATTTGGAATTTCGTTTCCTCAACATTTCCTAACATACTAACATATCCACCAGATCAACTTGTAACTAGGAAGATGTTCGGATAGCGTTTAAACAAAGAAGATTGTCAAATTTCATAGAAACCGTTCCTAAATACTTGATATCTCGTAAGATAATCATCAGCATTAAGAATAAGCACGCTGATGCTCATGACATCACGTCAGTGCTCATCTAAATTTTTTAAGATCCATCCAATATTCTTGTACATTTCTCAAATAAAATTTTGTCCTGATTCATTTCATTTCGGTGAACATAAAAAAAATTCGGAAACGTCAAATTCAGAAAAATATCGGAAATTTTCCGTAACGACTCCTTATAAAGGGTGATTGAAATTTCCATGACTCTTATGAATATGATTCGTAAGTCAGTTGTGATCCAATGAATGATAATAAAATTTTTATGCGAAAAATTTTCCAGGTAGTTTTCTTCTAACGACGAGCTATTGTACCCCATTTTTATGACTTTCAACTATACTCGTTTGAAGAATGAAATATCTGTGAGACGAGATCATATTTTCGGTCAGCTTGGAAGAAATGAATAAACTATCTTCTGGAGGACGGTCCCCTATATCGGGTTTGTATAAGTTGTAGAAGAATGAGAATTTCGGGTTTATACACAAGGCACAGCGTTGCCAGATTTAGGGATTGGAGACGTTGATCGAGTATACCGTTTACATACAGCAAGACGAGGTCGCCGGAAGCGCCCTCGCACTGGCCGTTCCCGAAGTATTTCTGTATAAAATATGATGTTTCACCGACTTTTCGGACCCGGCTCAAAATTCATATCTAACACCCCCTGACCCCCCTGATTATGATTCCATTGAAAAACGTTGTCAGACCCGGAGCCGGGTCTGACAACGTCACTTTTGGACCGAAAAGTCGGTAGAGTATACCGATTTGGGTCTGTGTAGGCGGTCAAACAAATCTATATATATATATATATATATATATATATATATATATTTATCTAACAGACGTGTTCAGTCCCGGTACATGCGACAGGCTACCTGAGACCCGTATGATCCAGATGGTTTTTGCGTGTATATATGTGGAAAATCTGCTTTAAGGAAATATAACTCCTCAGGCAACTTTAGAGGGGAAACATTTTTTTTCATTCAAAAAAGTGATATACTTGATTCACGTTTTGAAGCCCGATATCCTGAACCGACTTTTCATTCCCACTTATACGCCGACGGGATGTTCTCCAAACCTTTTCAGTCCCTGCGGTGTTGTCAGATCGTTGGGACTGACCGCGTCGGTTAGTTATACCGCAAATAACTCTAATTGCATATCTTATGTTGAGAAGTGAAGGATCTTTTACTTTTTTCAGTAGAAGGTCACATGAAATGTATCCACTGAATTCTCCCAAAATCTATCGCTTCTTACAACTTATACAATCCCAATAGAGAGAACCGTCGTATAGAAGATTGCTTTATTTAATTCTTCGAACCGGACCGATAATCAAATAACTCATCTTCACTGGTATTTAAATCTTCAACCGAATTATCATTGAAGTTCATAAAAATCAGGTACAATTGCTCATCGTCAGACAGTATGTAAGAAATTTTCCGCATAAAAAAGTTTTTTTCGATAACAACTGACATATGAATCATATTTGAAAAACTATAAAAATTTCAATCTATCTCTAAAAGTTTTTGTTAAGGAAAATTTTCAATATTTTACGACATAATAATAATATAAAACTTTTTTCATTATTGAAAAACAAAAATTATGAGTAATATTTTTTACAATTTTGGGCTCAATATTTGGAACACACTGTGATGTGTTTGAAAATTTCAGTAATTGAGAAATATTTGCAGTTTTTCAGTTTGTTTCCGATATTTTGTAAAAAAATTTGACGAATGCCGATATGAAACTAGATCTTTAGATATCATTTACGAAGAGAAACATCAGAGAGATAACTTCTTCAAATTACTCATTTTTTTTACCTGGATAACTAGAAGTATTCGGGCTTCAAGAAAATTCATCAGGTGTTAAAGTTTTTTAATGTTCAATGTTTCAAATAATTTAAGTTCTTCAGAAGTGCTTTATAGGCACTCGGGATGCCCTATTCCTAAGCTGTATCGGAAAAAATTGTTTTATTGGGATAAAATTAAATGACCTTATTTATATCTTCATAAACCCAATCGATTGAAAATATTTTTGACTCGCTAGTCGAAAAGTTTATCTGTTTTGGTAGAACAATAGCTTGCTGTTCTACTTGGAACAACCAAGCAATAGTAATAAACCCAAATCTAATTAATATCCTGAAACCAAATGCAATAACCCTCGTAATTCTTTTAGGATTTATCAGGAAGATCGCATCAAACCGTTTGAAATTTGCATTTCCTATGGGGATATCTCACTCTAACGAGACCAAGAAAGTTGTCATAAATGTGAAATTGTATTAAAAACAAAAAATGGTTTAACATCTCATAGTGATACCGTTGGTTTTTGTAACCAGCATGTTGGGATATATTGAATTTTAAAACTCCGCTTTACAGGCTAGAGCGCTGACCCTTGGACCCTGAGTAGGTAGATGATTAACAAGGGATAAATAGAGTTCAGTTTCACCCGTATTTATTCAAAATTTGAAAAATCATATCTCGGAAACTATTGGTTTGTCAAAGTCGAAAACGGTATTGGTGTATACGCCTGATAAAAGTGCACCATAAAAATTTTTTTTTGGAAAATTTTATTTTGTTACTTCGAAACTATTCTACCGATTTATCCAAATAACGAACTCAGCCGAGATATTTATAACTCAAATCTACTCTGAAAATTTCAACTCTAGCTCTATCGTATTCACGGAAGTATTTGATATTCAAGATTGACGGAGTCTATCGTCCTAGAGGATGTGATAATAATTATCTTTATCAGCGACTGAATTATCCAAGTTTAAGTCTAAGAATAACTTTAGGATCAGTTATGTTTCTGTACAAAATCTTAAATAATAAAATCGACTCTGCCGAAATTCTCAGCAAATTAAATTTCCACCTACCATGTTTCAATTCGAGAAATGCTTCAGTTTTTAAATGTGAAAGAGCTAGAAAGAATATCCTGCGTAAGGCTCCAATAAATTTAATGTGTAATAACTTATATAATTATAGTAGCTGTACCTGTTGTGATATTTTTTCGTGCTCTCAACAAACTTTTATGAAAATTGCACTTGAACATCTGTCCGATTCATAGTAAAATTTTGATTTTGTGTAATATATGTATGTAGGTGGTTATGGAGCAGTTATTCTTAATAGTAACATTTATATCCCTGTATAGTGACTTGTCCTGTAAATGGATTTTCTGTTGGACAATAAAGCTATTATTATTATTATTATTAGAAATTTGGTTTTCAATATTAAAACCAGATTAAATTATGTGGGAAAAAAGTGATAAGAATCAGTATTTACTGAAAAAAAAAATTGTAGTTAAGATTTGAAGATGACGAATGAGGAAAGCATTCAATTTCTAAAATCAATTCACCTTTAAATCTTAAATTCAGTAAACAAGCGAGGCAGGAATTTTTACGCGCTTGTTCCTAGTTGAACAGCGAGCTATCGTTTGTTCAAATGCCTGTAACTTTCGAATCTCGATTGATTGTCCATTGTCCAAATATCTGGGCCAAAAACGTCGGATAGTTCTGCATTAATTATGCATTTGGAATTTCGTTTCCTAACATACTAACATATCCACCAGATAAACTTGTAACTAGGAAGATGTTCGGATAGCGTTTAAACAAAGAAGATTGTCAAATTTCATAGAAACCGTTCCTAAATACTTGATATCTCGTAAGATATTCATCAGCATTAAGAATAAGCACGCTGATGCTCATGACCTCACGTCAGTGCTTTTCTAAATTTTTTAAGATCCATCCAATATTCTTGTACATTTCTCAAATAAAATTTTGTCCAGATTCATTTCATTTCGGTGAACATAAAAAAATTCGGAAACGTCAAATTCAGAAAAATATCGAAAATTTTCCGTAACGACTCCCTATAAAGGGTGATTGAAATTTCCATGACTCTTATGAATATGATTCGTAAGTCACTTGTTATCCAATGAATGATAATAAAATTTTTATGCGAAAAATTTTCCAGGTAGTTTTCTTCTAACGACGAGCTATTGTACCCCATTTTTATGACTTTCAACTATACTCGTTTGAAGAATGAAATATCTGTGAGACGAGATCATATTTTCGGTCCGCTTGGAAGAAATGAATAAACTATCTTCTGGAGGGCGGTCTCCTATATCGGGTTTGTATAAGTTGTAGAAAAATGAGAATTTCGGGTTTATACACAAGGCACAGCGTTGCCAGATTTAGGGATTGGAGACGTTGATCGAGTATACCGTTTACATACAGCAAGACGAGGTCGCCGGAAGCGCCTCGCACTGGCCGTTCCCCGAAGTATTTCTGTATAAAATATGATGTTTCACCGACTTTTCGGACCCGGCTCAAAATTCATATCTAACACCCCTGACCCCCTGATTATGATTCCATTAAAAACGTTGTCAGACCCGGAGCCGGGTCTGACAACGTCACTTTGGACCGAAAAGTCGGTAGAGTATACCGATTTGGGTCTGTGTAGGCGGTCAAACAAATCTATATATATATATATATAAAAAAGATGAGTCTTAGACCACTGCGTTAATTTCAATCGTAGATTCTTCATGTCGAAAGAAAAATTTTCTTTTTATAACATTTTTCAAATTTGGCGCCGTTCAAAAGCTAAAGGGTGTTGAAATTTCATAAAAATTGCATTTTTACCTGTAATATTCAAACGACTTTATCAATTGAAATGATCTCTTGTAGAAGTTTTTGATAACACTCGTGCATATTTTGGCATCAATAGATTTATTCCATTACTTTGGGTTTCTCACTAATACTCTACAGATTGGTTAAATTGCATTACAAACAAATATCACTTCAACTGATGGTCCATATCTTGTACTTCCTAGAATCTTTAGTCTTTTTAGCAGATAAAATCATTCTTCATCTTTTTTCCCTAAATTGCACCATTCTTGAGATATTTAGAAGTTGAAAGAGAATTAAATCGATATAATTTTGGCCAAATTTTCTGATTTTCCCAAATCCAACTCTGTGCTGAAATGATTCAATAATCAAATTTGTTCAATGTTACCATATTCTATGTCTTCA
>JARTUT010000964.1:0-86048 GCA_030674115.1 Micraspis discolor | reverse complement strand
TTGTTCCAAGCACTGCGGTATTACTGAGAAGTTCTGCACGCCTTTCAAAAGGAAATAAATCAGAAATCATAGCTTTACATAATCCTTGAGTGTGTTTCATAAAACCTAGAAGAATAAATAACAGTGAATGTATAAGCAGTAAATTGAATAAAAACAAACCTAAGATCAAACGTAAAGCAAAAATACTGAATATCGAGGTGAACAATCCTAATGAAAGGTAAGCAATAGCGCAGAAAATCAAAGTTACTTTCAGAACAACTTTACGATCTCTTACATCACTCCAACTTCCCTGCAAATAAATTATTCACATATATGTTGAAAACATTCATATTGTATGTACAATCAGGGGACCTGAAATGACTTGAATCCCAGAATAAGCAGACGCAATTATTCCTACAATGAAGTTAGATGCTCCAAGTTCTCTCAAGTGGTGGCCAAACAATGGAGTTATCAGGCCTACAGCAAAGAGATCCTAAAATATAATTGTACAGAAACAGAAAAATATTCTTGAAATCAATTACCAAGAAACCTATGGTATATATGACATTTTTATATTTTTCTAACATCGTGGGGAACGCCTATGTATGCTTTAATTCCACTATTTGCTAAAGAAACATTTTATAATCTCAATAGGTGTATATTCAATTGAATAGCGTCATTTATCATTTATTTATCACGAATAGTTGATAGATGTGAACAGACAATCTTGATATGGTGATATCCGAAATCTTAACAAGTGGGGATTCCATAATTAATGCAAATTCTCTACTCATCTTATGATTACGATTTTCTTATATAGTCGAGTTGTAGGTATGTGGATTTTGAGGTTATATTTGTGATCGGTAGCACAGAACATCAATCGGTAGTCATATACTTATAAGTCTAATCATAGAAGTTTAATTTATATATGGATAGGGATGGGTGAATGACGAACATTTCAGTCACGATATCGAGGATTTTATTATCGATATCAACAGTCTTTCTACATCGATGTTGCCGCAAGAAAATTCAACATCGGTTTCGATGTTCTAATTATATTTGTGGAAAAAGAGAAATTGAAATAGTTTTTCGTTATCTAGGTATACTCTATTCAAAGTTTATTTGTAACTCGGTTGGCCATGGAAGTTTGACACATTTCACTCTGTATATTAAAAAGTTAGGTTGGGTTCGCTATTTTCCTGTCAGATTATTACGCACTGTTGTCTATATCACATAAAGGTCCTAGTAAACTTGGATTCACTCAAAATGCCAATTTACTTCTGAACCTTGGAAGAGTTTCGAAAGGTTTGAAATTATTATGGCAGAAATTTCTGAAGGAGCTGCTCTTATTTTGATTGGGATGTTGTATGATAACCTCAAAAATATTAATTATAATATTTAAGTTACCGTTCATCAGGGATGAACATATTTTAAGTGATTTTCAGGGAATCTGAAGAAGTTTGAACATTAATCTGTTCATCATGATACATGAAACTTCCTATTGGAATTTGTTTGATATTCGAAAGGACATTGCTTTAATCGTTTGGAAGCTGGTTCAACATTTCAAAAGAATTAAGGAAGGTATCACAAAGAAGTAACGTTGAATCTGAAGATGTAGCTAATAAGGGAATGGTATATATTCTTGAATGCAGAATTGGAACAGAGCATCTCACTTCTATGAAACACTTCTGATTCAATTATCAACAAAATAAGATTCAATACAAGCTTGTATTCTGAACATGTTCTAGTTGATCAATGCATAAAAGTGATGGTAGGCACATTTAGTTTTTCAAATCTCTTATTTTTCCTCATAAAAATACCTTCATTGTGATCTTCTCGATGAGAGCTATACATGCTTCGCTCAGTAGGTATTCTCTGCAAATCTCTTGGTGATTATGTGAAATGAAGGTTTCATTTTTGAGTCACTGACGAAAAAGACTTAATTCTTCCATTCAATATATATTTTTATCGTGATTGTTTCATAGTTTTGTTGGTCTGGGATATACTCAGCTCTAATCACATCCTCAATATTCAAAATTGAAATAATAGCTTTTAACATAAAGAATCGAATAAATGTTGATTATTTCTAAAGTTCTTTCAATCCGAATAATATCTCTTACAGGTATGTTATGTATACAACAGAATATTTTGAAGAATTCATAAACACATTCAGGAGCATTCACAATACTGAACGCTATGGATAGAACATCAATGATCTGAAAATGATGAAGAATAACGATCTACCATAATCAAATTAGATATAATTCAATTATTAATATTCAATGTGTAGACTTTTACTATTATCAAATAACTTCCAATCATTATTGAAATCAAAATAGATATTTGAAAACTTAAATGAAATATCATATGATTGAAATTTGTCAAATTATTATTAGGGTTTTACAAATTACACAATAAGTATTTTTCGAAAAAATCATTGTGAAAGAAAGAGAAGAGAGAAATTAACTTTATTGATAATAAAAATCATCAAATGGCTATCGACCAAGTCTTCCTGCCAATTTTACATTTATTGTATAAAAAAAGTTATTCCAATGATATTAGATGTTCATAAATTGGTAGTGCTTGTAGTTTGGCCTTTGGTGGGCTCTCTGTGTCATATTGGTGCACTAGTGAAGAAGCTCGGTATGGGGGCCTATTAGTCCAGGTTGAGCTATCCGATTGATGATTCTTAACAAACTTATCCACCCGTAGGAGAAAAATCTTCTTTTAATGCCAACAGATTGTGCTCCTTTTACTAAATGAAAATGAGTAGCATATCCTCCTAATAATAACTGTATATTAGCATGTAACAATAATTTACTTACATACATTTCAAATTATATCCTTAAATGAAGTGACAACTTGAGTTCTTCTCGACATTATTCCACATCCATTACTTCAGTGAACGAATCAGATGAACCATTTTGGTAAATCCAAGTTTCATCAAGAAACACTAATCTTATATTTTCATCCATCGACTTAAATTGCAAAAATTTTCTCAGGAAAGTAATTTTGGCTGCAACGACATGTTTTTGTTCACATAAAATTTTGCGTCCATTTACCTTTTTATATTTATAACCCATTGATTTAATAATATTGAATAATGAAGTGCGTTCTCCCTTATAATCCAAATGTTCCTTAGCCTAAGTCAGTAGTGTGTCGATAGAAAAGTGTTCATTTTTCAAATTGTAATTCCAAATTTGTGGTTGCAGGTCTTTTCTAAAAATGAAATCGTCTACTTCTTGTGTTTTTTTGGGCCTACCAATGGAAGGAAACTCTTTATCGTCGTCTTCATTAAGAATTCTCTGATTGAATTAATATGAACCTGTAATGAAATTGCGATTAGGATAAAACATAATATTTACATCTCACTTACGTTGAAAATGTTTGATACACTTTGCTGTATCGTTGAGTATATAACTTCCTGACCACTGTGCGCAGATTTGAGTGCAAGATAGCATTTTTTGATGCTAAGTCTTTGTTCTTTAGTTATTACTTTAGGCATTTTGAAAAAATTCTGAAATATTTTGATTCTCTTCAAAATCAAATGTGATAGATGACAAGTGATAATTGGCTTAACTGCTTGACATCGGCAACGTCGAAATCCGAAGAAACACTGATGCCAACCCAAGAAACTTAAATCATAGCCACCCGCGATACAAATAAACTTTGAATGGAGTATAGGTAGGTATAGTTTTATACCCGAATGACTGATATATTATTCAAAAATATTACAATGAGATGTCAAAAATTAACGAAGAAAACATCGTGGTACTCTGAATGGAGTATTCAATACAGATATGATAAAATATACCCAATTCGACATCAAAAATTAAAATAAAAATAATAAATTTTTTGGCAAATTGGAAATATTGAGCTTTTCATTGAGTCAGACGATGCCCATTCTACATTTATCTACAGATAAACAGCTTTTACATATCAAAGGTAAATATTATCAAACACATGATCAAAATGAAGAAATGAAGGGTGAAATGTGATTTGGGTTCATATCCCATTCATACAGTTTCAAGTTTTCAAAATTTGTTTTGCTAAAGGGCTTCAAAGTTAATTCTTTGATTTCTGAAAAATTTGAATCGACCTGATTTCTGTTTCGAGGGTGATAACTGTAGCAGTATTTCTCCCCAGATTTAAGAATATAAACAAGGCGACAGTGGCAACAGGGTAAGTTCGGCAGGTACTAAAAAGCCGAACCGCCCGAACACGGGCAGTCCCCCGAGAAAGCTCAAGCGGCACGTCACGTCGTCCCTTTCTAAATTTGTACGAATCTTTTCGATGTCAATAAACAATTAAATCAGAAAAGTGTTTCAGTGTAAAAGTCCCTAACATAACTTAAGATATAGGTTACGGACGCATAGCGCTTCAACCCTTGCTGCTACAACCCCCACCCCCAATTTTTGAATTGGGAAGATGGGGTGAGTGATACCTCAATTCAAAGGTAATATTATACTGATTTCAGCACACCACTTCATTTTCAAATACTTAGTTACGAATATTTCGAGGACTAATGCATAAAATGAAAAAACAATTACTGTGCTGAAATCAGTATAAAAATACCTTTCAAATGAGGTATCACCCACCCCATCTTCCCATTTCAAAATTTACATCTTGTTGTCCCCTCTGAACAGAAATCGATCTGTCCGAGCATTTCTATCGAAAAATTTATTTCGTCTGTTTCGTTTTCAAATGGCCACCCTGTATATTTTCTTTGCAATTCATATTGATTGGGTATCAATCAAATACATTCGAAAAAATATCACTTTATTATTAATTTCCTCACAAAAGCAATAATACAAATGATTTGAGGAAGGGTTTCATTTATTCTTATCACTAAATTTCTGTTTATCTTTATCAGTTTTTTCAATTTTTAGTTCTTTGTATACCTTCTTATTAACTATAAAGTATATAACAATGAAAGGCAGCACTGTGAGTAACCTATAAGCGTTATGTTTAAGTAACTGGAACAGAAAACCAATGAATAGTGGGCCGACTATCTCTGTCATAGTAGAAACTGTAGCTAAATCTTGAGCCAATCTTTGATTCTTGCTTGTTTCAAATACTTCTTTGTAATAATATTCAACAAACGCTCTAGATAGAACGAAAGGTATAAACATTAACAGGTAAAAGGTATAACTAGGAGAACAACTTTGAAGCAAACCAAAGACTGTACAAGAGATGAGAGATATCTCCAATATTTTTTTTGGGTTTGCCAGATTGTTTATTCTCAAATTAGTTTTTTCGAAAGCTATTCCAGACAAAGCTAAGATCACCATTTGATATGCTGCAGTAGCATTGACTAAAGATCCTTTACCTTGAAATACAAAAATAATAAGTACTACAAAGAGTATAAAGACTACCTTAGCATTAACTATAAGAAGTGCCTTTATCAGGAGAGATTCCCAGTGAGCAAAGTGAATATCTATACTTCGTAAATCCTTGATAGTGGAATGGAATGTTTTCTTCAAAACGCTGATAACTTCAGAAGGGGAAGACTTCCTCTCTTTCTCTTTTCTTGAGGTGCATCTTTGATGGCAATAACTGAAACACACGAAATAATTATTATTGTGATTCTGTAATTTATTTTTGTGATTATACAGGGTGATATTTTCACTACTACGACAGTTTGAACCATTGATTCTTGAGATCAAAAGGAACATCATTCCCACACCAGTTCGGCCCCATTTAAAAGATACAGTGTATTGGAATATCTTTAAAAATATTGTTGTTTTGCTCGTATTTTTCTAATGGATAGTGTTATGAATGATCTAGTGGTACGATGCGACATGTCCAGTTGTTCCGAAATAAACAGGCGACTATTTGCTTGGAAGTATTTATCAATACGCCGTATTAGTGTGACGTCACATAAATTATTCTTGACGAGTTTATAATATATTTCAATTGATATTTAATTGAAATTGTGTATGTATCTTATCCTCAAAACAATTTTTCATTCTTAGAATTGCCTGTCACATGGAAAATACTGGGCAATCCAAATTAAAACTGAGCTGTTTGGATCCCGTAACCATACATTCTAGTTCAGAATATCCTCACTGCCTTGGAGCGAAATAACGATATTGTTCATACTTGAAAAATTTTTCTAGGAAAACTGTATGTGTGTCAAAAAAAATAAAAACGCCCAAGTAATGTCAACTTATGATAGAATCTAAAGCATGTAGAAAATTTTTGAAAACGGAATGTACAGGGTGTTTTTTCAACCTGCAAACTTAATCTGAACTTATCATAATTCCCATTTTGTATTTTTGAAAAAATGTTGGAAGTATTGAAAGAAGATAATCAGATTGTTCTACACTGAAAATTTCATCAAGATTGATCAAGCCATGCCAAAGTAATGAATAAAAGAAAAATCGGTCGAATCGGACAAATCACCCTGTAGACTCTCAATGAAGGTCCCGAACCATAAACCCAACATTGTTCCGAAACTTTATTGACTACTGTATACTTCACCTAAAATCTGACGGTCTCCTCCGGAATTACCCTGTATATCCCCTGACAAATCCTCTGCCATGATTCTGGTTAAATCGAGATTACCATTAGATCCAGCTAATTTGGAACTGGGGTCATCTGCGATCCCATGGAAGACTACTGTTAAATATCTGGGATAGTTATAGACCGTAAACTTAAGTGGAGGCCCCAGGTTGATGCTGCGTCCTCGAAGGCTATGAAGGCTCTTCCTCCCTAAAATCCGTATCAAGTGTTTATTGGAGAGCTCATCCCAATAATCTTTTACTCCTCTATAAGGCATTGGTTTGCCCCCATTTTGATGACTCGTTGACATTTGGAAGATGTGCCAAGGCTACTCTGTCCAGATCAGATCGTGTCCAATTTGCTTCCTTAAGATTGATCCTAGGCATGATGAGGTCAATGCCAACGAATATCCTGCTTTCAGAGTCTGCAGAGACCCCTCTTAACATAAGAAGAAAATGGCTGGCTTTAAAATATACCTCTAAAGTCCTACGATTTGAAAACAACCCTCTGTTGGACTTACTTGACGGCGTGAATCAACTTAGTGGTCTATGGTACAATGATTCGACCCCACCTTACATGGCCTTCTTAGAGTTGGCCCCAAAAATATACTGGGACGATCATGTTACCGAATTATGCAAGAAACTCACAAACATATGCTATTCACTTCTTCGACTCTAGGATTAGGTATGGTGCAATGTTTTACGGCAGTTCATCTGGCCTAGAGTATGTATTTAGATTAAAAAGCTTTGGGAAGAATTTTAGACCTAGGAGTGAAAGAGTCATGCAGGAACAAATTCAGACAAAATGGTATCCTAACAGCAGCTGTCATACACTTATAAGATGCCTGCTTTTTCTCTTCAAGAATAGGAATAACTTCACTGAGCTTTCCACTGGAGCTTATAACACAACAGCAACATTGTTCATATATCCCAAACATAGATTGACGCTGACTGAGAAAAATGCTGAGTATTGCTGCATGAAATATTTCAACAATCTTCCAGCTTTCATAAGAACTGTATCCAATCTACGGAACTATAAGAGACAAGTTTTTAAGTGGTTTTAGTGATTGAACTATATTGTTGTTCACCCGAACAGAGTGCCTATGATTTTGCCCAAATGTCTGTAATTTTGGAATATTGAGCCGGAAATGGTCTCAATCGATTGGGTTCGACTCCTGATGAAGAATTCGTGGCGAAAGTTGAGTCTGTCCGGCCGTATCCTCTCTAGCATCCAAACGAGATGAGCTATAGTTTTCATATTTTCAGAATAGGTTAATTGTCCAAATATCTCAGTCAAGTTCGTTATTGGGCCGAATCCGTCGGATGATTCAGTAGTTATGAGCATCTGAAATTTTGTTGCCTCAATAACTACTAGAATATCCATCCGATCAAGTTGATACTTGAAATATTGTCGAGGAGGCTGCAATAAAACGGCTCGCAAATTTTTGCAGAAATCGTCACGCTAGAAAATTTTTTTAAAATTCCCACAAAAATTTTTTAATACTCACTATCTCATAAGATATCTTACGCATTCAATAAAAATTTGTGAATATATTGAGGTGATCGATATCTTACTTATCCTAAAATTTCATTGTCGTAGCTCTTTTCCATCTAAAGATATGATCATTTTTTCATTTACTCGAGAGAAAAGAGAAATGACATACGTCCCGATGATTTTCTTTTGAACGATGGCCATCACAGATCGATATTCTATTGACAAATGCCGGGTTCTTCAATCCGTGTCAGTTGGCGTTATATTAATCAAAATTTTTCATAACGGGAAATCATAGAGATAGAATTCAATCTCGTTGGCTGAAATAATATACGTTGTCAAAATTCAGAAAAGGAAGTTAAAATTATGATTAGTAATTTTTAATTTGAGATGTAGGTTAGTTCATTCATTAGGCTTTCATATTTGCATCACATTGTCCCATTGTACGGGAAAAGACTATTGTTCACCTGATCAGAGTGCTTAGTATAGATTTGTTATGGTTTGAATATTTACTCGCAAGTAGCTCAACAAGAGCGCCAAAGCAATCTGGCCTCACGTTAGTGCTTTCTAATTTTTTTTTACTGTAATTTTTTTATATTCTTTGGTTGACACTATTTCTTTTCGAGGTTTTACAATCATTATATATGTTATGTTTGCCTGTATCAGAACTAAAAATATATTATTATTATTATTGAAAGAAAATTTTGTGTATGTATGGACGTTATTGATATCGGTGTCATCAGTATTAGCAGAGATATTAAATATTATAACTCGAAAACGAAAGAAGGTAGACAAAAATGAATACTACTTTGATAGTTTTTCAGAAAAATAGAAAAAGAATGGGGTTTCAGATTTTGTCTATCTCCTCTGGTTTGAAAGTAGTACTACTAAAACATCGAAATATACCCATTCTGTATATGTATATGTGACTTTTGTATTGTAACTTTTGTAACTACATTTGACGTTTATTTGAATTTGATAGGAATGCCAGCGTTGACTACCTCAATGAGCTCATAAGAACTATTATTGATTCCGTGATGCACTCATCACGAAACTGAAGAAGAGAAAGAACATTTATGGTACTCATGGTTAGAGTTACGAAAAATCAAATTAATGATAACTGCCGTGAAAGCTTATGTAATATTAATTTTGTCAACTACCCAAAATATCAATAATCGAGTATATTTCAGAAATTATGAGACTCTCTCTTATACTGAATATGGTTCGAAATGATCCTCCTAATCGTCACGACATCCCTCTTCCCAATTTTATATTTTTCTATGAAATTGACCTCTAACTTTATTTCTAGAATTACACCTCACCTTGATTATAACTTACCAGTTGCTATGGATGATATCCCTGTGGCCAAAACAACCAAAACATAAAATCCACCATTGTAGTCCAGTATAGAACCAACGATGGCACATCCTGTTAATCCAGCTACCATTCTTTGGGCTAGGGGGTTTTTCAATGGACTCTGACTCTTATTATCCTTCGAAGTTAGTAGGGAGGACAGGTGTGGTACTTGATTGAAGAGTACTGAATAAATAAAAGAAAATTGTAAGATAGGTTCGATTTCATTAAATTTCATGGAGATAAGGATTTTTTGCTAGTGTCCGCGTATTGGGTAATTCAAATAAATTCAAATCTGGTTCGATGTTTTCTATAACTAGAATCCATTATTAAGATAATATTTACTTTGTAGCGTTCTATACGCTATTTTATTCGCTGGTTTTTTCCTTTTATTGACAGCGAAAATATGTTGGTACAAGTGCGTCTGGTATGCCGCCATATGTGTCCGATGCCTGGAAGATTTGATTCCTTTCTCTCGTTGCGATTTCACAATCGATTATACAGGGTGTTCCTAAATTGAACGTACAAACGTCTAGTTTCCCTGGTATGAATTACTCATAGAAAACTCGGCTGGAACTCGGCTTGCCCCCCCAGGGGGTGCAAGTGGAAGTAAGTCATAAAGTGATTCTGTGTATATAGAGAGAAGAGTAAATAATGAGTTTCGTGTCGATTCTATGTGCAGTTCTCCAGTGTTCGTATCTGCTTGAATAATCGTTAAGCCGTTATTTTAGCCCCCCATGGGGTTGCAAGTCAGAGATAACTACTGAATTATTTTTTTGTCAATATAAAGATAATTTTGCGGTAGTATGATAGCATTCCCGCGTTTAATTGATTTTTTATGAATTTTTAATAATCAGACTGAGTACCTACTGAAACCCCTGGGGGGTGCAAGTGAATGTGGCAAATGAAAAAATCATAAGTTGATGCTTCTGGTTGTTATTGTGTAATTTGACCTCAATCCTATGTCTACATTCCTAGGTATGAATTACTCATAGAAAACTCGGCTAACCACCCCCCCCCCAAGGGATGCACGTGGAAGTGAGTCATAAAGTTACTCTGTGTATTCAAAGAGAAGAATGAATACAAAAATTTGTGTCGATTCTATGTCTTGTTCTCGAGATATTCGTATCTGCTTGAATAATCATTAAGTCGTTATTTTAGCCCCCCATGGGATTGTTAGTCAGAGATAACTACTGAATTATTTTTTTGTCTACATGTAGATAATTCTGCAGGAATTTGATTGCGTTCTCGTGTATGGTTGATGATTTTTTATGAATCTTTAATAATCAGGCCGAGTACCTACTAACCCTCCTAGGGGGTGCAAGTAATTGTGGCATAAGAAGTAATTGTCTATTTATCTTCCTGGACGCTATTCCCAAATTTGACATTAATCCTATGTCTAGTTTCCCAGATAAGAATTATTTTTATTGAAAACTCGTGCGTCATTCGACATATTCGACCCGAGGGTGCTGTGGAATGAGAGCTGGTGATGGATTTATCATGGGCCATCGTCGTAGAGAATGTACCGTATCCAGATTCCAACGTGAAAATAGAAAAATCTCAAACTATCTCGGCGAATCAAAATTGTTTGCATCGCTATCCGGCCAATATTTCAGTGGCGTACGAAAAATTCTGTACAAAACACGGCTATTTTACTCGGCTGTTTTCACATCATTTTGTTCATAAACATAATGGAATCCCAAGAACCAGTTTATACACAAAAAAACCAACAAACACTGGTC
This sequence comes from Micraspis discolor, assembly GCA_030674115.1. Lineage (NCBI taxonomy): Eukaryota > Metazoa > Arthropoda > Insecta > Coleoptera > Coccinellidae > Micraspis > Micraspis discolor. Next base: position 74,979 of record JARTUT010000964.1, on the reverse strand, counting down.
AATATATATATTTATATATTCCAACCATCAAGTAAATACTCAATTTGACCTTGCAAAATGTTTATTTGATGTAGCAACAAATATATGCTCTACCTAACAAGATCAAAATGAGGAAATTTATAACATCACAAGAACACTTAAAAGTAATGGTTTTTCCAAAAAGAAATAGAAAACTGCAAAACAAATAACAGAAAGTTAAACTGAACCCAATACAACACAATATGATTTGCAACATACTATAAAAGGCGTATTTACTTTGGGGAAAGGTTCATCAGAAAAAATGACAAGTATTGAAAATAGGTACGATATAACAACCACCTTCAAGACACAAGATACAATCAGGGCTTATCTAACAAAAGTTAAACGAATTAACGAATCAAAGAATGAAGAACTGTTTATATGAAATATCATGCAAGTGCGGAAGATCTTATATCGGAGAAACAAAACGTCCCTTGAAGGTGAGACTAAAGGAACATCAGAAACTTTCCTAATTGGTTCAAGAATTGAAGGATGCACACTGCTAATCGACTGTGGCCGTTATTGCGATATGTTGAGAAATTCCAGAGTTGCAGTAGTTTGCAGGTTTCAACTCAAGAACGTGGTTTTAGCAAGATGGGGCCACTTGCCATACCTCAAATGATTCAATGGAAGTTGTTAACTAATTATTCCCTAATAAAGTCATTTCGCGAAGGGGTAATATCAACTGTCCTTCCAGAAGCCCCAACCTTAACTCCCTTTACTATTTTGCATGGGGATACCTTAAAAGTAAGGTTTATCAAAATAATTCGACGAATCTAACCCAGTTGAAGCAAAACATCAGGTCAGAAATGACAGCAATATCAATAGCTATGTGTCAACGTGTTATCGCCAATATGCGTTCCCATTTAGAGGAGTGCTAGCAACGCAACGGTCATCATTTGGATAACATCATATTTTCCAAATAATTTTCCAATTCATATGTTGATAATTAACAATAAAACTTTTTTATTGCTCACAAATATTTTTGTTTCATTGAACTTTCAAATACCTGATACCCTATCTGGACACCTTGTATATATGCGTGTGTATTTAGTTTTTAAGCAAAACATTTATTAGTATTTATGTTTATTAGTAGATATTTACCACTTGAATTTGAATTGATTTTGTATTTGTACTTTCCTCTCTTCTTCTGTTTTTGTATTGTAATGTGTATAAATTGAAATGTTTCTTGTTTGATGTGTTATGCATTTCAAGAACACATTTTTCTTTGACTTGTGAGTACTCTTGTTGGGTTGAAATATCCATTAGTATTCTCTTGGGTAAATAAATAAATAAAAATTGAGATAGTCATAAATCACAAAGGTCGATGTAGTGAGTCAAAACAAAAAGGAGGAGTATTATCATATTAGGATATTAGGAGAATGTAAACGGCTTCTCTTTTTTATATCCTTCTATAGATGTAAGTTAAAAGTTTTTGAAACACCAGTTGATAGCGATGTAGTTCTACAAGGATAATTTGCACCAATGAATATAGCTTTAAGATTCATTATTTCCTTTCTTAAACCGTTATGAAAAATCAATGAAACAAAAATTGTTCATTGGGTATCAAGACGTAAATTGACATTTTGAGAAATGCATATTCATACATATATATATACATGTATGCGTATTAATCTGACAAGAAAATGATAAACCTTGTCTAACTTTTTTATATAAGTTGCTTTCCACCCAGGTGTGTGTGACCCAGGGTGCTTGAATACAAAGGGCTGAACAGAACGGAGTGCACCAGGGCGCTCCTGGAACGTTTTAATTAGTGATGATTAGTGAAATGTATCAAATTTATATGGTGTTGTGAGACTACTAAAGATGAGCAGAGTATATATTATCAGTTTCACTTGTGTATTTACCTCAGAGGCCAACTGATGATCAATGACATTCAATATAGGTATATTTTATAATATGAGACATAATAAAGTTGTTCAACTAATAACCTCTCAAATTCAGAGGTTATGTAGAAATAATAATCCGTAATCTAAATTGAAATGGTCTCTTGTAGAAGGTTTTTGACGACAGGCATGCATATTTTGGCATCAATAGATTTATTCCATTTCTTGTGGGTTTCTCACTACTACAGTACAGATTGGTTAAACTGCATGAAAAATAAATATCATTTGAACTAATGGTGAATATCTTGTAGATCATCCTTAGTCATTTCAGTAGATTAAATAATTCTTCATGAGTTTTCCTTAATTGAACCATTGTTGAAATAGTCGACGTCGAAAGAAATTAGGCCGTTAAAATTTTGTCTAAATATTCTGACTTCCCCAAATTCCACTCAGTACTGAAATAATATATGATTTCTGTGGATACACATAAAAAAATGAAACCCTGAGAAATATGTAAATAAGCGTGATCTGTACGTGAACATAATGGAATGTTGAAATAGTTTCAATTTTCTATTTGAGATACGTCATGAACGTAATCAAAAAATTAAATTCTGTGTTGAGAAAACTTCCATTTGAAATATTTAGATTCTACTAAATAAATACGGGATGTTTACAGTGAATCAGTGTAAAGGAAGCTGTGGTTTCATGCACATGTCTCCTCTCGAACTTACTGAATAGCACCCTGTTGATCATGATTCCATGGAAGGAGGAGGTGAAGAAAAGAAGACCATTGAATGTGCTACTGATCACAAGGGAATACTTAAGAAGGTTGCGTTTTCCTGATGTTTTCAAGAGTTCTTCCTGTAAGAGAGTGAATCTTCAATTATCCACTGCGAATCTTGAAAAAAGATAGCGAAAAAATGTAGATAGGTAATGAAGTGAGGTTGGAAGCTTCAGCGTTATTGTAATACATCCTTTTTCGAGATATCAATAACGTCCATATATGCACAATTTTCTGATGACTTTCGGTTCTCTGCATTATTTTGTTTGGGAGTCATCGTCCTCACGAATCAACAGCTTTAGGTCGATAGGTTTTATCATTATCATTCTGGTCTGATAGATCGTTTCCTTATAGAGACATGTTGTGATTAATTTTCACGGAACTTTGAGGAAAACAGTAGGTCAAAAAACTACATTTAACTAATGCCATAGATTTATTTCTACTTCTGCAGGGTTACAAAAGAGAAATTTATAGAGATTTAATATGGCACGAATATATTTGGCATAAAAATTGAATGATAGACCGAAAAACAATGGTTTCAAGATAAACACATATAACAATTGGTAACACAAATGTGCAGTTCTAACTATATAATAAAATTAACTCTTATTCGATTCATTTTTTCTTTCTATCTGGATTTTCTAGAAAGACATATTTAAAATCGATAAAACCTTACCAAAGTCGAATTTATATTTACACACAAAAGATCTTATTATTAGATGGTTGAGCAAATTGGAATTGAACATGTACAGAAACATAGGAAAACTTCGTCTAAAAATTTTTTGAGGCAAAACCCAAATCATCACAACGTTGTGACACTGATTGAATGTAACACGCGTGTTACACTCATTGAATGTAACACGCGTGTTACATTCAATGAGTGTGCCGAACCTGAAATATTATTTCGATCTTAGCCTGTTTAACCACAGGTGGAGTCCAGAATATGTTGTTTAAAAAGTCGAATTGCCAACTCACTGTACTGAATAGTTGTGTTTGAAAAGATCTAAAATATTATTATATATCAAGCTCAAATTTTAAGTGTCGGCAATTAACGGTATCATTGAGTTTTATGTATATCATTTCACTGATGGTTCGATTTGTATAATTTCGCTCTACATCTAGAAAAGAAACCGCTTGAAAATTGAATTGGTGTTTATTATTAAAATAGTGGGTTGCAATGGCCGTCTTTGTATCTTTAGATCTAAATTTTTCTTGGCAATCGTATTTGTGCTGACTTATTCTATTTTTCAAATATTGGTTAGTTTGGCCAATTTAACTCTTCAAACATTAACTGCAAGAGATCTTGTTAACCGATTCGCTCTGATCCATCATGGGGTCAAAGTCCTTCAATTTAGAAAATAATGCGCTACAAGTTGAGATGTTGTATGAAACTAATTTTATGTTATTAGAAAACGGACAATATTTATTTTCTTAGTGAGTCCAGGGATGTACGGAAATTTTACATAATATATACTTTGAGTACTATTCTCATTTTCCGCACTTGTATATATCGGTCTAATTATAGTGTTGTTGTTTTCAATAATTCCAAATCACCAAATGATTTCAGGTAGTTATTCAGCTTCAAAAGATCTCTGATTATTCTCAAATTATCTTTGTGAAAAGAGCTGTCGCTAATATTTTTAGATCTATACATTAAGTTTCTTATGGCTGCTACTTTATATGAAAAGTTGCAGTGTGAATTATAATTCAAAATTTGCCCAGAACTAGTTGGTTTTCTTCACCAGTTTGTAATCAGTGTTCCGTGAAAATCAATCACAACATCATCATTTTGCACAAAAATTCGAATCATACATATTTTATGGCAAATTAAGAGAACTTTGTTTAGGTGAGGAAAGTCTAATAAATTTTTGGACTAACTTTAGAGTAGGCGCTGACGATCGCCTCTGCCTCTGCGTTCCGAGAGCGTTCTACTGTAGCGCGAAGCGGAGGTAGTCAGCGCGTATAGCCCTGACAAGGCGATATTGAAACAGTGTTGCCAAGTCAAATATTTCACCATGCCAAGAATATATTCTGAAAAATCCCTAGAATAACCCTGGCCCCGAGATAAGCATGAATAAATATATATACACACCAATTGCAGTTGATTTGAACAAGAGCGCCAAAAATACTGTTGTATTATTGGCAATTATCGTTGTGTTGAATTCAGAATTTCTGACGAACTTATTGGAAATACCTTTAAAACGTGATCACAATGATACTCACGCAAATTCTTGATGATATCAATCTAACACCAGCAGTGATAGACATCAAAACACCGAGATGCATCAAGGTTCCTCCATTCTTCAGAATTGTTGGTGGAACCGAAGGCATAAGGATGCTCAGGGCGAGAATATCCTAAAATAAATAATTTAAAAGTAATAAGTAGTAATATTCAAAGTAAATTTTAATTCTATTTTAACACTAATTAAGATTTTCAAATATTTGGGCAGTTTATGATCATAAACTTCGGCAACTTCTCGGACCTGTTATGGTGGCATTTCAAGGCATTGATATGAACTGCAATGAGATATTTAAACAATAATGAAATGATGAACAATTCAACTCGAAAATAACTAAAGCTGAACAGTGAATTTATCCGCTTTAAATCAATATTTTTCCTGTCATCACTCAAATTGATCCAAATTGAGTGAATCTGTAGGGATCTCATGTGGCAGCATTCTATTAAAGCCCCATATAGCAACAATATACAGCGGTACGGTAGCCGAAAAAGTTAGAGCTTAAAGTTCATACCGACTAGGTGCCGGGTTCAACTCCCGGCGGCTCCCACTCTCTAATATCCCCTGCGTCTATGGCATGGCGCACACAAGTCATACTGATGAGTCCAAAATGTGCCAGGGACGAAACGCATAAGTAGGAATAACATATCCGATATTTTTCCGTATTCTGGAAGAGTGTGAGAGCAATACAATCGCCACGCAGCTTGAATATGCAAGTGTGGTGTGCTGTCCTGATTATGACTGTCCAAAGAGACCACTCTGAAGTGTTTAAAGTATATCCACCGCAAGGATGTGATAGAACAATTCTATGTGAGCGCCCCAGCTATTTGAGTTTTTACATGACAAGAATAGTAGCGTCTTCGTCATTTCTCTATAGTATGGTCCATTATTATATAGACTGTTATGAAAACATTGCTCAACATCAATGTCCCATCTTTGAATTCAAGAAATGTACTAGTTTTCAAGCCAGAAGGCGCTCTAACGAACATCCTGCAGAAAACCCACATTGGAATTATGTGCCAAACCTTTAACATGTTTTGCGCCAGCTTGGATATTTCATCAAGTCGGCAATTCAACAGATATTGAAAAGGAACAGTAGACACCCAATTTTTGACCTCCTCGTAGGAATCAAAGTGCTGCTCAGCCAATGCGTGCCAATGATGAAAACAAATCATTGTCGGAAGGAGCCAAGTCTGGTGCATACGGCGGGTGGAGATGCAGCTCCCACCAAGTGTTTTGATTGAATCCTGAACCAATTTTGCTCGGTGTGCAGGTCCATTGTCATGGAGTAAAATTATCTTGCTGTGTCTTCTGGCCCATTCTGGTGGTTTCTCGACCAATGCATGGCTCGAATTGCTCATGTGTTGTCGGTAGCGATCAGTTTTAATGGTTTCAGCAGGTTTTAGGAGCTGGTGGTACACCACACCTGTCTGGTCCCACCAAACACACAGCATTGTCTTCTTGCCGAATAGATCTTGTTTTGCAGTCGATGTTGATGATTATCCCAGATTAACCCATGATTCTTTCTGTTTAGGATTCTTAAAATAAAACAATTTTTCATCGTCAGTAACAATCCGATGTAAAATCGATTTTCTTTCGTGCCTTTGAAGCAAATTTTCACAAATGTTTTTTCGGTTTTCCATCTGTCTTTCATTCAATTCATGTGAACCCATTTTCCACACTTTTGGATCTTTCCCATAGCTTTTGAATAGTCAGAAATTATTTTTTGTGCAACGTTTAACATTTCTGCCTTTTGCTCCTGATTCAAAGTGTCATCTCCATCCAATATCGTTTGCAATTCGGCATCTTTAACGTTTTTTGGTGATCTTCTACGTTCATCATTTCTCACATCAAAATCATTATTTCTGGATCGTTAAAACCATCTTTTGCATGTTGCTTCTGATAGAGCATCATCACCATATGCTTCGACAAGGATTCGTTGCGACTCTGCAGCACTTTTCTCCAAATGAAGAGAAAAAATTAATAATTTCCGCAAATCATCACTTTCTGGTACAAAATTCGACATTTTTAACATGATGAAGAAATATGATGCTGTCTGTTTGATGACTTGATGTATACTAAATATGTTTTACAAAGGGCATGGCATAGCAAGCAAAAAAAAATAAAATAAAGGCTGGTTCAAAACAAATGATCCGTATAGAGACATTCGTATCTTGTCGCTCACTTCATACCGTTATCTTCTTCTTCACCAGCCACTAGCCGTCCACACCTGGACATAGGCCTCCCCAAGTTCCTTCCATCTGTCACGGTTTCTCGCTTCCAAATACCAGTTAAATCCAGCTATTTGTTTAGGGGGTCAACCGATGCTCCTCTTCTGAATCGTGGTCGCCATTGTGTTATGCGCCACGTCCATCTTGCCTCCTCGTGTCTGGCTACATGTCCTGCCCAAGACCATTTCGACATCGCTGTCCGTTGGATGACGTCATCTACTTTTGTTCGTCGTCTCACCTCTTCCTTACGAACATGTTCTAGCCAGCATTAATCGTTCCACTGCTCGCTGAGTTGTTCTCAGCTTGTTCGCTGCTCGAATCGTCAGCACTGTTGTTTCTAGTCAATATGTTAATACAGGGAGAACACAAGTATTGAAGACCTTAGTTTTCAGATTAATCGGAATGATCCAGAATCAAGAATATCAAGGACGAAATAGCGGAATACATTATGATATTGGTGAATAAATGCTGGATGATTTCCCAGAAAATTCAAGATAGGAATCATAAGACTTAATGAATCAGCCAAAAAAACAATATATCTAACGATAGACCTATTTGTCTCATATCTAACCTGGCCAAAATACTGGAGAAATTATTGAAGGTTCTTATTGTGAAATTTCTAGAGAAAGAGAATATTTTATATGAAAATCAGTATAGATTTAGGCAAGGATAATCTTCAGAGCACGCAAATAGAAGACTAATCCGGAGGATATACGGTTGATTGGATTGGATTGGTGGGTTTGTGTATTTTCATAGATCTAGAAAGGGCAGTCGACACCATATCACATAAAAGCATATTGATAAACTTAACCGATATGAATTCCGAGGAAGAGCATAGGATTTGTTAAAAGATTATTCAATAGATAGGCCTCAATTTGAACAGGTCAACAACTATTCAAGCGAAACATGATTATAAGAATATGGAATACCCCAAGGGTCAGTGCTTGGACCGATTGTATTCATAATATACATATATAAATAGGTTACTGTTGATGAAGAAAAAGGGTGAGATCATTAGCCTCACAGACGACATTGCTATACTGTACGAGGATGATACATGGCCGAATTCAAAATTCAAAAGGATATTTCAATGAATCCAATAAACTGACAATCAAATCAAAAAATACCAAATACTTACCGTTGGCGTCCTACGAATATGATGTACCATAAATGGGCTCACTGAATATTAACAATGATACGCGAGTACCTGAAGGTGCCCTATTTAGTTAATATTACAATTAACATTATATCACAATAGACAGGCATTAGGAATGGATGAAACATATAGACATTTCAGTGAAAAAGCTCAGATGCCTTTTGACAGGTTTTAGACATCTTAAATAGTACCCAAATATAGAAGAGCTGATGGAAATATATGGTTCCCTCTGCTCAGATAGGATTCGGTATAGTAGGTTGGTGTGGTGCTCGAATGTCAAAGAGTAGAGATAATTAATAAAATGAATACGACGTTTTTGCTTAAGTCTCCTATAACATTCTTCTTGCCATTTTGAATTTGGGACAATATACCACCCACTGCCATCTCACTCTCATCCGAATCCAATATAAAATTTTCTTTCGTCTGAAGTTAACTCTGGATAAGGGTCGATATAAGGGTTTCTTCCAATCTAGTGAAGGCATCTTCACTCTCTACATCTCATACGAAGCCCATTCCCTCTTTGGTCAGCTCCGTTAAAGGCTTTGCAATATTGGCAAATCCAAATACAAATTTTCATTATTGAGTGCACAGGCCGAGGAAGAACCTGACTTGGAGTTTGTTTTGCGAAGCCATTTGCTTAGGACTTGGTTCTTATCTGGATCAGCACTCACTTAAGCTTCAGATACTTTCATTATTCCAACCATTCGCTGCTTGGAATTGTCTCTGATATGTGCACTATTCGGTTTCACCATAGAAAGATGGAGATTCAACCCTTGCTCAGCCAGTTTTTCAATTATTCATTGAATTCAATCGATCCTCAAAAATGTTCATCATACATTTTTTTCGTCCTTAAAAGTTTCTAACCGGTCTTCAATATTTCCGATTTTATTTCCCAGCCTTGGGCAATTATCGGTTATTGTTTTCAAACTTCTCATTTATTCTCTGTAGATGTTGATTTATCTTTGTATCTTTCTTCTAGAAACTTACTGTTGTCATGTATTTTGGATGGAAAATTTTTTGGCATTTCCTTCAATCTTATTCGTCAAATCCTGCGACTTTCCCTTCATTTTCTTATTGTTTCCCTCAATTTTATTAGTCATTTCATGACATTTTCTCCCATTTTCAATCTCAATTATTCAAAGGATTCTTTGAGATAGACCATACTGGCCTGATCCATTTTTTCAGTTCGAGATCTCGTCACCGAAATTAAGACTAATTTTCAGAGTAGTGTTCTTTTAATGTTCGAAATTCGAGCATTATTCTAAAAAATATTCATTTTAGATAATATTTAAATTATTACGCAATCAAAAGTGGATCACGCCGAGCGAGCCGCCGATCGACCGAAATCTGCTGACTGGCTAGAAACAATTGATGCAACAGGGGACCCAGCCAGTGTTCTGATACCAAATATGGCAATGTTATTTTTATAGTCATTATTCAATTTATTATATATAAAATTAGAGTATAATCAATAAAATCATCCTTCATCCTTAGTCTGATCAATACACCTCTTCGACAACTGTGGAGTTAAGACATCCCTTGAACGTCCTTTTCTCGGCTAGCACAAGCCAGGTTCCTACTCGGTATCGTTACAATAATGATGATTGTTTCACTAATTGAACTTAGAAAATTGCACCTCCTATATCTTTGGTTGAAACACTTGGTAGATATAATTTTCAATGCACAACAGCATTGCATCAATCTTCAATTAATTATTCATAAGATAAAATTAGTCAAATCGAGGTTTTAATTCATGAACATGTTCCATGCACAGAACTTTTCAGAAACTTTCAAGGTTTGCTTTGATGACAGATATATATAGTCATGGGCAAATATGTGGAACCTAGTAAATATCTCTGCATCTCTGCATACTGCTGTAGATTGCCTATTTGTGTACATATTTTTGAACAATTTTGTACTTCCGGTTTTACCGGGAGTAATGTCAATTTTGAAACAGACAGAAACTACAGAAGTTATCGGAAGAAGCGTAGCGTATATAATACAACGAGAAAATTACTCAAACATTCATTCAAAACTTCGACGAAAATGGAAATAATGAAACTTAAAACTCACCAAGAATTGGATTAGGAGTATCTTATCGTCCATAATTTTGTTCATATCTCTGTTATTAGAATTTGGTAGTCAGCAAGGTAAAAACAAATATAACAATTCTTCCTTCATTGGTAGTTATCCATGGTCTTCTGAAAATGCCCGGCTGCAAATAATTTTTGTGATGATAATAGAGTGATTCTAAAACATTCCATAATATGAAGATAAGAATATAAGTGTCAAGTATCTATTTTCTCGAATTACTATCTTAGATTATCATCATATCAAGTAAACAAAAGTTATCATTTCGCAGGTGGAATAGAATCCGTTATTATTAATTAAAATTGAGTTTATTAGAAGATCTGATATGTTCATAGGGTGTATCAGAATAAAACCAAAAGAATTCGATAAAAATTAACCAATGGATTTGTTAAAGTATGGAAGTGGATAGAAGTACGAATATCAATGTTTTTCATTCGATTAGACTTAGCTTGTAAAAAATTGAAAAATAAGTCGTTAGAAAAAATGTAGAAATTCTCTGATGTGAGGTATGAACCATTTGCACGCTTGTTCTTTTTTTTACTTTGGAACAGTGTTATACTAATTCAATGAATGAACATACCTACATCTCAAATCGAAATTACCCATTCACAGTTTTTCATCATTTTCGTTTGGAGGTCATATTCCTTTCGCTGAATAAACAATTGAAGGTAATTATATCCACCCCATCGAAAAACATTTAGAATATCTTTCTTCCAATATGAAGTTGTTCGTTGAAATATCATATATACTGATCAACAGTAGCTAGGGATCACTTATGAACTTCTCTTCATTTGTATTTTTTTCAAGTTATCTAGTGAATATCTGTACATTATATGATCTCTAAGGAAAAATTGAGATGTTTTGAGTTGATTATATCAAATTTTTCCTCACTTCATCGGCTCTTGTTCACAATATCGATTATTATCTGTAGGCTGTTACAGGTGGAGTGAAAAGCAATGTGGTATTTGTTATTAAATCTGTTTTTTTTTCTCTCGTTCAAACACATAGGGTGACAATAATTGAAGAAATGAGAACAATATCAGCTTATCAGTCATGCCGAGAAGAAGTTTGGCTTCTGTGCAATTGGACCAAATCATACGGTGGATACAGGAAGGTTTGTCCCAGCCAGAAGTGCCCCAGATTGATAAAGCGGTCTGGGCCGAAATCCCAGCCCAAATGAATATCCTAGACTTTATAATAGTGTAATGTGACATATGATCCACGGACCGTGCGGTACTCTAAATGTGAATTCTCCATGTATGTCGAATGATAATTGTCAGAAGAATTTCCCAAAAGACTTTCAAGAGGAAACCGTCGTTTGTGATAATGGCTATGCAAAATATAAAAGAAGAGATACAAATATAACTTACGACCGGAATGGAAAACCTGTGGATAACAGATGGGTGGTGCCATACAATCCATACTTGAAATATGACGCTCATATAAATGTAAAAATCTGCACTACAATCAAGATTGTTGAATATTTTTACAAATATCTACAAGGGTTATGATAGTGCTGCAATTGAAATTCATCAACGTGTTCCAAGGGAAAATGTAGACATTGAAATGGCAGAGGGTTTTAATAACCAAGGAAATCCACAACGCTACCATTTCGACGAAATACGAACTTTTCTTGATGCTCGATATTTGTGTCCACCAGAAGCAGTTTGGCGACTAATGAGTTTAAGGATGGACGGAATGAGCCACGTTATAAAGCAATTAGCAATTCACTTAGAAGATCAACAAAATGTCGTTTTTGTGGCCGGTGCAGAAGAAGCAGCGGTAATTAATAATGCCAGTAAAGATACCACATTAAATGCATTTTTCAAACTGTGACGCCAACAGCGGTTCTCAAGATTACCTCCACCATGAAATACCAAATCACTATGTTTGGGAAAGAAATGCTTGGAAGAAAAGACAACGAAGAGGTGAAGTTATAATTGCGAGAATGTACCAAGTTACACCTAAAGACACGGAATGCTATTTCCTACGATTGTTACTTTTGCATGTTCGTGGCCCAAGATCTTATGCCGACTTAAAGACAGTCAATGGCACGACATACGCAACGTTTCTTGAAGCTGCAAAAGCAAGGCATCTATTGCAAGATGAGGAAGAGTGCTATATTCGTACACCACCAGGTTTCGTGCACGAAAAACAGGAGTTTTCATCTGATTTTCCAGAAGTTCCTTTTCATTTTCGCACGTTCCACGCTTTCTTTCAGCAGTTTCTCCAATTGCCTCTACTCTTCTTCTTTTTTGCTTCTTTTTCAGAAGGCTGCTGTTGGCGTTTCAGTTGGGCGCAGGTCATTTTTTTGGGCATTTTTTAAACACGTCTACACTCGATGAAAGCTGGACACAAAATGACATATAGGCGGGCATTTGATAATAACGACCGCGCGCTTCCTTACTAGTTCTTAATTTTTTTTTTTTACTTTTTATGATTATTAATGCTGAATTCATACATAATTGCCATACGTTGGCTATTGAAAATCCACACAGTAGGAGAGATTCTAATTTTCAACACAGATTTAGTGTGAACCTGTGGTCTGGTCCATTTGAACTCCCATTCAGACTAGATGGAGAAACAAAATTTCTTGGAAAATGAACTTCCATTATAGTTGGAAGATGTGAAACTTCAGCTGCGACGCACCATGACATGCCGGAATGACGGTGCCCTGTGTCACTATGCAACAATAGTACGAAATTTTCTGAATGGAAATTACCTCAATAGATGGATCGGACGAAGCGGTCCAATTAGGTGGCCTTCGCGCACTCCTGACCTTAATTCCATAGACTTTTTCATTTTGGGTTTTTTAAAGAAATCGTCTACGCTAGGGAATCTCCGAGTGAGAAAGAATTAAGGCAGAAGCCGAACGTAATATAAAGAAAACAGGGAAGATTTAGGCGATTAAATACAGATGTTTACATAGATGTAGAATGTGCTTCGCCGCTGCAGGTGGTCATTTTGAAAATCTATTATAAATTCAATGAATGATTTTTTTACATTATTGTCACTCATTCATTAACAAAACCATCTCTTACTTAAGAAATTTGTTAACTAATTTAAGTTTATTTTGGACAATGATTTAATGGAAAAACATTTTAACACAACAAATTTTATCTTCTTTACAGTAATTTTGATTAGTTAACAAGTTTGTTGCAAAAGGAAAAAGTGAAAATAGTTTTATACTTTTTCTTTAGAATTATTTTACGTGATTGAGAATAAAAGCTATGAAATTTTCTAATAATAATTATATCTCGAAAATCGTGAATAATCGCGGAACATACATGGAGTATTTCGGATACTCATGACACGAGGAAACTATCTTTTTCCGGCCATCCTGTATAAACTTTGCGCCAGGGTGCTTACCTATGAATTTAATAGATTACATTTACATAATGATGTTTTGGGAACATGAGTGATAAATTATTGAAACATGAAAAATTAAATCTTCCGAAGTATTGAGTTCCTTTGATTTTAAAAAATTCTGCTCATTGAAAAAAAGTTTGGTAAATTCACCCTTTCAACTTTCTCCACATAATTCATAGATTAATATTCGATCCAGTGATCATTCATCAAGTTATTAAGGAAAACAAATTTCTGATAATCCTAACCGCGGAACCATTGAGAATTTCGCAAAATAAATAACTTGAACGAAAAACTACACAATGTAACGCAAAATAAGCCGGCCGGACCTGATGGACACAAGTTTTGACCTAGAATTTGTATCACATAGTAGGAGCCCAATCATTCGATACAATTTTTGTCTTGATATTAACGAATGACAGGCATTTGAAACAAAAGATAGCTCGACATTCCATAAGCAAAATGTTGTTCGTTACACGTCGGAAAAACATGCGTGAATTTCCGTGTTTAACAACATAAGACGTGCGCACGGAAAAAGATAATTTTATTTGAATACAATAATAAATAAGGAACGTTGAATGATTTTTTGAAGCGACAAAATTGATGAACGATTTTAAAAAGATGAGTACCAGAAATCCACATCGATGAACTTATCAAAAAGTAAAACAATATATGTCAACTATTTTTCCGAAAATTATATTCATTGGAACTCAATAATAGGTACCTATTTGATTATTTCAAGGACTTTGAAGTTATTTCATAACCAACACATTTTCCACATTCACTATCACGGATTTACAGGATATCTGGTTTTATTCAGCTAGACATCAGTACACATTGATAAATAATAATATATTCATGCTTTCTAATTCGTTGGAGAATCGTAGACGTAAGCGCCATCTATTCTTCGAAGATAGAGGTATATTCTCTACTTGCAGAGTTCCAGGTTTGTAGATGCCTCTGTGGGGCACGTTTTATGATCTTCGTACAGATGGTTCTCTCAGTCAGGTTAGACTACAGTGACTTTATACAATAGGCTATAAGACATGAATGGTCGGCGGGAAATATTTGATTCAATTATGAACCATTATTTTCTAAGATATATTTTACTGTACGATCTTTTTACTCAAAGAAAAAATTATGATGATGAAAAATAGTCGAAAAGCTCATATTAGGAATTTAATTCCACCTATCTACCCTAAATAACATTAGTAAAAGATAGCAGAACTGGCAAATATTCATAGTTACTCGTTTTCAATTCAATATTTATATTATCTGATATACAGAGCATTTCAATTACAGCTATATAATCGACATTATTCTGAAGGCGTCACTTTTATGAAAAAACACCTCGAAAATTAATGGCATCATTTTATGGAAACAAATGGTGGTCCATTTTAGCATATATATATTTATTACAGTAATGAATTTTATTTGGGTATTTGGAAATATCAGGAATGCTCAACAATCAAAATTGTAAAACATCTATATTTCGAACTTTTTGCAGTTCCTCTTCAGGATGCTATAGAGGAAATAATGAATATAAGAAATTGAGCACAATATCACAAAAGAACTCACTTACATACAAAAGATTATTCGAATAATTTACAAGAACTTGAAATATCGAATTTGACAAATAATTCATTATGTGATTTCATGTAATTCTCAGTTAGTGATGTTAGTGAAGAGGAAATGTTTGAAACTAAGAATTACATGAAATCACATAATGAAGTATTTGTCTCTACTGCTGACAAAGGCATTGTTACTGTTTTGATGTCATATGAACAATATTTGCAAAAATGAATCTACTTCTCTAATATCCAATTGTTTATAAAAACTCATCCTACTGATTAATTTCTGAAATAAAAATAATAAGTTAGTTACACAATTGAAAGACAAAAGTCATATAGATACGATCACAGCCAAACATTTGACTACATATAAAGCAGCACCACCAAGAATTTATGGACTTCCAAAATCCATAAATAAGATATTCCTCTGAGACCAATAGTTTCTACTATTAATTCATCAACAAGCCATTTTAATCACAAAGCACAAATCCTCACAGAGGCCTTCTCATATTTTCACATGTATTCTGTGACTGATTCGTTTCAATTTAGCAAAGAAATTAACAATTACATGTTACCCCAAAGATATAAACTCATTTCTCTTGATGCTGTTAGTTTATTCACAAATATCTCAATTGATTTAGTTTCAAGAATTATTCAGTCTGAGTGGACCAGAATAAGTCAAGTCACATCCATTGAAAGAACTTTATTCATGTCCATCATCAGATTTTTGTTTAATTCCAGCTATTTTGTGATTAGAGGAGATTTCTATACCCAAATTTTCGGATGCTCAATGGGTAGCAAACTCAGTTCCATCCTTGCCCTGATTGTCATGTTAACACTACTTCAACACTGTATCCCAATACTACCTTTCTCAGTTCCAATAGCTTACCAATATGTAGATGATCTTCTTTTTCGATTCCTGAACATATGATGAGACTTTAAGAATTTTCAATAGTTTTGACCTACATCCAATTTACAGTTGAAAAAGAAACTGACACAACTTGACACAAAAGCAGTCAGATCTGTAGATAACCAGATTAAATTGGACTGGTATCAAAAACCAACTTCATCAGGTCGTTATATTAACTACAAATCCAATCATTCTTGGAATATGAAAACAAATCTTATGAATGGAATGTTTCGAAGGATCAGAAATATTTGCCATCCTGAATTTTTAAACAATGCTGAAAGAAAATTATTCAATATATTAAACGATAATGTTTATCCGAAATCTTTTGTTCAAAAATGTTTCCATTCTATTATAAACGATGTCAATAATGAAGAACTCAGTTTAAATGCCATTGTCTCGAATAATATGTTAGCTTACCCTTCCTTCCAGACCTGACTCCGAAACTAACAAATATTTTCAAAGACATCAACAACATAAAGATTGCTAAATAGAATCCATTAATGGAAGGAAGCATATTCAACAAAATGAAAGATAATATCAAAAAACTCTCCAAATCAGACTTTATTTATCAAATTTCATGTAAAGATTGCAATGAGGTATATATTGGACAAACGTCACAAATTGTGTCCATTAGCCAATCATTCATCAACCCTCGATCATTCTTTCGATTTTGACGGTATAAAAAATTTTATGTAACAAAAATTACTATAATAAGAGACTATTTCTTCGGAAAGATAGATAGATAGATAAATGTATTTACTTCCAGAGTTATTATCACCGGATAATAAGATGAAAATACGTCAAAGTATCATGCAAAATCAAGAATTACCAGAACAGCAAACAAACTATAGTGAATACGTAGTACAATAAGTTTTAAATTCAGCTATCGAATATGGTTCACATTCCATAATCATCGGAAATATACATTTTTTAAATATTCTAAATTCAGCTATACTTATGATTGAGGCGGGCAAATAGTTATATAATTTAATAGCCATGTATACGGTACTATGCTCGGTTAAATTGAGCTTATGGGAGGGAAAAAAGTAATCACATATTCTTCTAGTTTTTGTATTCATATTCTTATGCTTTTCGAAATAGTGTATGTTTCTATAATAATAATAATAATAAGTTCTTTATTTTCAACAGGTTCTTACCCAATTACAGAAAATAACTAATTAATATTCAATCAAATAGAGACGTCAGCAGACAGCGTCGCCATAAAAGTGAAAAGAAAATGTATACAAGCCAATATTATGAAAGAAAATGAAGTGAAATCAACAAAATTTACAAATCCATAGACATATCGAAAAAAAGAAATCACCACTCATTTGCTCCATACTGTACAAAAGTATTAAAATAATTATAAAGGTGACCAAGATAATTGCATCAAAAGCTGCTACCAAATACAAAAAAAAAATATTACAAAAGTATCTCAAAAATATAGGTGACCATTGCATACATGAGTTCAATTCAACCCTCCAAATATTTCGTGATGATACTTGATAGCGAGTGAATATCACAGCTACCAGCAACCGAATTGAATGTAGATTCCATGAACCAAATCGGCGACTGCAACAATGAGTTACTTCTGGGGGTGTCAAGATGGAATAGTTCCACAGAACGAGAGCTCTGCCTTTCAACTCGGAAACCCAGAGCAGACAAGAGAGGTGGGCAATCGATGGTGTCGTGCAGCAAACCATACAGAAACTTAAGTGATAATATCCCTCTCCCTTCCTTCAATGAAACCATATTGAATCTATACAACTCCCGGTGATCAAACCCTCTGGGTGGATAAACTCCATCCTCTTCAACTTCAAGAACCTCCACTGGACGGCCTCAAGGTGGTATTGATGGCAAAAGTAAACAGGATGCCAAAACGCTACAATACTCCAATTTGCTCCGAATTAGGGAATGGAACAGACTGATGAACGTTGAGGTGTTCCTAAAATACTTCCCACTGCGAACAACGAACCCATACATCTTCGAGGTAGTTGAAATCAGTTTGAGAATTTCTGATCAAAGATCACACCAAGATCCCTGATCTTGTCAAAACGAAACACCAACTGACCATCGATAGAATAATCGTATTGCAACATCTGCTTCTTTCTTGTAAAAGAGACGACTGCACACTCTGAAACATTCAAACTCAAAAAGTTAACTCTACACCAATCAGCCACTCGATCGAGAGCAAGCTGAAGCTGAACACAGTCATAGAACGATTGAACCGCACAGAAAAACTTCCAAGTCGCTTCCGCGAACATCAGATGGAGCAAACCGACAACATCCATCATATCATTTACAAATAATATGAAGAGCAAAGGACCAAGATTAGACCCCTGCGGTATTCCAGAGGTAAGTATGAACTCAGTCGATTGAACACCCTCCAGTCGAACCACCTGCCGACGGTCAACAAGATAAGAACGAATCAGATCAACCAGTCGGTCGGAGAAACCAAACTTCCTGCGCAACTTTAAAATAAGAAGCTCATGAGCGACTCTATCGAAAGCCCTCTGGAAATCGGTGAAACCACATCGACCTGTCCTGCGGAATCGAGAACTTCAAAACATATTGCGCAAATTGTTCTAGGTTGCTTGTGCAAGATCTCCTCGACATGAATCCATGTTGATCAACTCTGATGTTACTTCTGACAGATGGATAAATAGAATTGTACAGGACAATTTCTAGGAGCTTAGAGAAATTTGATAGGATGGATATCGGTCTGTAATCACTAAAATGACAAAACAAAAGTGTTCGATAAATGGAAAGTCCCGGAAGTGTAAGCATACTATTGTTTCTGAAGGTACCTCTGCAGGAATCTCTATATTTCATCCGAAACAACACCCTTAGGGCAACTTTCTGAGTAATAAAAACTCGAGCTGACTGAGAGGAGCTTCCCAGAAAATAATTCCATAACTCAGTAGTGATTGGAAATTGGCATAAAAGACTGTTTTCACAACAGTCTGATTTCTAAGGATATTCAAAGTATATATTTCTGAATTAAGCCTGACACCAAGGCTTTACAGTGTAAACCCCAGTTCAGGTTCTGATCGATTGAAACTCCCAGAAGATTAGTATTGAGCTATCTTGAATAATACCTTGCTCGAGCTCGATGTTTGCTGGACGAGTAACTTTAGTTCTTGTATTGTTAAAATAAATTATCTTGGTTTTTCCAGGATTCAGTGTTACTTGGTTATCTGTGCACCAATTTTCGACATTGCATATCACTCTGCTGACATTATCAGTTACGCTATTCAGATTTTGATCGGATATCATTATGTTCATGTCATCAGCATACAGGAAAGAATCTATATCATCCTGCGACCCAGTCAATAAAACCATATCTCCCAATACTGAAGGAAGGTCATCAATATACACTACAAATGACAAGGGAGCCAGAATTGACCCTGGAACACTCCTTCTTGGAGCCTCTGAGGATTCAACATGTGAGCCTGCACAGTCCAATACAACTATTTGCCTTCTGTTTTCCAAATAGCTCCTCATGCCATACCTTTCGAGCTTATTAAGTGGTCTGTTGTGATCAACACGATCAAAGCTTTCGAAAAATCAACAAAATTCCTATTGGAATTTCATTCCTGTCCAGGGATTGATTGATTTTCCTCAATAGTTCAAACAGGGCTGTTTCAGGTACTACGAGCTGAATAAAACCGTGTTGCTTCTTAGATAGGATGTTAAATTTCTTGAAGAATTTTTAGAGTCGGTTAGCAAGAATCTTTCCAATTATTTTTGAAAATCTTGTTACCAGAGTGATGGGTCTATAATTGGTCAAATTATCGGGATTTCCTTTTTGAAGAGTGGCTTGACAAGTGAAATTTTTAAGGAATCAGAAAAAATACCACTCTTGAAGGAACAGTTAATAATATGACAGAGAGGTTTTAAAATCTATGCTATATGAGCTTTTATAATCGTGATTGGAATATTATCACGACCGCAACTGTAGAAAGAACTTCTGCTTTTGTAAGATCAAACAGACAGAACGAATTAGAAACTCGTTTGGTAGTTAGATGCAGATTTGCGATGTAATCTGACTTACACGATGATGGTGTGGTGAAGAAATTGTTGAATGCATCAGCCAATTCGTGCATGTTTTGGTAAGCATGTGAGATGGCAGGGTAAGTATTCGCTTGTGAGTTGGGACTTCCGATTCTGGCCTTAATGATTCTTCAGACCCCTCGAGATTTATTTTCTGCATTGTCAATTACATTTCTGTAGAAAGATTTTTTGTTATTTTCGAGGGCTTCATCATGGCTAAGTTTGACTTCTTTATATTTATTGAATTTGGGTTATGCCTGGACATTATGAATAAAATATCTAATAATCTCTCTTTATCTTCAATCTCTTGAGTGGTTTTGAGTCTCTTCCTCTGACAGTCATTAATTCTCTTGTAAGGAAAGGCTTTATCAAACAACAAATTCATTGAGTTGGAAAAAACGTTCCACATTTCATCAGGACTGGTCTCAGGACAGTCAAAAATATTAAACCTGTTACATTTTTTCAGTTCTTCAACAAGAGTTTCATGAGTTCTGACATTAAAAACTCTTACCATTTTTTTTTAAGAACACTTTTTCGGGGTGCCTTCATTGTATGAAATCTGAATTTCAAACCTGAGTGGTCCGCCAGATGTTCTTCAACAACTGTTGTCGTCCCTTCAGTATTTGTTATGATATTGTCGATACATGTTGCAGAGTGCGAGGTTACACCAGTAGGAGATCTAGTGGAGACATCGAGATTTCAAGTCTCTAGAGTGGATAAAAATGTGAATGTCTCTGGTGATGGAGAAAGCATATCAATGTTGGAGTCACCTGCTATCAAGAAGTTTGCTTTTCGAATAGACATTGATCAAGTAGCTTATTCAACTGTTCAAAAAATACTTTGATATCACTAGTAGGCATGGAAGTTGGACGGTAGACACAGACAATGAGAACTCTGCTGAGTTCAATATCCAGTTGGGTAGCACAAGACTCAAAGGAACCTGGAACAGTGAATGCTCCAAGGTCAGCTCTGTGGCTGGAGTGTAGCCCATCTTCAACCAATATGGCACAGCCGCCATGGTGATCACTCTCTCTGCACTACGACCTTGTTAAAGAGAGCCCTACTGGGATGCAAGTCAGGAGTTCCTCTTTCGATTTCCAATGTTCCGTCAAGCATAGAATATTAACTTGATGCTTCTGAAAGGTGTGTTTTAATTTCGCGAAGGAAGTCTCAATAGATTGAAAATTCTGACTGAAGAGACACATAGTTTCATTTTTTTCTAAGTTTTCATATGCGTATTTAGTAGCTTCCGGAAAAACTTCGAGAATTGAAACTCCCTGAGTATTACACCTGCTTGACAGTATTGACAGTATTATCGTAGGTTCCATTACTTTGAAAACCAGAAACGGCACTGCACGATTGTTTCCTCTTCAACAGTAAATCGAATGTATCAGTCGTAATAATTGAAAGTTCATGTAATCCATCTCCTCGAATTCACATATTGGTGGAGGATGGCTGGAGTGAATGTGAGGCTGAGTAGACTAATATTGATCAGTTCTGTCATCACTTGGTAAGCCAAAATTGGGCTTAGGTTGCTATCCATGGGACAGCCAGAAATTTGTGCAAAATATTGTCCTATGTATAGGTAAGATTTCTTGACAATGCTTGAAAGATTGAAATAACCCTACTACAGTTAACATAGCGCAGTAGCGCTCGCCGTTGACAGTTACGGCGGCTCCTTCATCATTTTCGAAGAAAAATGGGCCGATGATGCCGTTGGATCAAAATCCGCACCAAACAGACACTCGTTGTGGATGCATCGGTTTTTCCTCGATGACGAGCGGGTTTTCTGGCTATTCACCACTTTGGAAATAATTTTTTAATACATTTCCCAGCTTTACTCAAGCGAATAGGGACCCGTTTCGTAAATTTCAGACTTATTACTAAATATATGACACTTCTCTAATGACAGTTGACTTCTCCGATGTCAAATTATCATTAGTCCGAATTCGAAACGCTAGATGGGACACGCGTTACTCACTTCACACGCAGAAACACGGGTAGAACTAATTGTCGACTCCGCAGTTTTCTGGATGACATTCATCAGATATGCATAATCAGTTGACATTTGATGATTTGATCAAACCATATCGATATTATTTTCTATTGCGATATAAATGACAATGAATCATCAACTTTGGTGTGATTTCTACCTGAACAATTAACAGGATTAGTTGTCCCATATATAAATTTCAAGATGGTTTTAGGGTTATTCATGATGTTTCCAACTCTTTCTTGGAATGGATTATAAATTTCAAACGAATATGATACGTATTTTTGTTATTCAGTTCTTTTTCTGCTTTTGCCTTTTTATTTCCATCAATAGTAGACCACTTGAAGAAATAAGTCCC
The DNA here is from genome assembly GCA_030674115.1 of Micraspis discolor. NCBI lineage: Eukaryota > Metazoa > Arthropoda > Insecta > Coleoptera > Coccinellidae > Micraspis > Micraspis discolor. Next base: position 52,367 of record JARTUT010000964.1, on the reverse strand, counting down.
TAAAATATATTTCAGCTTATTTTTGTATTTTCACACTTAGACGGGGAGCCAGGGTTTTTTTACTGAGGTTTTTCCTAGGTTTTATGCCATACGCCGAATTGTATGACACCCCGTCACTAACCCCTGATCTATATGCTTTATTGTTTGCTAACTAAATATTGTCAGCCAAAAGTTCAAAAGAATATATATATATTCATGAAGTAGACTAGTTTTAGTGTTTAATACAACGTCGAGTGCGTGCGATGTCAGTTGTTTCGATGAATTGAATTACTTATTGATTCCATCTTGGCGTCCGTTAGATGTACTACAAGAAGTGTTGATTCGGTGCGGAGGAGGCCCTGGTTCTGCCTCCCACGCAATTTCATGTACTAGACCGAACACCCGCACATTCTATCACCCTTCCTGGTCGTTCCGTACACAGCAGGTCTAGTTTCTATAAAGGTCTACATGCATCGACTGTCTTGTGTTGAAAAGTGCAGTCAGTAAAGATAACGGAAAAATTTAGAAGGGCAATGACATGATGTCAGGAGGTTTGTACTTTCCACTGACCAGTGACGACGTTCATTATTTCAACAATTAAACAATAAGTACAGAAATTTGGACAAATTTAATTCAACGTTTCGAATCTTCTGTGATTCCTTATCTAAGCTTGAATATTAAATGTCTAAACATTTAGTAGGAATGAAAATACCGAAGAGTTATGTTTTCGTTCATTTTTCACCATGTTGTTGGACTTTATATGAATTGAACGTCAACTGTAAAAATGTACGTAATCCAGAACAGTGACATTCACGAAGTTGAGTCCATGTTCTTCAGCATGGACGTGAGCAGTGAGTGCTGTTTGTTGTGTCATGTTACATTTTTTCGTATCATTTGAAGGTTGTTTAATCCTTTCTTGTAGCACTGTTTTGAGTAGCCGATGTAGTATTTTGTCTAGTTTTGCATTCTATTTTATAAACTATTTCGGATCGATGCAAAATAGATATATTTTCTTTATGGCCATTGTAAAAGTTCTTTTTGTTATTCAGAATATTATGAAAGTTACAACATACTTGTGATCGTGGAAGATATTTACTATTTTTAATGATAATGGACGGTTAAATACAAGTTTGAAATATCAAATAGGTTTTGTGATGTTAATGTCTTGGGGTTTGTTCATCGTGTCTGTACATTTAGCTCTATTGTAGATATTCACACAAGTTTTTCTGAAGTGAATTTAATTTTTTGATGGAAGGAGTTTGAAACTTCCAGATTGTCCCCAATTATATCTTCAGGTATTAACAGTATTGTATCATCCACATAGAGTTTTATTGGAGGAATTTGGTAACGAACATCTTAATCGCATATTCAAATAGTGCGAGCACAACTAAGTTGCATATATTGAGCTTGCTGGAGAACCCACAATTCAGCGAACGAACTCCCACATCTTGTCAGTGGTCCTTTGATGAATGTTACGCATTCGATGACCACTCGTTGAGTTCAAATTTGGCAGTCACGTGTTGTGAAAGCGAGGCTGGTTCAGTCTTCAAGATGTAGATGACGCTTTTCTCGACACGTTCTTTGTTAAGACTGGTAGTCTCCTTCAGGATCATCAGTGCCACACAGTGCTGATGAGAAGCAGTCACCTCGAAATTGGTCCTAAGTTCGCCTTGGGTTCTTGATTCTCTGGTATATCATACGTCAATCGTGACTAGCTAGCACCATTGAGCAATGGTTTTTCAGAATTGTTGTTCTTTTGATAAGATTTATTTATTGTTCTGATTTCCAATTCTTTCGGAATGTTCGTGATTCAAGAAATAACATCCATAGACAAAAATTCATAACCCTTTAGCACCATTGTTGATTTCAATTCTTCAACCCACACTAACGAGTTTTTATACATTATATGTTAGGTCAATATTTCCATAGTCTTGATGACCAAATTAGAATATGTTCTCTAGTTCCAGCGTATAAAACTGTCTGATATTATACACTATGTGTGATGGAAACACCTCTTTGGATCTATATATTGTTTGTGACAATCCTAGCAGGACATACCATATATGACTTGTGATTTTTTAGTATTAAATGTTGATGCTCTCAATATACTGAATATATTTCCTCCTGATAGCATGGTCTGGTTTCATTTGCCAGTTGTATGGTTTTAATTTATTGCTCATCTTCTGTGATAGCTCATGTATATAATGCACTTGAATTCATCTTGTAGTCTTTGTTATCGTTTTCCTCTGTTGTGTGTTGTGAAGTTTCTCCTTTGTTTAATCAGTTTTTTGATCAGAGATTCAGGGTAGTGATTATCAATCAAAAGATTTTTTTACTGCTGTCAGTGTTTTTCCCGAGATATTGGGGATGATAATTTCAACGCTTTATATATCCAATGGATGTGCTCTTCTTTTGTGATGTGTTGTATTTTGTCATTTTCTGTGCCTTTGGGTAAATGAATTCGCATTTTCCTTGAGCTTGTCGTCTCTAGGAAATTTGGGCTGTTGTTTTCTTCTTCTTCAAGCGTAAATTGTGGTAATTCATGTACACTGTTGAATTGATTTAAATCGACTTTGTTGGCTCGATTTAACAAAATAAAATAGTTAAATAATTCACAAAAACCGAGAAGAACTGCTGGAGCGAAGTTTAGTCGTAAGGGCTACTCTTACACTTAACTCCGCCAATTCTTCCATGGCAAATTACTATGAGAATAAAAACATTGAGTGCATATACAACAAAGAGCAAATAGGTCGATACAAAAAGAAATACATCCTAGTTTCCTATATATAACAACAAATATCAATACTACGTACAAATTTATCCTCTAGCAAACAGAAAGGACCTAAGCTGAGACTTGAAAGTAAAAACCACGCAAAATTCCCAACATCGATATCGAAAGCATTCATTACTTTTGCAGCATTGAAAGAATCTATGGTTAAAATTAACGCAGATTCACGCTGTATATTGCCTTCATATCGAGGTAGAACAGAGTTCACCGGGTCGGCTAGTGGATAAATAAGCAAATTATTTTGAGGCCAAATTTCAGATACTCATAACTTTCGAAATATTCAACGGATTCAGTCCAATAACGCAATGGACCGAGATATTTGGATAATTAACCTATTTTGAAAATATGAATACTCTCTCGCATCTCTTTTTGGATAATAGCGAGTATACGACTCAAGTTTGACCACGAATTCCCTACCATGAAGCCAAACTCAATCGATAGAAATCATCTTCCGCTCGATATTCCAAAACTACAGTTATTGGGGCAAACGATAGCACGCTGTTCTCTATTAATATAGGAACAAGCGTGCAGAAACGCACTCAACTGCTGCAGATGAAGAGCCTCACGTTGCCACGACTAGCAAAAAAAATGGAAAAACCGGGTGGTCAATGAACTAGCTTGAAGTAAATGGCTTGTAATTTTGCAGATCGAAATTGAGTAAGTCACAGCGCCGTGTTACAGTACAATAGACACGTCCTCACGCTCTGTGGTCGTTATAAAGACAGCAGATTTATCGTTCGCCATCGAGCTTTTTCAGAAAATCCCATTTTGTTGGTTGCGAGAGGATTGGCCTTGAAAGATCAATCTACTTCATCTAAAGATCTACAAAACTTTATTATAAGATAGTGCAAAACTGAATGAATGGCATCAGATTGTAGGCTGCGACTGGAGTCCCAACTAAAGACCGATCCTTTACTCATTTTTGCGCGCTTTCTATCCTTTTACCTAAATATCTATAATTTTCGAAAATTGAACCAAAACTTGTTTCGATTTATTGAAAAATCCATGGATAGACTTGAATATGTCAGGTTAACCACATACTCTCTATCTCCCAAATGAGATGAGCTAGAGTTTTCATATTTACTAAAAAGGTTTTAGTCGTCTGAACATACAGTTATTACACCGAATCCGAGCAACTGAAATTTGGTTCTTCAATAACTCCAAGAATATCCACATAATTCCTTACTTTGAATAAGTTTGAATTCGTAGAAATATTCGAGTTAGAAATCTCTTTGAAAATTCCAAATATTTTTTTGCGCCTTTGTTCTAGGATAACAACGTGCTATCATTTTGACAAAATGTCTGTGATTTTGAAATATTGAGTTGAGATTGGTCTCAATCGATTGGGCTGATAAAGAATACAGGTTCAAACTTGAGCGTATCCGTTCGACCGGCAGTATAATACTCTCTATAATGTGAAATAGCTTATTTGGTGTTTTGATATTTTCAAAATAGGTTGATTGTCTAAATATTTCGGTCAGGTTCATTCTTGGACCAAATCTATACAATGTTTCAGAAATTTTCCTCTATAACTCCTAGAATTTCCTTCGAATCAAGTTGAAACTAGAAAGATATTTGAATTATAAGTTAAAATGAATAGACCTGTGGAATTCCGCAAATGACGACAAGCTAAAAAGTTTTTGAAAAATTTGAAGGACTGACGTGAAGTCAGAAGGCTTTTGCGCTCTTGTTGAGCTACTTGCGAATAAATATTCGAACTGTAACATATCTATAAGCACACTGTTCAAGTGAACGAAAGTCTTTTCCGGCAGTATGGAACAATATGATACATATACAGATGCCACGATGAATGAACAAACCTATAGCTCAAATCAAAAATAACTTTCCATAGTTTTGTTCGAATATTGAATTCCTCGTCCTAAAAACCTACGTCAATACTTCTCTGAATTTTAACAACGTACATTATTTTACCGTAATAAACCATTTCGATTAACTTTTCCTCCACTGACACTGACCAATGTCAATAGGAAACATATAGGTGATAGCATCGAGCATTGATGTTATTGACGAACTTTTTGTCATTGTCGGACTTGTTTATGCTGTTGCTGTTGGGGGTAAATAAATATAAAATGATGTACGTTGTCGGAATTTAAAAACACCGACGTGGGTTTTTGGGAGGAAGAAATTTGAGCTTCTAAATAAACTTAGGAAAATTATGAGTAGTTATTTTATATTTTAGATAAAAAACGCAAAATAAGATCTAGATGGCAAATCACACATGCTCCTGCAGACAAAACAGCATTCAATAATATAAGCAATAAACTTAAAAATAGGTTAAGAGTATTGAAGGAAGAATCATTCAATATATATATCACCGGATTAAACCGATACGACAACTCAATATGGAGACCTATAAAATCCAAGGTAAAGCCAACAGAACAAAATGTCCCAGTGAAAAACTCAACTGAAACCAATGCTAGATGGGCTAGAAGCGAAAAAGAAAAGGCGAAATTGTTTGCACTACACCTGACAGAGGTATTCAAACCAAATGACCAGGTCATTGATGAAATTGTTGAGAAAATATTTCTAACATCCCTACAGAAACTCAAAATATAAAGTTCTTAACACCTAAAGAAGTATACAAAGAAATCACTCATCTGAATCAGAAAAAGGCACCAGGTATTGATGGAATAACTGCAAAGATGATCAAAGAACTACCTAGAAAAGGGCTTGTCATGGTAACCTACATCTTTAATGCTATATTGAGAATCGGGCACTGGCCCAAATCACTGAAAACAGCAGAAGTACTCATGATAATGAAACCGGGCAAGAATCCACACGAAGTGACATCATATCGACCCATAAGCGTTTTACCAATAATCTCGAAAATATTGGAAAGGTTATTACTTCAGAGAATAAACGCCGAAATTCCGATAGATCATTGGATTCCTTCACATCAATTCGGATTCAGACAAGATCACTCAACTGTCCAACAAACGCATAGAATAACGCAAACCATAAACCAAGCGTTTGAAAAGAAGCTATACTGCACTTCAGTCTTTCTGGATGTGAGTCAAGCGTTCGATAAAGTATGGCACTCAGGACTCCTATTCAAGATAAGAAATATTCTTCCTTTAAAATTCTTTAATTTACTAAATTCATACCTTACAAACAGACAGTTTAGAACTAGGGTAGGACAAGAAGTATCAGATTATAGCCCCATTCAAGCTGGAGTTCCACAAGGAAGCGTGCTGGCCCCGTTCCTCTACCTACTTTTTACCTCAGATCTACCAATAACAGCTCACACTACAACAGGAACATTTGCTGATGACACAACAATAATGGCAGTACATGAAGACCCAGCAACAGCGACTAAGCTAGTACAAGAACACCTAGACAAACTACAAATCTGGATGAAAAAGTGGAAAATAAAAATAAATGAAACCAAATCTCAACAAGTAGACTTTACACTGAGAAAGCAACATTGTCCCCAATCAAATTGAACAACATAGTAATTCCAAAAACTACATCAGCAAAATACCTTGGCTTTCATCTAGACACTAGGCTAACCTGGAGGAACATATAATCAAAAAAGAAAACAAATTGACCTAAAAGTCAGGGAAATTAATTGGCTCATCGGAAGAAAATCCAAGTTACCACTTACAAACAAAATATTGTTATATAAGTCGATCATCATCCCAATATGGACATATGGGATAGAAATCTGGGGATGCGCAAGCAAATCCAGCATAGCTCTGATCCAAAGAACGCAATCGAAAATACTTCGCATGATGGCCAACGCCCCATGGTATGTGTCCAACCAGACTTTACATGAAGACCTAAATATACCATATGTTGAAGAAGTCATCAAGCATAGAAGCAGAAACCACCACGCGAGAATGGAAAACCACTCAAATATTTTACTCCAACCCTTACTGACAAACACCTTAGCAAGAAGATTGAAGAGACATTGGCCAGCTGATTTAATGGAATAATGAGATTCTCTCACTGGAGATAATCTTTTCCCGCTCTATTTAAGTCACTTGACTACTTATTAACACATTAACTTATAGAATGTTATTCTGATTGTTAATAATTATTGAGATTAAAAAAAAAAAAATATTTTAGATATAGATATGTTCTACTGTTTGTCTGATTTCAGGTGTTCTTTCATTATAGCCTCAAAGTTTCTGACACTTTGTCAACATATGCTGCGTTGCAATCTTTACAACACTTTTAATAACACCTAAAATTTTGGCGAGGTTCGGTTTTGATTTTAGTTATTTTCCTAATTAGGGGATCCTGAAATTGTTATTCTAAATTGAAATTAAGAAAATTAATTTTGGACTTGTGCGATAGTTTTCGAAATAAGCTCAATAAATGAAAAAAATTCTTGAAAATTTCTACACGCTTGTAAAGAAGATACTAAGACCTTGCCAAAAAAATTCCATGACCCACAAGAAAACGAGAAGGAGACTTGTTATACATGCACTTGCACTTTCTAATGTTCTTTCGTTAATCCTGATATAGCTCCTTCCTGGGAGCCAAATTATATCCTATATTACGAGGCTAAAGACATATGCTAGTTCAAGATTGAGATGCATTCCACGATGAGTGATTAAATCATATCCAGTCCCTGGTTCGAGCAGTACATAATTGGAGCTTGTGGCATAACCACCTTGCCATGGAGCATATTCTTCAACTGGAATGAAAATTGGAGGCATCGAGTCGCTGTCTGGAACATCCGTGTGGAAACTATACAAACCCTTTCTGGTCAACTGGCAGGCCATACCCTCTGGGACTTTGATTTGTATCTAGGAGCTGGAAGGAAGCTATCGACTCACATAGCTTTAAGATAAGTCCCTAGTGTTCTTTTTTACTTGGGAGATTGGACATTCCTTAAAATTGTTATTTGTGAATTGTATTTATACACTTCAATATATTTGTAAAAAAACCCAGAGGAGTTTTGATGCTGGGATAATTGAGCCTACCCTGAGAGAATTAAGAGTAGTCTCATGCTCATTATTTAAAGTGGCACTTTGTCATGTTACAAGCTTGGAAAATACAGGTACTATAGCAATATGCCTGTAATTGATAATTTAGGAACTTTTGCCGGACTTGAGGATGGGACTTATTCGTGAAACTTTCCAGATGTTCGGGAAAGACTGGGATACCATCTGGACAACAGTAGACATTGCTCAGAAGCGTATATGATCATATCCTCAGAAATTTCATCAATCCTCAATACCAACATGATTGAGCTAGAAAATCCCGCATTCGAAGTGTTGACATTCAGCTGACTGACTACCATCCACAATACCGCCGCCATATTCTTCTCTTCACTACGAGCTGTATGTTGTCTATTTGTTCGAGTATTATCCAATAACGAATATTGAGTCTCAAACTTAGTGATGATAGAACAAATTGTGCGTTCGGTAGGCCGATTATGTGGACCGTAAGTCGCTCTAAGTGCGTGATATGCATTAATCGGAGAACACCCATTTTCGTAATAAAGATGAATAATTTGTAGACGTTTTGCCAAGCTAAGTCGTTCCATTATGAAATGGACGCATGTTACTAAATCCCCACCACAAAGAGTACCTCTAAATGAATCACCCTTTATTATTATCACACTCCAGAGTATGGGAAAAGACTCTGGAACAAGGGCGCAAGAGCTCCTAATCTCAGGTCAGTGCTTTTCTAAGTTTTTTAATAATCAGTGCTTTTTTTACTATCGAATCGTTTTATTCTTTTCATTTCGTGCTCAAAATGACTAGCTTGCTGCACAGTCTGTACATAAACGTCGGGGTCAAACTCGAAGACGACGCAACACGCAAAAACTGCACATGGAAGATGGAAGATTTCATCAAAATAACATCCCTTTGTTAGAAACCCGCACATGCGCACAACTACTTCCTTTGTCTCCTCCGTCCGCACTCTATATATATGGAAAATCGAAGTTTAAACCGGCCCGTAGGGGCCATTCCTTAAATTTTAAACTGTCCCTGTGTCTGTCTCCCCCAGATCCGCTTCCGGATGCAACGGGAGTCTCCAGGAAAAATTGATTAACGTTCCAAGGACTTTCCCGACTACGCTCGTAAAAACGTCTCTCTCTCTTTCGCGATGGTCCTTTTTCCTAGTTTTTTGTTCCGTTTTCGACGCTACGAATTTGAACAAAGGATTGTCCTGTAAAATGAAATTACCGGCTGGATAGAAGAGTGGGCGGATGCAGTAAAGTAGAGTTTTTACGACGTCGGGAGCTGTTTCATTCCTCCGAATGCTAAGGAATGGAGTTTTCTTATTGTCCGAACGTAAAGTCTGCACGGCATTGTTTTCGGCAGTCCGTCTTTTACTGAGGGGGCTGCAAGGGGTTGGGGGAGTATGGAGCTCTGGTTAATTTGGCGAATTGCGTCTGTTGTTTACGGAAAGGGTGCAATAAGGGTTATTGGCTTTTTGGTGTTGGCGACGTGGCTGGGAATGCTATCTGACTTAATCGTTTCATTGTTGTTCCGTATGTGTGGGGTTTTCAGGAAATGTCGATTTATATCTAATGAAATTAATGAAGATAACGTGACTTTATAACCTGCTAAATGTCTGAAATAATAGTGTGTGCCCTGGCCTAAATTTATTTCACAAATTTTGGAAAAACAATAATAAAAACTACATGGCTTACAGTGACCTCATAATAGGTTTGCTCTATTTCAGTGTCGTAATAAGTTCATTACAGTACTAAAAACAGTGCTGTAATGAACTAATTGAACTAATTACAACATTGTATTTAGTTATATTATTCGTTTTGTGATTGACAACACTGACATCCTATCCTTTCGAATGTCAACACGGGTCTATTGTATGTCAATTGTCAATATTATACCATTAGATTGTGAAAAGATTTTTGAGAGGAAAAATCTTATTTTCATTGAGAAAAATGGTGTTAGAGATTTGCTTTTCTCAAATTTTGAATCATCCTGCATGTCAAATATCAGAAAATTTTTTAAGGTCTGATCTATTGGTTAGGTAGTTTAATTTATGCAGGAACAAAAATTTTTTAGGATGCAAGGGCATTTTTCTCATTCAAGGATGAATACACATCCAAATAAATGGTTCAAATCCTATGATGAATACACATCGTAAAATTAATTCTACAGGATAGCTAGTGAGATGCAATTTATAATAATAAAAATAATAATACTCTTTATTTGCAATCAAAATACAAATGGGGTCAATCAAAACAAATCCTGATACCAAGAATGAAGAGTGCTATAAGAAAATTATCAAGTATAGAATATACATTTCTGCGAATAAAGCTTTCGTTAGTTAATGAGTAATGAGAAATAAATAGAATTGTTAATAACCTATCTAGTATCCTTAGATGGCCAATGTTTTCTTCTGTATGTGTGTTATTTATGTATTTCCAAAGTTGGTGTTGCAGGTTATTTCTAAATGGTTTATTCCGAAAGGAGTTTGCAGCTATAAAAATGTACAAAATTTCACATTGCCAATGAAAATTAAATTACTGACAATTTCTTTGAGTTTGTATATCTATCAAAATTTCAATAAGCTACTATACAGGGTCTTTCACGAGGAACCTCACCCATATTTATCCGGGAAACTACTGAACGTATTTTCATGATATTCACACTTCTATCTAAAATCTAAAATATTTTCAAGGCATGAGCACCTCCGGTTTTTCCGGAAATGACGTCAACTTCCGTTTTTCAAATAACAAAACCATTTTATTATTGCAGAAATAGATTACTTAGAAATTTTCAAGTTATTTTGATGTAACATTTTTCAGTTTTGGTTGGAAAATTCTCTCTGAGCGGGAAAATTCGAAAAAAAAATCGAAAATAGAGCTCCGCTGAAACAAAAGTAACTTCGAGGAATTTGGATGGAAAATTTTCATTTTTGGGATTTTTCAATATGTAAGATAGATGTATCCACTTTAGAAAACGAAATCGCGATTCATGATACAGGGGGTGAAAAAATCGCTTTCAGAGTTAGGGATGACAAAATCGTGAAAAATCAATTTTTTCACATAAGAACCCCATTTTTTTATGGCACATATTGAATCTAGGTTAAAAAATAATGTGAGTGTATGCATCACACCTTTGCCCTAAAGTGGATATTTTCTGAGTTATTCACAAAACACTGTTTTTCGTTGTGAATTTACAGCTATTTCTTTTCCCTTCACTCCAAAAAGATGAAATTTTTAGAAACTGTTACTTAAACCATGTTTTAGATTTTACTACCCTAATATGCAAGAGAAAAAAGCTACAGGTTGTTCCTAAACAGATGGCGAATTTGAATTCGAATTTGTATTGGAAACCTCTTTATTTCAATTAATCGACCATCGGTTTTCTCTCCAGTTTTTCTGGTTGTTGAGTATAAACTTCATGGAACAATCTCTGATTAGCATCGGCTCAATAACGACAATTGTGTCGATTTACTGTGCCGTTTCGAAAGAACAGAGAGAGAAACAAACATTGTACAGATAATTGGGATTAGTAGTTACTCGTTTACTTATTGTATCACAAAATTCACACGACGATCAAAATCATTTTCGTTTAGTGCGCGTGAAAGATGGATTTTGTGAGGATGGAATTTATGATGCCTCAAAATATGTGCAAATCGAGTTCGTGTAAAACCAGATTCATGTGATAGCTGCCTCGTACTCGTCATTGGATTCAGAGCAATCTGTCCAAGAACAGCTACTTCAGCTGCTTCATTTCATTCGATGTTTGGTTTTTTATTAGCCACGGACCCGGTTTCTTGAAACTTTGACACTAATTCCAAAACATACTTCCCATTAATATGTTAATCTAAATGTCGTTGATTGAAGAATTCTGCAGTTCTATTCGCACATTGATTGTTTGCAAATAAAGTGAAATTATTTCCACCCGCTCTACAATTGAATAAACCATTTCGATCAATGAATTAGAACATATACAAGTCTTGATTCGAAACTATGAATAATTCACATGTCAATGAAGCAGTGAGCCAACTCAATGATCTGTTTGTAATAAATAAAAAGTTATCAATTCTCATTTTTTTGAAAAAGATTTGATATTCTTACCTGGTAATCTGATTAGAAATATGTACGTATTTGGATATTTCTATCGATCAAGTGTTACCGCATGTTATTGGAAATATTTCAAATTATATCGAAGATAATTTAGATTGAGTTTCAGCAAAATTGAGCTCTTTCGCAATAAGCTTTGTTTGTTCGACATCTTGATTAAAGATGTCTATGTCTGTGTATTGGAGGAAGGAAGCCACAATCATGGTTGTCTTGAAGCTCAAAGTGTAGATTTTTCACAAAAAAACACTACAAGTGCCATGAAAACACCACCTCATTTTCAAATACTTACTTAAGAATATTTCGAGAACTAATGTATAAAATGAAAAAAAAGTTACTGTGCTGAAATTAGTATAAAGATACCTTTCCAATGAGGTATCACTCACCCCATCTTCCCTATTCAAAATTTGGGGGTGAGGGTTGTAGTAGCAAGGGTTGAAGCGCTATGCGTCCGTAACCTACATCTTAAGTTGTCCCCCTCGAAACAGAAATCAACCTGTCCGAGTATTTCTATCGAAAAAATTTATTTCGTCTGTAATCTCGTCTGTTTCATTTTCAAATGGCCACCCTGTATTAATACTATAACATCCACATAGTTTTTGAAAAATAATTCAACCTTTTTTTCACACTCCTGAATGAATTCTGTCATAATCGAATCAATGGAAGGCTCGTTGGATAGCCCATTGCTATGCCAGATTTTTTTCTTATTTGAGAAATTAGTTTGATCATTGATTGAGACAATTGCTCTACAGTAAGTTCTTCAATCCAGAAAAAACCTTTGGAACAAGTGCGCGAAAGCTTTTGACTTCAAGTCAGTGCATTTCTTCTTTCTTATTTTCCGTTTTCCGGGAAAATAAGAGAATTACCTCGAAATCCCGAAGTTATTTCAGTGGTTGGAACTCAAAGTTTCGGAAAGTGTTGGGCTGGCCAATTTTGTGAAATATTCAGAAAACTACAACGAATGCAGAAATATGATCAGCACAAATCAGAATAAAATCAAATAAAGCTGAGTCAATTCCACACATAGTGAATGAAGCATTGCCTTCAAGATTCCACAGAGGTTGCAAAGTATTTCAGGAAGTACGAGTTCGTTCAGATTTTTTATTACACATAGAAACTGGTCGGTCAAAATGTGAACATGCTTTCGATATACGCCCAATGCAAGATGCACATCTTTCATTAGAGGAAGAGGAAAATGTAGCTTCGCCACGTTTTGGTAGCTCACGAGCACTATTAGTTGTGTGGGCCATTAGCATAAGGCGTGCACTATACTTAGAATGAGGACTTACCTACGCCATGACATAACCCTACAATCGAAGCAGGACTAGATCGAGTATAATATAAGTATGAGTGTGAGATTCGGCTGCAGAATCACTAATAATACCGCGTAGTTAATCAGATTTCCTTTGTTTCATATACAGTGCGCGTCACAATTATGGAAATATTCCATTATCACAGAAGAAAATTATTTGACAAGAAAATCTTGGAACTGGTCAATTTTTGTTTCACTTTTACCAAACGCCTATGCATTTTTGAAGGACCTTGTGTAACTAGTATCAATCCTCTCAATTTGTTGAATAGGAAAATTGGTTAATGTGGTACTTTCTCGACAAGGTCTTTATATTTTATTCAGGCAGGCAGATTTTACAAGAAGAAAGTATTTTTTTAAATAAGTTGGATCAAAGAAGTTTTCTTCAACAGAATGGGGTTGAAAGGGTTTCACTAACCTCTCGAGGAACAACTTCACTGAAGATGAGATGAAAACGTTAAACATTGGACACAAGTTTGCACTAATACCCAAGACTGAATTATTCTGAAACAGCTTCAGATACAGAAATACAAATCAGAAGTAACTCTAATTTTAACAACATATCGGAGGCTGTCGCAAATACATTGAAGAATTTTAAAGATGAAAAGGTACAGTTATAGAACCAATCACAAATTTAAATCAATAAAAAAATAAAAATGAATTAAAATCCAATTAGAAGCATAAAAAAAGAAAGTATATATCAATCTCATTGTTACCAAGACAGAGTAGAATTTACGGAAATAAAGAAGTTCACTAGTCCAGAGTTCAGAAAACAAACAGTAAAGAAAGCCAAAGATATACTAGCAGTTAATAACTATCCTCTGAAACTAATAGATAAGATCTTCAAACAAAATACATAACACAAAAAAAAACGAAAAACTAGAAGAACCGAAATTGAAACCCAAACATACGTATCCTTACGATATATACAGGTCGTATCAGAAACACTGAATGCATCAATGAGATACTATGGAATAAATGTAGCATATAAGAACGTAGGTTGAAGGACCAAAGGCCGATGGCCATTAAAGTACTCTTCTCTTTTAAGAATGTAAATAGTTCGAAATAACGAGGATGTAATATTGATTCTTGGAGATTTCAATGCGAGAATTTGTGATGAAGTTATACCTGGTATCAAGAATCCATTTAACGATTTAACGAGGAGACAATGAATGAGAGCGGTGATCATATGGTACAATTGTGCATGCAGAATGAACTAAGGATCAATAACACCTTCTACCCACATAAACCACAACAAAAGTACACCTTCGAAAATACACTAGAGCATAGGTCAATAATAAACTACGTGGTCTCAAATGAAAATATCCATCCGACAAGGATATAGGACGTACGATCACTAGCTTCCGCCAATGCTGGAACGAACCACCATCTTGTATTGGCAAAAATACGAACAGATGTGCAACCACCTCATAGGACATCCACCGAGACAAGAAGTATATATAATATAGAATCTCTTTCCGACGACTTAACTAAACAGCTGTATCGGCTAAGGCTCCGAAGATCAATAGTTGCGAACAAGATCAAAGACTTCGACGACGTCGAAATGGCGTGGGCAAAATTAAGAATTAATATACTTGAAGCAGCAGAGGAGGCATTTGAAAAAAGAACTATAAAGAAAGGGGGAAAACCAAATACGAAACCCTGGTTTAACAAGAAGTTAAGATGCTAGCCGAAGAGAAGAGAAAATCGTACCTACAATATAGATCTAATACGGTGACATATGATGACTATAAATTTGTGAGGAATAGGGTCAACGAAAATATTTGGAAAATCAAAAGGGATCATGGGGAAAAGTTTTCAAATGATTTGGAGCATGATGTTTACGGGGGACAAAGGAGAATATGGAGTCTACTCAGGAATAGGAAAAAGCCAATAGATGAGTACATACAAAATAGTAAAATGACTCTGAAAGAATGGGAGAGGTATTTCGAAAACCTTTACGATTCAACAACACTTAGCACATCACCACAGAATTTACACCAAGATGACGAGAGACAAACCCAGGGGTGGATCATTTCATTGAAGAAAATACACCAAACGGTCACTAGACTGAAAAACAGAAAAGCCTAAGGCATTGATGCAATATCGAACGAGATGATCAAGAATGGAGGGAACACGTTACTCGAAGAACTGCAGACATTTTTCAATAAAATACTGGACACCAATAGTGTACCATCAGAACGGAAAGAGAGCATTATAATACTGGTCTTCAACAGGGGAGAAAAAAGTGACTCACAATATTATCGAGGTATCAGCTTGATGAGCACAGTGCAAAAACTCTTCACTAAAATTCTAGCGCAAGAGGTGATGTCGTCTGGGATTTCTGAGGAACAGCAGGGGTCCAGAGCAAACAGGTCTGCTATATATGCTATATTTGTGATTCGACAGATTATGGAAAAGACTATAGAGTTCCATAAGACAGCCTTTATGTGCTTCATTGATCTCACCCAGGCATTTGATAGGGAAAGATTGCGAGATGTAGAAAGGTTATTGAAGAAAATAAAGATTCACCCCAACATAATAGAAATCGAGAACTTGAACACCGATAATTTCACATATGTGAGAGTTGAGATTAAATTGAGCAATAGACTTCCTGTGATAGCCGGTATCAGACAGGGAGACAGCCTCAGCCCAATCTTGTCCAGCATCATAATGGATGAGATAATAAACGAAGTGAAGAAGGCTGGAAGGCGATATCGATTGGGAAACAAAGAAATAAATAAAAATCGTATGTTATGCCGATGACGCAGTGATCATATCAGAAGACGAAGATAACTTGCAAGGGCTCCTGTATAAGTTTCAACAAACAGCCGAAGCTTTCAACATGCAATTATCTGTGAAGAAAACAAAATCTTTTACAGTATCTAGAGAACCAAGATGTAAACTCGCGATATACGATCAAAGTGTAGAACAACTGATGTCGTTCAAATATTCATGCGCGAAAAAAACAAGTAATAGGAATTTGAAGAACGAAGTGAAAGCCCAAACAACAAAGCCATCATTAATATCGGGGTACTTGCGAGATGTATTCTGGCGGAATAAATATATGAGCACCAGGAACAAAGTCAGAATATACAAGACCTGTGTGAGACCGGTGATGACATACGCGATAGAGACCAGAGCAGAGAACACCGTAACTAAGAGTCTTCTAAGAACAACTGAAATGCGAGCGCTGAGATCTATGGCGGGATACACATTACTTCACTGCAAAAGAAACGAAGAAATTAGAGAGATATGTGACATCCAGGATGTACTGAGATGGGCAAGAAAACGGCGAAGGGCATGGAGAGATCATGTGGATAGAATGTCGGATGACCGCTTGGCAAAGATCGCAAGGGGAGAAAAACCAAATACATCCCGACTATCAGGACTACTACCTACAAGATGGTATGAAAGCTGGGGTTCGTCATCTCAGCAGCAGCTAGAAAACGATTGTTGAAAACACAGGACTATTCCTAACTTACGATGAAGAAGAAGAAGAATTAATTGTATGGATTGCCCTGAAATATGTAAAGGATAACCAACACAATATATAAAGGAACGAATCAATGGCCACAAATTTTGTGGAAATAGCAGACATCAAAAAATTTGCCCAAATATATTTCAATCCCATACCATAATAATACAATTCTTCAAACTTCTACAACTAACTGTATCTGCACCGAAAAGAACCTATTTTAACCGAGATTTGTGATTGGTAATTTTTACATGTAAATGAAATTATAATATTGACGAAGTTATTGAAGTGTATGTGAACTTAATGTTAGCTTATAAATATTTAATGTTATGTATTTTGCAGGAACTTATCGATTATTATTGTATTCCTTGAGAAAGGCGTCAGCAGAAACATGTGTTGGACAAGATAAAATAAAAATATTTATTCAACCATTTTCTTTTTACTGGTCGAATAGGTGCTTTATACTCAAGAAATCTTAAAGAAAATTTGATGAAATTCATAAACATAAAATGCTCAAGTTTTTTCATTGGAAATATACATATATAAAAATATGTGGTGAAAATACAATGTCCAAACTTATCAGCAAACTCACCTTGAAAAATTCAGAGTCAACAATTCATGAATTCCATAAATCTCTTCACAAACTGAAAGAAAGGAATCCACAGCTACATGATCTCTACAGCCTGATCAAATTACACGAACCATATAAAATTATTAGAGTTACAACATTTGCTATTGAGACCCCAGGTCTTAAAATTTCAAAATTCATAAATGAACCCTTCGTCAGTAGGTTGGATTTTAGGTTAACCTTCTCAGTTGAAAATCAGTAGAAATTATAAGTAGCATAATTTCAATTAGTCTGGATTCCCATAAAAATTTTATCTTAATCTCGTTCGATATTGTTGACTTGTACTCCAACGTTCCTGTAGCAGAATCCCTTTCTCTCCTCATAGAACATATCAATAAATATCGTAGAAACACGTAGGAAACATAATCAACCATTCTTGTTTGACCACTGAACAAAACTATTTTCAATTCAATAACCAAGTCTATTGCATGGAAAATGGCCTTTCAATCGGATTGCCAGCCAGCGGTTTATGTGCTGATATTTACGTTTAATATATTGAAGAAAATATAATTATTTTCTGTATACGGGTGGGAACTTGAAAATTTCTTCGAAACTATGAATTCAAGTTTTAATAAAATTTACTTTTTGTCAATTTCCTAGGTCTCAATATCACGTCGAAATAAGACTGGTCTTTTTCTTCAATATATTTATAGGAAAATCACTCGGGCAGATACGATCATACCATTTTATTCGTTCCATGCTCCTCCAATAAAAAAAACTGTTACTGTAACTGTAATGTGGAGCTTTTTACCAATTTTGAACAACTAGAAACATGTGTTTGGGTGTGTGGCAAGGGGGCAATTCGATTCAAAAAAATATTTCTAAAAACGTCTATATATTTCAAGGCTTATTGGCCTTTTCATCGGGACGGTTTATGTTAGTTGTGTAAATATACTGCAAAAAAAAACCTCAAGGAATTGTACAAATCTCATCAGTTATTTATGGTATTGTTTTAGATGAAGTTGGAGACTTGGCGCGTTTAACATTGAAAAATCGACATTTTATTCAAAGCGCCATTTTTTACTCATGAAGGGAGTAAGATCGGGAGATCGTGGGGGCCAAAATAGAGAAGAACGGCGTCCGATCCACCAATTACCAAACATTGCATTCACTTCTTCCGACACCTCGTGCGAACTATGTGCCGGAGCCCCATCCAATTGATAATATGCGGTAGTCGGCATACTCAACTGCAGTTCATCCAAAATTTCTCAGGATTTGCAAAAAGTTTTCTGTATTCAAATTTTCTTCATAAATGTAGTATCGCACTTTATTGTTCATCAAAAGAGCAAACACATTGAAACTAAATTTGTTTTGGGGTTTTTCTTTGTCTTTTTTATGAGGATTTTCACTTCTCCAAATGTGACAATTCTTCCTATTAAATAGTTCTTCATTATTGAATTTTGCTTCGTCTGTCCAAATGATCTTTTCCAAAAAATTTTCATCATTTTCAAGTGTTTCTAATACTCCTCTACAAAAATTTTACCTTTTTGTAGTCACCTGGTTCTAATGCTTGAACTTTCTCATGCATGTTGTGTTTTTTCAAAATTCGGTGCACTGAATTTCTGTCTAAATCGATTTCATGAGCTGGACTCCGAATAGATGCATTTTCATTCGCTTCGAAATAAGTCAAAACACTAATTTCATTTTCCTCATCATCAACTGCCCTTCTTTTGTATTCTTTAGGGGCTCTTGCACATCCAAACCTTTGAAAGTTTGAAACATATATTCTAAAGATCTTCTCCGTCATGGAAGGTAAATAGGGATACTTCTTGTTGAAGGCCCGGCAGGTTCTACTAATAATTCACCATGTATATAAAATAGATCCAGAATTTCGTAATTAGAATAACAGCTCATCTTGTTGAATCGAGAAATGAAGATAACGAATAACAATAACACCTGACACTTGTGAATTATTAACAGCTAATTTATCTTCTATGGGTGCAGAGTGTTTCCATGGTTTCGAAAGAATATTCATTGAATTTTTTTAGATGCAATCAATTTGACTCTACGTACACCATAAATCCAGAAAATCTCAAATAACTCAGAAATTATTGAATTTAGGAGCATAATCATGTAAGAAAACTATCATTATTTTTGACCGCAGAATCCAAAACAATTATAAAAAAATAGGGTTCTAATTTGAAAAACAGAAGTAATGGCCAATTTATGATCACAATTTTCAACACAAAATTTAAAACACCCTGTGATGATATTTTTGAAATCCAAAAGATACATGATCTTTTCACATCCTTCCTCTTCGATGTTGTAAAATCGGTTTACGCTCAGGATATTTAGAATGAGAATAATGAACATATTACTGACTGAACATATTTGACCTTTTTCAATTTTTTTGGATATTTTGTAAACTATTCGATTCAATACAATGGTTTTAACAGAAATGTATTGAATACTCGATCATACCAGGAATGGAATGCTTGAAAAAAAATGTTTTCGTCGAATATATTTTCAGTCCTTGTATAACCGGAAGTTTTTGGACTTCGAAAATATTTTAGTTCTGTAGTGAACTTCGAACAATATTTTAATACCAATTTTCAGATTTCAAATATGTCTAGTTCTTCTGAAACGTCTAATAGGCACTCGAACTTGAGACACCCTGTATATATATTAATAAGCGTAGTTCGTACCTAACCTAGAAATACGAGAATATTCAGGAAAAATGCTATAGTTCTGTAATTTTGGTGCTTCTGGTTTATGTTTGGAGACCGAGTTATGAATTTAATGTAAGAAAGATTATAATATTTCTATTTTCAGTTGGTCTGATGATGTCGCGACGTAGAAATCAATTGCCAATAGAATAACTGCTTTTTATATTGTGTTCTTGTCAAAATACCCTCTATATATGGAGATGAACACTCATGGAGAAATTCGTCTATAAAGTTTTGTCAACTGGACTCACACAGTATCTAACCTTACCTACTCCATTTCAATACGGTGCTGTTTAGTTCAAATATTGCACGACGATATATTGTCTCTAGCGTTTTCTTAGATCTCACGACTGGACCAACAATGTCATGAGAACATTGAGGTTGGTGTAGAAATATGACCACTAATCATCATAACAATCTCAAGACCTTATGCACTTCCTGGGTTTCTTTTCACTATGCCTATAAAGTGCAATTGCGCTCTATCGATGATGATGTACAGACCGGCTGTGAAATATCGTTTACTTTCGAAATTTCAGTAAACAGCGAGGATTCCCATAACGTTCATGATTTACTGCTTTCGCTTAAACGGAGTGAAGATTGTATCATCGCATGCAATCGTTAATATTTTTCTGAAAATGAATGAAGCCAAGTTAGAACAAATTATCTTTAGGTATGAAGATTGTTATAAGTATATGTTGAATGCCAGTGCGCATGCACTTACTGTATCCATCTTCACATATATTCGTAATTAAAAAAAAGATCGGTCCAAATGAATTGATGACATATAACATGGCGCATATGTGAAGAAGATTGAAACAAATCGATAGGCTAAAACAATTCAAAAAAATTATCGAAATAATATTTTTCAATACTTCATACCAAATAAGACATATATCTTATTTGAACAAAATATTGTGCATCTGTCGACGTTATGGATATTTTACATATTCGCAAATTTCATTGTCATAGCAGAAGATACAATCATTTTTCTATCTACTGAAGGAAAAGCAATCACATTAGTTGAAGTTAATTGAGTTCTAGTAACACAGTGTTTCTCAGCAGGAAAAAAGGTTCAGGAACAAGCGCAAAAAGCTCCTGACCTCACTTCAGTGTTTGTCTGTTATTTCTTTGCAGTTTTGTTTGCCGCAACAAATCAGTTATTAGCAGTATGCCCAAATCTCCTTATTTCTCGGATACTTCGGTAAAACAGGTATAAATCGATTTGTTTGGTTTGCGTGAGAATGGAATGAGCTAGAGAGCTGAAATTTTAAGGGTTGTTTTGAAGAATCAATATATCGGCAGAGCTGGCCGAATCCTTTCAGAGTATTAAGAAAATCATTCTTTTCATTTCATATACAGAAAAGAAGATTTTATAATGATGCAATTCCATATAATGAATACATTTATATCATTTTTGCGCTTTTCTTTTAGTTAGCGTCCTAGCGCTTAGGCCAAATGTCTGTCATATTTGAATATCCAGCCGAAAATGGTCTCAATCTATTGAATTCGTCATCCTGATTGAGAATCTAGACTCAAATTCAATTCGCAGGTTGAGACGTATACTTTTCATCTTCCCAAAGAGATCAGCTACAGTTTTGACATCCGCAGAACAGAATTGTCCCAATAGATCGGTCAATTCATTTTAGACCAAATTCGTCGAATGGAGTCACGATAATCTGAGATTCGGTTTTCTCCATAATTCCCCATAATTCCTAGACTATCCACTGGATCAAGATATAAATTAAAAAATATTTGAATGAGATTGAAAATTTGTTTGAACGCAACAATATACAAATTGTTAAAAATTTTTAAACTTTATACCTCATAAGATATCCGTCGGATTCAAACAATAATTTGTGCATATGCGTTACTGAATTTTGAGAACGTGATATTCTTGATGATTGTATGTTTGTAGAGAGATTATTTGGGCTATTTTCATTATCTCTTTGGTTTGAATGAACCGACGTTTCGGCAAGCATTCGCCTGCCGTCTTCAATGTGTTGTTGTTGTTGTTAGTCTTCGGAAGGAAAGCGAAAGACCAAGGGTAACCGCAGATGACCGGTCATCTCTGATTATTGTTGGTCATGACGGACCGCATTCAAGCGGCTTTGGTCATAATCCGTGATGTCATGAATTAGCCCTTTGTTGTCATTAGAAGAAGTAGGGTTAGATGCTTATGAACATGAAAATAGTAAACAATAGCAAACCTTGAGTTATTTGAAACTTGAAAAACAATTATTGTTAGATCCGAGAGAATGTCCAATTTTCAATCATTCATTGAAAAAAATAATCAATTATCAAAATTATCACAACAAGAAATTAATGAAATGAATGAAAATTCAGGTAAGAACGTACTTAGAGATTCATTTTAAAATAATTCAGTCATTATTGAGTTCACAGATTCAAAGGAAAACTAATTATTAATTTGTGGATAGAAAGAATTCAATGAAAATGATTGGGAACCATAGACCATAAGTTTCCTCCTGATTTCCAATAACGAGAAAATAGTCCTTTTGTCACAAAAAAAAAACGTAGCAATGGTGAAGTGAAGTTCTTAGAAAATTGAAATAGCTTGGGAATCAATAATGATGAAGTCATTCAGAATATTCAGAAGAAATAAATGAGCAGATGAAAATTGCATCAGTCAGGAATTGAAGGTATATTTGTATAAAATAATTAAAACAAGATTCATTGAAATTGAAGTAATTGAGAGAATGTTCAACTTCATTTGACTAGGATAATTCTGAATTGATTGAAAATAATAATAATAATAATAATATTTATTCATGTTTTACAATGCCATCAATTGTTTACACTCGTCAAATTAAAAAATGGTTAAAATATTATCACAAAATTCACCAACGGAATATACAGGATAATTCATCAATTTACTTTTCACAATTTTTTTAAAATTTTCATCAGATAAGGCTCTAATATATACTGGCATTTTGTTGTATAAAGCAATTGCCAAAAATTCGGGAGCCCTCTGTGATCTGCTCAAACGTACAAAATTCTTTCTTATAAGGCCTCTACCTCTAGTGTCATAATTATGGATATCCGACTGCAACTGACAAGTGTACCTACTCACATGAGCATAAATAAGGGCCTCCAGAATAAATATTGCTGGAAAAGTGAGTATTTTGAGTTCTATAAATTTATACCTGCAGCATTCGCGATATCCCATACCTGAAATTATTCTAACTGCTCTACGCTGAATACCAAAAATCTTTTTCCTCCTGGAACAATTACCCCACTGAACCACACAGTATCTCAAGTGACTCTCAACTAGAGCGAAATAAACCATTCTTAACGAGTCCACTGATAAAGATGATGAAAGCGTCCTCAAAGCAAATGTATTCTTGCTAATTTTAGCTGTCACACTAGAAGCATGCGCCTCCCAAGTGAGCGTCACATCCAAAAACACACCCAGAAACTTTACACTTTCCACCTCCTGCACCGGAATTGGCCTAAGACTGCAGACAAGGTTCTGTGTCTTGTTCCCATTCAAGGTCAGTTTATTAGCAGCTAACCAATCAAAAACCCTCGACTGCGCCACAAGCCACGAATCGATTAAACCACCGAAATCCATAGAATTAAGAGTAATTGTTGAATCATCAGCAAACAGAGTGGTGCGCACACCCAAAATATACTCTGGAAGGTCATTAATGAAAATAAGAAATAGAATAGGCCCCAGTACTGAACCTTGGGAACTCCAGTAGTCAATAGTCTAAGACTAGAGCACGCCCCTCCCACGCACACACTCTGATACCTATTACTCAAAAATGATTCAATAAGTCGCACGGCACAATCATAGGCCAAACTTACACATCTTACGGAGCAGCCCCTCATGAGTGACACAGTCGAAAGCCTTAGTGAGATCAAAAACAAGGAGAGGGAATGCCGACCACCCTGAAAGCACTCAAGTGTAGACCTTACCAAATCCAGGACGGCTGCACAGGTGTTACGCCCTCCTCTAAAACCGAATTGCCTATTTGTGAACAGATGATTGAATAACTCTAGACACCTTCAAACAATCAGAAATACTCCTTGCATGAGACACTTGTTGATTAGTTTGGTGAGATAGATGATAGATGATCGTATTCACGTTTCTTTTAATTAAAGTTGTAGAAAGGCCATAATAATCAGTTGAACGATTATTTTTAGTTTTTGTATAACATCCCTAACATTTATGTATGAAACCTCCTGAATTTGAACTTGATCAGGAGCCAACAGTGACATTGAAGACACCATCAGCATCATGGTCATATACAGGCACCCTACTCATAACAGACGCAGTCGCCTCCTCAAAGTGTAAGCTAAATTTTTCAGCCTCCAAGTCACTAGGAATGTTTCCGCTGTCACTACCTCTAAGATCCTTAACTATCTTCCAAACTGTCCTTGACCTGTTGTCAGAGTTATTTATTAAGTTGTTATATTGTTGCTTAGTCTTTTTAATGTCCGATCTATATATAAACCTTAGTTTATTCCTAGCAATGCGCAAATGATCAGTCTGGAATACGGTCAACATATCAGCGATAAGCTGAAGCTGAGAGCGCATCTGACGCAGTTTTTCATTAAACCAAGGGCCACACGACTTCACAGCACCCACACGGACCTGTCGTTCGGGAAATGAGAGCTTGAAAGCATCAACAAAGAGCTGATGGAAAACATTAAATGCTTCATCACAGTCCAGGTCATCATGAAGGATACTGCCCCAATCCTGTGCCTCAAGGGTATCATACATTATATTAAAACCTACCTCTCCTAAAGGCCTCATTTTTTCTTTCGTGTATTTAGCTGGCTCAACTGGGCAATCCAACGTCAACTGTTGGGCGTCATGGTCAGAAAATTCAGTTTTTACAACCTTGGCATCAGCAAGATCATTCTCAAAATTCATAAAAATGTTATCTAAGCAGTTCTGTCTTCTTGTTGGTTCAAAAGAAGAAGAAGCAGTGATCTCAAATGATGTAAATGTCATTTGTGTGAAACAATAAAGAGGATAATGATTTAGAAACCACAGTAATCATCCTAAGATATATGGATCATCAAACAACATTCAACGGGAATTAACCCCTCTTACTGAAATTATTGAAAAATGAAACAATTTCTTAATTATCAAGACTTCTTCATATTGTAGTCAAAAAGGATATTTGGTAATTGTAAATCAGACCTATCATCGATTTGATCTGAAAACTGAAAGCTCATTGAAATAAAACCTAAACTCATAAGAGTTTATGTAATTAAAATCAAGTATGTTCCAGAAAAAGAGGATTAAACTGACCAATTTCGAAAATTATATATCCTCTATCCGATTCCAAAATAATAGAAGATATTTTTACCACTGGCTGTTATTGTTTTTGATTCATAATTTTTATTGCCTCACAAGTTAATTTTTGTGCTGGCATCTTTTATATATACACAATTAATTTTTTTAGCAATAAATATTTTTGACCAATTGAATGATTTACAATATTATTTGAGGTACTGCATTAGGGCTGTATCAGTAAAACGATACATAATTTTTTCATAAAGTTAGATATAATTATCACCGTCTGAGGGTGTGTTTCATCATAAAATTTTGAAAAGAAGAATGATTAGAACATCATCAAGGTAGCTTAAAAAGAGCGCTAGTCATCTGACCTTACATCAGTGTTTCTAATTTTTTAAAATAAAATATTCAAAGTGGACCATCATCTGCTTTTATTACCTCAATCTATATATTAAAGGCCTACCTATATCAACAACCTTTTTGTGCTCTTGTTCACCTTAATACGAAGCCCAAAATGTCTGCAAGTCTAGGGCAAAACTTCGTTTATCTCTTTGATAAAAATCCATACTCAAAATAGATTATACCCGTGAGCAAAGTAACAGTCGAACGGAATAAGCAAATAATCATAAACTTTCAGAGTGCATTTAATGAATGAAAATTTCGTAAGTTTTTGGATGGAATCAAGTGATTTTGCAAAGTAAATAGAATGCGGTATTATCGAGATTATTGAATATTCATATTATATAAATTTAGACTTTAATGGAACTTAGATTGCCCTAGAAATTCAGTGATATTGTTCAGCAAATTGAAAGAAATAGACGGTAAACTTTCACCCATTTCTTAATTCTATTGTAATATGATATGTCTAGCGATGCTGGATAAGGGTCTTGATAAGCAAAGACCATATCTAATCTAAATTCCCAGACCTTCCAGAGAGAAATAAACCTCTCAAAATATCACACCAATAATCATAAAACCTAAGATTTAAAACAAAATTTATTGATCCCCACATGGAAATCTTGATGGATGTACGACGTAATAAAATTTGAGAATTAGGGAGTTCGACATATGATACATTTACGTGATCCTCCGACCTTAAGAGCTTAGATTAAGTTAACGATGGGAAAAAGGTGGATCTGTAGTAGAAAAATTAAAATTAAATCAGTGGGCCAATCAGAGGTTTGTAGCGAGAGACTCAGTTGACTAAAGCCAATGAAACTCAGATTTCGAATTAGTGGGGTAAATTTCGAACTATCTAAAAGAAGGCACCAATTAGGAGAAATTAGGGAATTCCGGATTATGTTCGATAACGCCCACGGACAAAGGGATATTAGGAAAAATTAGGGAATGGAAAGTCAGTTCAACGTGATCGGTAACCAGGAAAACACTTAAATACTTAAAAGTAAATCATTCCGTAAAATTCTAGAAAAATAGTAATTGTGTTGTAATTGAGTGAGTTCGAAATTTCGCCAGTGAAGTTCCGTGTTAGAAGTCCAAGCAAAAAGGTCAAATATAAAATTTATAAACAGTAAAAAGTCCATACTCCGAAACCTCCAAAATATTTAGGACGTTGGAAAGAGATGTTCTACACTATCTCTTCGAAGCAGGTAATCCTTTTCAGTAAGCTGTTTCGCAAGTGGGGTAATCTTTAAATTTAAAAGCAAAGTAATACGAACACGGATGACCAAAACCTCGGTAACGTGCATTCAAGCGATAATCTATGGTCATTTGTCTTGGTCATCGAAGGTATGATCAAGGGTTGAACAGCAATGACCAGTAATGACCGCTAGAAAGACCAAAATAAAGTGTCGCTTGAAATTGATTTTGGTCTGTTTCGACTTTTTACGCACCATACTTACATCGATTTCCGTGTTGGGATTCGAACGCAGATTATTTTTGGTTGCAATTTCACAATTCCAGTCACTCTAATCACTAGTCTACAGAAGCAGGTAACCATTATACATTTCAGGTTACATATGAAGTTATATTTTTGTGTGGTAGAGGTCAACTTGGCCCAATCTGTTTGTGCAGTTTGTTGCAACATTCTTTTTTGATAAAAATGATACGAGAAAATATAACACGACACAAGGAACAGCTCTCAGTGCACACGTTCATGCTGAAGGACATGGATTTAACTTCGACAATGTCAAAATTTTGGATTACTAACCTATTTACAGTAGACGCTTAATCAGTGAAATGATTCATGTAAGATCCAATAATATAATGAACTTCAGAGAAGATGGAAAGAACTAAAGCAATTTTCAAAACCCCAATGTGTATATTTATTCGTCTACATCCGTCATGATTTTAGATTTAGTCTGATGTTTTCAAAACTAATTTTGCTACCTTATAGTTCCACTTAATATAAGTATTAATCAAAATTCTGTACGGGAAAATTGAATATAATCATGTTGCATTTTAAAGCCGGTGGACGATTTTTGTGTTCCTCACTGTCGTATTGACAACACATTTCATATTAAAACGTCTAAGTTGAATTTAGTCATTATTTTGGTATTGATACCCTTTATATGACAACATACAAAATTCTATTAAATTGAAGAAACGCTATAAAAATAAATTCGAGGTGAGTGAAAATTGACTCTACAGGTGTTCCATTTATACCTAAGTAATTATTTGACTTTTTAGCCTTGTAAAAATCACAAAAGATTCGAAACGTTGGCGATGTGTTAAATTTTTGATTACATTAAATTTGTCCAAAATCCTGCAATAATTATTTAATAAATAATGAAAATGGATTTCCATCAAGTAAGGACCTCAACCATTCAAGAATTATTTAATTATTGATATCGTGGAGGTCACCAATAATCAATTCCTGTAATATTCAACCCACACCAGAGATTTATTTTGTATAAAAAGAGTTCATAGCACACTATCATCCATCGTCCTTCAATTTCTTTTTACCTAACAAACTGTCGTCTTTGATTATTTTTCGTACTTCCGGGCCTAAAGTGACAACATCACACCCTTGTGACAGGTACTAAAGTGTCACATTTAATCCCTCCGGGATTAAATATTGACGAATCTCCCGGAACGATTAAATCACAAACAAACGAATTTAAGGGATATTTTATTGAAAAAATACTATTAATTAGAGCTGTAATTAACGTTAATATTCAAATTAATATTGTGACAGTTCGTCATATTGACCAGTCTTTCCTGGGTTAATGCAGCAGGTAACTGACGAGTAACAGATAGGTCCTTATCATATTGAACTGGTTTTTGTTTCGAAGATCCTGCGGAAACAGGAAGCGAGAATGAGGACTGTGGCATAACTATAGTGGACGAATCGGCGTCTTGACCAAATATTTTATCTGAAATTTTTTTATTTTTAATAGACGATTTAATATATCCCTCGGCCACGTTGGAGGATTTCCATCCCCATGTCTCTTCAGCACGTCTATTGTTGCTCCTAATCAGCTAACTAAGACGCAGATGTGCGTATAAGACGTCGCATTTTCTAATTTCAAGAAAGCTGCTATTTGCCGTGGAAATGTACCAAACATGTTTTTCCTACTACTCGCGTAGTACATTCTTTGTTGATGTATTGAACAAAAAATTTTGAATGAGGTGTCCCTGTCTTTCCCAATGCCACATATTTTCGAAATATCGCCACAAAACTGATGGCACTGTTTTCTGAATTTTTGATCACAAAATTTCGGTCAATTTTATTTTTGGTGTTTCTAATCGCAATTAGGAAGGAATCGCCCAAATCTCTCACATCGTCGATTTCTAAATCAAACAACTCTTTTCCACGACAAGCTCCCGCAACGCCCAAAATAAGTGCAAACTACAAAAAAAATGATTTCTTAAAATTTCTGAATATAAACACATTTCCAAATTTACCTTAAGCATTAAATATTTATCATCCGGAGCCTCCCGTAAGAACTGATCTACCTGCTCAGACGTGAGAATTCTTGACTTCTTTGGCTTGAATCCCTCATTTCTTCTCTTCAAAAAAGCTAATAATTTTGGAAATTTACTTATATCAATATCTTCTCTAATGTTAATAACCGATTTCAGCATTGAGTAATGTGCCTAGAGGAGTTGAGGCACAAATCGCTTTTGATTTATCATTGAAGTAGACTAACAACGCATTTTCAGTAGGTTGTCTCACATTTTTAAGCGGCACCACTTTTTAAAAGCATCGTACTGCTGCTCGTATAGTTTTCTAGATTTCGGTGGTAACAATTCTTCACCTACTTCGGCTGCTCTTTTATCAATATCAGATACACCTTCACCATGATACCAATAATTATCAATAACAATGTTTCTTTACAATGACACTAGTAATGACAATGTTTCTAAATTATAATTGTCACAACGCAATGTTACTATAGTAACTTATTTTAAAGACAGTTTATTAAATGAGTTGAAGAGAGAAAACACTGATTGAAATTATTGAAAAAATTAATAAAATCATACCGGAAGTACGAAAAGTACGTATATACCTTGCGACTGAAGTACATTCAATCCTTCAGGTAAACTTTACCTTCAGGATTAAATGTACTACTTCAGTCCCGCGGTATATAATATACTATTATACGTAGCATTCTTTGAGTTACCAGTCAATATCAACACTTTCATTATCGTTTATTATTTCTAATTATTCAGGTCCTCCAAAAAAATCTTATTTCTTCTTAGCTCCAGCGATTCCGTGAAAAGTTTCTTCCAGTATAATGACAGCGGATTTAACACCATGGACACGTGGCGGAGGCAAAAGCAAGGATCAGGAAGCAAACAGGAAGAAGTTCACGACAAGGGCAGACAAGAATATCGATCCACTCCCGGACCTTCCTCACTTTGCCCCACTGTCAAAACGCGCCGCTGTTGAAGATATACGCATATCCGGAAAGCCTGCTGCTTCTGGTGGTTCCTTCGATGTCTTGACACAGGGACGGAGACAAGAATATTTGGTTGTTGTTTTTATGAGTTTTGTCGACCACAGTACAACAATGTCAAGAAGTGAAACGTCCTCACTAATTTTTGGCATCTTCGACCGCCATTTTTCAGGTTTTGCAAGGAATGGAATGTTGGCGGGAATTTCAGATGTTGCATAATCCCCTTCAACTCCTGAATTATTGAAGCACCTTCAATTTACTATAGTAGACATAGTAATTTATGATCGATTCTCGTATTATCAATAGTAAACTTTGAATGTGCCTTAATAAATCAACTAAATTAATGAGTTTTAATAATGCAGAATGAAAATGCAATTTTAACGTGATATATAGGGTGGATCTTTGACCACAGCGTTAATTTCAACCATAAATTCTCGAAGTAAAAAAAAATTCTTTCCATACCATTATTTCAATTTGGCCCCGTTATAAATATACACAACAAATATCACCTGAACTTGTACCTTCTGAAATCGTTTATCATTTCAGCAGATAATAGTATATTATATACCGCGGGGCTGAAGTAGTACATTTAATCCTGAAGGTAAAGTTTACCTGAAGGATTGAATGTACTTCAGTCGCAAGGTATATACGATACTTTTCGTACTTCCGGTATGATTTTATTAATTTTTTCAATAATTTCAAACAGTTTTTTCTCTCTTCAACTCATTTAATAAACTGTCTTTAAAATAAGTTACCATAGTAACATTGCGTTGTGACAATTATAATTTAGAAACATTGTCATTACTAGTGTCATTGTAAAGAAACATTGTTATTGATAATTATTGGTATCATGAGTGAAGAAGGTGTATCTGATATTGATAAAAGAGCAGCCGAAGTAGGTGAAGAATTGTTACCACCGAAATCTAAAACTATACGAGCAGCAGTACGATGCTTTGAAAAGTGGTGCCGCTTAAAAATGTGAGACAACCTACTGAAAATGCGCTGTTAGTCTACTTCAATGATAAATCAAAGCGGTTTGTGCCTCAACTCTCTGGGCACATTACTCAATGCTGAAATCGGTTATTAACATTAGAGAAGATATTGATATAAGTAAATTTCCAAAATAATTAGCTTTTTTGAAGAGAAGAAATGAGGGATTTAAGCCAAAGAAGTAAAGAATTCTCACGTCTGAGCAGGTAGATCAGTTCTTACAGGAGGCTCCGGATAATAAATATTTAATGCTTAAGGTAAATTTGGAAATGTGTTTATATTCAGAAATTTTAAGAAATCAATTTTTTGTAGGTTGCACTTATTTTGGGAGTTGCGGAGCTTGTCGTGGAAAAGAGTTGGTTGATTTAGAAATCGTCGATGTGAGAGATTGGGCGATTCCTTCCTAATTGCGATTAGAAACACCAAAAATAAAATTGACCGAAATTTTGTGATCAAAATTCAGAAAACAGTGCCATCAGTTTTGTGGCTATATTTCGAAAATATGTGGCATTGCGAAAGACAGGGACACCTCATTCAAAATTTTTAGTTCAACACATCAACAAAGAATGTACTACGCGAGTAGTAGGAAAAAACATGTTTGGTACATCTCCACGGTAAATAGTAGCTTTCTTGAAATTAGAAAATGCGACGTCTTATACGGGAAATTGTTTTAGACCCACATCTGCGTCTTTGTTAGCTGATTCGGGAGCAACAATAGACATGCTGAAGAGACATGGAGGATGGAAATCCTCCAACGTGGTCGAGGGATATATAGAATCGTCTATTAAAAAAAAACAGAAAATTTCAGATAAAATATTTGGTCAAGTCGCCGATTCGTCCACTATAGTTATGCCACAGTCCTCATTCTCACTTCCTGTTTCCGCAGGATCTTCGAAACAAACACCAGTTCAATATGATAAGGACCTATCTGTTACCTGCTGCATTAACCCAGGAAAGACTGGTCAATATGACGAACTGTCACAATATTAATTTGAATATTAACGTTAATTACCATTCTAATTAATTGTATTTTTCAATAAAATATCCCTTAAATTCGTTTGTTCGTGATTTAATCGTTCCGGGATTTTCGTCAATATTTAATCCCGGAGGGATTAAATGTGACACTTTAGTACCTGTCACAAGGGAGTGAAGTTGTCACTTTAGGCCCGGAAGTACGAAAAATCATTTAATCTCATTTTTCCTGAATTGCACCATTTTCGAGATATTTTAAGTTGGAAGAAATCAAATGGATAAAATTTAGTTCAAATTTTCTGATTTCCCCAAATCAAACTCTGATTTGCCATACTTTATGTCATTTCAATTAGAATATTATTTCTTCAGAAGGTTTGAGAAATCTCTTCTCTATGGATATCACCACTAAATATTGGGTTGTTCGGAAAGAAATTTCGTTTTTTCCCGTCAGAGGACTTAATTACGTTTCTTCGAAACCAACTTCACACTTAAGCCGCATAACCATTATATGTGTTGAGAGCTGATATTGCATGGCTTGTGTGTGAAAAAGTTCTATTGATTCTAGACAGTAGTTTGGTTGGTGCCCTTTTAAATATGGAGAGCAATAAGCAGCATTTTCGTCATATATTACTTTTTTACTTCAGAAATGGTAAAAATGCTGTCCAAGCGAGAAAAAAATTGACGGATGTGTATGGAGAAGGCGTGTTAACAGTACGCCAGTGCCAGAACTGGTTTGCAAAATTTCGATCCGGCAATTTTGATGTCGCATATTCACCACGGTCTGGAAGGCCGGTCGAAGCTGACAAAGATGCGATAAAGGCATTAGTTGATGCAAATCGGCGAATAACCACACGAGAGATCAAATTTGTCGAATTCGACTGTTTATGGCCATTTGAAAGGCATGGGCTTAACCTTGAAGCTCGATGTGTGGGTGCCCCATGTCCTTACGGAGCGAGATTTGTGTCGTCGCGTTGACGCGTGTGATTCGCTCCTCAAACGTCAAGAAAATGATCTTTCTTGTGTACTTCCATCCATGGTGTCCTATTGATGAGACAGTTTTCACGAAGGCTGCCCTGTATAGATACTCAAATATTATAGGAGATTTAAACGCTAGTACAACTACGAAGAAAGCTTACACAGAACCAACCTTTGTAATTAATGGTGGTTCTGATAGTACGCCTGACTTGATGCTTTATACTACAAACATAAAAGAAAATATATCTAAAATAGATATGTCCCCCGACCTTGGATCGAACCATCTTGCGATGATGATTGACTTCGAGATGAATATAGAGCCTGTGAAGATCAATGAAGATAATATATACATCTACAAAATGAGCAGAATTGACAAAATCATGAAGAAATTAATGAATATCTGGAACAGAGCAAAAATGCACCAATTGATGAACGATGTATCTAAGTATTCAGCAATCGGCTATCAGAGACTATAAAAAGACACACTCCATCTAGTCATAAACATCCCTTCATTCATGAACTACTCCTGTATATAATAAAATTGATAAAATATGAGAGAAAATTATACAGGAATACTACCAGAATAAAGACGAAAATTTCAAAAGAGACATAAACAGATACAATGAGAATATCCAGAATAAGATACAACGGTATAGAGAAAGTAAGTGGATTGTGGCATGCAATAGAATGAATTAATCGAACAGGGAGAAAATTTTATCAAGAAGTGAATAAAGTATAGATATCATCCGGAAAAACCAACTTTAGTAATAAATAATATAGAGTATAAGACAGATGAAGAGAAAGTTGAGGTATTTGCTAATTACTACAAGAACATGTTCAATTTCAATGAAGATAACAACTATGATAAAGAGAATGCACAAAAAAATAAACGCTTGATATGATCGATACCTCCATGATTACAACGGCCCAGGAAGAATTTACACAATAGACGAAACACTTCATAATAGCAAAAATAGTTATCCTAGAAAGGATAATATTCCATGGCTAATAGTAAAAATTTGAGTGAAGCGACACATAAACGCCTCATTAAGATGTTCGAGTACTGTTTGGAGAACTGTTTATTTCCAGCAATATGGAAAACAGGTTTCATAATAAATATGCCGAAGACAAAACAAATAACAATAAAATTGAAAATTATAGGCCCCTCACTCTGCTACCAGTTTTGGGAAAATTGTATGAAAAATAATAAAAACTTTTATCAACACATATAAAAAGTTGTATTCCAAAATTTCAATTTGGTTTTCAGAAAAAAGATCCACTACGCATCCTTTAACAATATTGGTGTCTAATACATAAAACGCAGCCTTGAAGAATTATAAAACTACGACACTGAGTTTGGATATACAGAAAGCTTTTGATAGCATGTAACATAGAGGATTACTTTATAAATCATAAAGAAAAAAAGTGCCCCCTGCAACTTATAAGAATATGCCAGCAATTCCTGACTAATAGATTGCTTGCTGTCAAAATTGGGTCATGTACGTCTGGGTATTTCCAACCAGAACAAGGAACACCTCAAGGAAGTCCACTCCCAACACTACATTTCAACTTTTTCTACCATGATATGGTAAATACAGCTCACCCAAATACATATGTGTTACAATATGCAGACGATACAATAATTATAGCTCACGAGAAATCCATTAAAGGGTGCATCAAAAATATGCAAAACTAACCGACAAGATATGTCTATGGTTCCAAGAATGGAGAATGAAGTTCAATGCAAGCAAATTCCGTCTCATGATCTTTCATCATAGAATAACCCCAACATCATCATCTATATAAATTAGCGGAGTTAACATCGGACCAACACCCTCAATGAAATACCTGGGAATACAAATTGATAATAAACTCAACTTTAACTTGCAGACGAAGACAGTTAAAAACAAAACAATCTCTAGGGACAAATATTTTGCCAAACTGATACAAAGAAAGCAAGGAATTAATTAAAATTAAATTAAGTGCCGCCAAGATTTATAAAACTATTTGTCGACCCCTACTGGAATATGCACACCCGATACATATAAATTGCAGAACACCAGCATTGAAAAAATCTTCTTGTAGCAGAGACTACCTCACTAAGAATCATCTCTAGAATCAGACATCCCAACAATGCTCTTCACAACTCTTCTAATACTTTGTTGTATAATAAAACTCAGGTTGAGCCAATCAAGAATAGATTCAACAGACTAGATAAAAAATTTCACACAAGACTGAAGGAAATCACGACCATACCAGATTTATACCATAAAGATGAACATCACCCAGTTTATAGAAAGTACCTCACACAGACATTGTTGAGGCACTAGAGAATATTCAGTTTTATATGTTTTTAATATATGTGTACTATGTAGGTATAAATATGCAAGTTATGACTTATAATTGAACTATATTATATGATTTCTGTCAATTATAGGCTGAAGGACCAAAGGTCGATGGCCATTAAAGTACTCTTTCTCTCTCTCTCCTTAGCTGTTGAACCCCAACCATTATAAAAATGGTTTCCATTTTTCCTACCATTTTAGGGTTCCATTATTAGCCCCATTGATTGTAGCATTGCAATGTGAATTTTTTTTTGCTATGGGTCAATTTAAAATTCCAGCCATCTATTACAGATTTTTCTTGATACAGATGCAGTTTCGCGCCATCTACTATCTCAAAACTATCAATTTCTGCTAAAAAATAGTCGCTTTTCGGTACTGGCAATACAAGACAGTTTTTCATCTTTATTTTTGGTAATCTTTAGGTTCAACGATTACAAGCGCCCAAAAGGGATTGTTTAATTTCCGAAAGAAAGCAAGATGACTCCCCTTAGGGAAGTGACCAGCTAGCTAATGCCGCATATATAAAGTTAATCATTGATCAAATTCAGTGTAAAATCACATTCTGCTTCGTCACTTCTCTGGTCAAAGGCATCCATTGACGCATCAGAGGCGCTACACATGAGTCAGTGATTTGAGAGCAAGTCGGGATAGGGAAAAAAAGGATCACTAAGCAAGGTATTGAAGCGTGAAACGGCCTTTCCATACGAATGCGGAAGTGCTAAACAGAAGGAATTGTTCGGAAAAACGATTGTTTGCTGATTGAATTTTCATTTCGTCGTCTTGTAGTATACTAGAGAGTTTACGTTTCATCATGAATAATTTTGAAGATGTTATCAGTTAATAGTGCTATTTTTGAGCAGAATTCATGGTGATTATTCCGAGTGTCCGCTGGAAAGGTATACCAATTTATTTTGCCACCATTTTGATAATCAGTTATCTTTTAATCTTCATATTTAGCAAATTTGACATCTTCATATTTGGCAATCGTTAGGTAAAGACGCGGAAAATTCTATATAAAAATTTTTGGTGAATCAACGTAATTATTTGTTGAAACATAAACCCTTATGGTATAATTCGTTCTACAACATGATCACGAGAGATAAAGAACTATGGCAGACTGAATGAAACTCTTATGATATGTTAATAAAGATATCATTTCAGAACCTTCGAAAAAGTTCCTGTTTTTGATCTTCCTAGAAAAGTCAGGACAGTTCTGAATCGCTTGAGAACCAGTCATGTACGTACCAACAGCATGCTCTTCAGATGGAATATAGTTCCAAATGCAAATGAATTTGAAGGAGCTAAGAAACCTCCCCTCATTATTGAAGGGCAAATCATTCCTTATACTCCACTGATGAATGGCATTGATATCAGATTGAACTTTGGCAAAATAATGTACGATGAAACTTCAGGTCATCAGCAGAGAGTAGGCATTTACAGTACCTCAGGTACTCTGGCAAATCATTGATAAATATCAAAAACAGTAAGGGACCCAAGTTTGAGCCCTGAAGTACTCTCGAATTAACATGAAACTTTCCTGAACAGTTACCACTGTATTTCACCCTGAATTTTCTGCCTCTTAAATAAGATGCGAAAAATCTGAAAACGCCACCACCTGCTCTGAATTCACAGATCTTCCTAAAGAGAATGTCATGATTGACACTGTCGAATGCCTTCCGGAAGTCGGTGTAAATTATATCGGCTTGGGAATTTTCCATTATACTGGAAACCTCATGACAAAACTCCAGTAAGTTTGTCGCAGTGGATTTTTTGTGGTGAAGCCGTGCTGTTCATCGCATATTTTGTTCTGAACACCCATCCACAACTTGGCGCAGATAACTTGCTCAAACAACTTGGCTGCTGCGCATAGAACTGACACAGGTCTACAGTTTTTTATTTCTACTTTCTTCCCAGACTTATGGATGGGCTTTACCAAAACCAAAGGTTGGGAACTTATTTATCTTCAGCGCTAAATTGAAAATGTAAATTAAAGACGTCTAAAGCCACTCAGCACATCCCTTTATGATATAAGGTGGAACTCTGTCAATACCTGCTGATTTTTTTGGTTTCAAACTTTTCATTGCCATAAAAAAGTCCCCTACAGTCACCTCCGCCAAAATAAAACCAGATAGTCCACCCACTGGTAGATCAGTACGATACGTTGCAACTTCGACCTTGAAGACATGCTCAAAATATTCACCGAAACATTGTGCAATCTCTGATTTCGGAATGCTCCTACCGTCCAATTCAAACTTTGAAACAGATAATATAATATGATGAATTCAATTCTTTACTCAATATGTATATGTGATGAGCCCATCTGAGATATTCGTCAATGTATACACTTTAAAACTTTATATATTATTCAGATTTTATTGAAGTATTAGAACAGGTGATACTCAAACTACCACGGTTAATGTTATGATATGATATGATTGTCTCCTCTTAATATTTTCAAAAATACAGGGCGGGATAAGTTTTTCTTGCTCACGTTCAGTTCTTCTAAAAAATATTTTTGAATATGAACAATATCGAAATTTTCGAAACAACAGACTGGATAACATTTTTCAATATTATTTTCGTCAAGATAGGGGAATCAGGCTGACCCATCGCTGATCCTCTAATATTTTTATACCAGCTCTTCCTATACTGATAATAACTACTATCAACAATCAACAATATTTTTTACAGCATTTTGAGGCATTCGGATTACATCTGTTAGTCAGCCAAGGCATCTGGTGATATATTTTAAAACAATTCCTTGGGTGAATAGGGACTCAACATTAACACTAAGCAGATCATAATCATCACGAATACTAATAGGTGTATGTGCAAGTCGATCATTAAGATCCCTAGAATTCCTGATGGAATAGATGAAAGTGTGCTCAATATTGGACAATTACTTGTATAAATATTTCGACAAATTATAGGTAAGTGAACCGCAACATGACGCAACAGGTCTAAGTTTACTTTATGTATTTTGAACAATTCATATATTTTGGGGGATAGAGCTTTGAAAATTTTCCTTATTTTGGATTCTTATTGTAATATAACCGTCAAAATTTGAGTTTTCGATCAAATAATTAACTTATTAATTAATTAATTAATTAATAAGTTGGATCAGATTGAAGAACATCATCAGTGGAGGAATCAGACAATAAATCATGCATCTCAACATCATAATCAGTATTATTCATAACAAGAGTCTTTCTAGCTTTATCAGTAGGGGTAGCGGGCAAGACGGGGACGATGATGTGATCCGTCGTGCGAATGTCCAATCACATCGCCTCCGGGTCGGAATGACACGTTGTATTGTTTATCAGTTACTACTTGTTGCGATATTCTCGCAACAAAGGATAGTTCTTGGAATTTGGGGTAGCGGCCATTACTCCCAAGACCTTCTGTCGGACGGAATTTTGGCAATCCCTAAACTTAGCTACCTGTACGACCTCTCTCAATGATTCAAATTCATTCTCTCTACACTTCTCAAGGTGGTCGCTTCTACAAGTAAGTTCTCCTTTATCAAATTACTTTTCACGAGTCTATAACGGCACTCAGAACTACAAGTTCCTCTGAACATCTCTCAAAATAATCTGTTTTCGGGTCAGTTAAAATGTGCTATTCTTCCGAGTATAACATGCCAACTTCCACAATTCAAGTTGAATGTTTCTCAGTGGAACATCCCTAGTGAATTGAGACTAGCGGATCCCGATTTCGCTACACCTTCAGATATCGACATGCTCATCGGTGCCGGTCTATATTATGAGTTACTTTCCCAAGGCAGTTTTTCTCTTGGTAAAAATCTACCTACTCTTATCAACACCCATTTGGGATGGGTTGTTGGAGGCTCATTTCCATCTCAGCAACAGACACAAGCTCAGAAATCTCTCTTGAGTGTAGCTCGAAATGAACACAGCACCATTTCCCTGCTGTCTCGAGAATCTGAGGAGTTGGAACTTGAGCAGCAAGTCTCTAGATC
This sequence comes from Micraspis discolor, assembly GCA_030674115.1. Lineage (NCBI taxonomy): Eukaryota > Metazoa > Arthropoda > Insecta > Coleoptera > Coccinellidae > Micraspis > Micraspis discolor. Next base: position 13,090 of record JARTUT010000964.1, on the reverse strand, counting down.
CTGGAAGCTAGAAGATGTTTCCAAGGCTATGCCTCTCTCTCCAGTTGATGAAGCTGCAGAAACATCGTTCATCAATACAACCAAGGTCTCAATGGATGGCAGGTTTCAACCATTAAAACCGTTAAAATCTCCAAAGGAAAATCTGAAACTTAGAGATTCCTTCGCCATAGCTCGAAAAAGGTTTGGCCACCTAGAAAAAAGATTTTTAAAAGATCCCCAATACTATGCACAGTATAAACAGAACCGTCCAAAATGTTATCGTTCTGTTCCTGATCTCAAAATAGGATCCTTGGTTCTTTTGAAGGATGAGGATACCCCTCCACTAAAATGGCCTTTAGCTAGGGTATTGGAAGTTTTCCCAGGAAGAGATAGAAAAATAAGAGTATTTAAGCTGAAAACGGCAGATGGAATCTTCGTTAGAAGCATTTCTAAATTGTGTCACCTTCCCATATCAGAAGAATCTGAAAATTAGGCTCACTTCTCCTATTGGACAACACGTATCGTTTCCTATGAACTGTGATTCTCTTGCTTTTCTGGTTAGTTGATTACTTTCTTCTCTCCTTTTTTTTTCTTTTATATTTGTTTTTATTGGCACGATTCTTGTTGAAGCTCGAAAACTTCAACAGGCGGGAGTATGTAGCGATATTCTCGCAACAAAGGATAGTTCTTAGAATTTGGGATAGCGGCCGTTACTTCCAAGAATGCCTTCTGTCGGACGGAATTTTGGAAATCCCTAAACTTAGCTACCTGTACGAATCTCTCTAAATTATTCAAATTCATCCTCTCTACACTTCTCAAGGTGGTCACTTCTACAAGTAAGTTCTCTTTTATCAATTTACTTTTCACGAGTCTATAACGGCACTCAGAACTACAAGATCCTCTAAACATCTCTCAAAATAATCTGTTTTCGGTCAGTTAGCTTCCTAGTTCATTGTGTATGTGAATTACTCAGTTGAAATTCTCTACGTAAAAGATAAAGGTTGTGAATTGTGAACCTGTGACGCAATTACATATCGCCAAGGCATAGTTCATCAGTGGAAGTTTGAGAAGGTTTATCCAAAGTGCCTGCACCTTATTCTGAGAAATCTACCTCGACGATTGAAGCAGAGCTGTGGTGAACTCCAAATAGCAAATAAGGTCGGATCTCTTTATCACTTAATATTACCAGAAGTGCCCAAGATTGAGCAGAGAAGTTCAAATCCTTGGTTATTGTAGACACCTAAAAACTCTTTCTGTGAGTGTAAACTAAAGTGCCGAACATTGTGTAACTATTCTTATCTGTGAATACATAATTCTATTATAACTACAAACTTGTTTTTATTCACCTTGCAAACATCTTTTTCTACCAATGATAATTTTGGATGTACTGTTATAGTATAACCAGCGACTCAGGAAGTGCGCTGCCCTTCATTAAGCGGGTGATTATTATTATTTCTAGCGCAAAAATTGTGTACGTCAAATTGCTTGTTATTTTCGCATTCAAAAGAATACAGTCAATTGAGTTGATCTCTAAGCACTCTGTTCAGTTGAACGAGAGCGCCAAAAATGGGTGCATATTTGAGTATTAACGAAATATTTTAAAACTATGTTGAATAAAAACCCAAAGTTAAAGTAAAATTTATGGATTTTTATTATTTTGTTGGGCTTCGTCACTCGAATAGTTCACCCGTCTCTGAGAAACGAATATTTAGGAGATGTTTTTCTCGAAGTTTAAATAATTACTCGCATGTGGTTTCTCAACAAGCGCCAGATTTATCAGACCTCACGTTAAAGCTTCGTAATTTATTAAACTTCTTTATTTCTTCTTTTGTGTGAGGATGATTTAGCAAAATGACTAAATGCAATATTTCTAATCAAATATGTTTTGATTCAGCGAATCCGAATGGACCAAACCCCTTACTTATCATCCCAAAATTTATCGATCGGCCCCATGAAACACATCCACATGATACCAAGAAAATAGAGTCATAAAAACCGGATGAAATACGGTCGAAACCTCGTCAACGCGATATCTCGAGCCAGTTTTCCAGATATTTTTCTCACGTCTCTGCAACTGAAGCGAGTCTCGCAAAAACCTCGCTGTTTTCGACCATCAAGTCCTTCTTTACGAGTTTCCATCAGCGAGATAGCACGAGGAAGAGAAAGAAGGATGGAAAAGCAGCCAACGCAGAAACAGAGATCGGCCAGCAGCAGCACCGTCATTTATAATGGGATCTGAGGGGTCGCGTGGGAGATGTAGACTGCAGCGAGACGACCGACGTCGTCTGCCTCAGACGACGCCAGGGCTGGATTAGGTGCGGATTTGTGTTAGAAATCTTAGGTGTTTTCACATTCCAGTAACAGCAAAGAATGCTATCATTCCGTTGTTTCTGGCGGTACCCAAAATTCGTTATCTTGACACTAATATTCTGGCACAGAGTCATATTCACGAAAATTTGGACCGAATTGTGCGTTTGACAGTCTAAACAACAGCTGGATTCTTAAAAACATAGTAGAAAGAATTCCTTATACAGCGCGTGTCGAAATCATTTTCTCACAAGAAATATATTCGGCAACAAAATCCTGAGATATTATCAACGAGATACTCCCTATTCTGGCCCATATTTTCAATTTTTCACTGCAAAGTTGCAATTTTCCGTCAGTCTGAAAGCGTGCTACAGTAGAGAGAGACGGTGACCTGCCTCAGGATTTCAGACCAATATCGATATCACCAACATTGCCGAAGGTCTTCGAGAGGCTCCTTTACTCTCAGATCTTGAACTACTTGAATGACCATTCCCTTCATAATAGATTTCAATCAGGGTTCCACCAGGGATACAGCACTGCAACTGCGCTCACTAAAATCACGGACGACGTAAGCCAGGCAATGGATAATAGAATGCTAACCATTTTGGTACTTTTGGACTTTAGCAAAGCTTTTGACTCGATTGACTTCGACATTCTTTTGAGTAAATTGCGCTTGATGGGATTTTCTGACCGTTCCCTTGCTTTTTTCAATTCATATATCCGGGGACGTAAAATATCGGTGAGTTTTTGTGACAACTCCTCTGAATGGGTGGAGACGGTTGCTGGAGTTCTGCAGGGAAGCGTTCTGGGTCCGCTTCTGTTCTCACTTTATATATCTTCGTTGGCTGATCTTGTCCATTGTAATTTTCACCTTTATGCGGATGATTTACAGATTTACGTTCTGGTCCGCGTCGAGGAGTTCGCACAGGCTGTACAACTTTTGAACAGATATCTTTCGGCAGTTGCCGTCGCGGTTTCGCGTATGGGTGTTGTTATGAACACTGCGAAAACGCAAGCAATTATCATTGGTGCGAGGAGATACTTGAACATTGTGGATAGACACGCTCATTGAGTAGTTCTCTGCGGTGAAAAGATTCCCTACTCTTCGGAGGTGAGGAGTCTGGGTTTAATAATCGATGAGAGGCTATCCTGGAACCCCCAAATTGCCATCACGAGTAAGAAGTTCTACCAATGCCTTCATCAGCTTCGGCTTTTGAAGAATTTTCTGCCATTCCAGTCGAGGAGGACCTTGTTTTTTGCGCTCTTACTCCCAATTTTGGATTATGCGGATATTGCCTTTATGGGTCTCACATCAAGCCAGTTAGGCAGACTTGACCGGCTGCAGAATGCAGGTATCAAGGTCGTTTATAATTTGAGGAAATACGATCACGTCAGCCAGTTCAGAGACGTTCTTTATGTGTTATGTCGTGCATATCTTCTCTTTTTTCTTCCTAATCCATTTCCATCCATAGCAGGAGTTATCAGATATTATATTATATTCTTTAAAATTATTTCAATAACTTTTTCATGTAAAATAATTGTTATTCTTGATCTAAGATTGATGGTTGGCAGGAAGACATCGCTTCGCGATATGCCTACCCATTGCATATTGTATAAATTCGATTGTAAAACATCAGCAGCAATAAAGAGTTACAATAATATTAATATAATACTCCTTTTGGGAAAAATTAACACCAAAACAGAGAACTTTCTTATTGATATAGAGTATACAAACGCAAATAAAGTAGCTCACCAAAAGGTATTTGAATTTGCTACATAGTATGTAGTACACTACATTAAAAAAAATTAGGAAGAAAATAAAATTTCAGTTTTATAATGAATGCTTTTTATCTACAGATTTGTGTGCTAAACGAAATATTTTAATATCAGCCAGATAATATGGAAGTTTCTTAGCTGGAGATCGTGCCACCCAACAACTTGCTTTGTTGGCCCGTTTCTTGAGATTTATTTAATTGATTTTGTTTGAACTATCAACCCTTCTTTGAAAACATACTTTGTGTTAATCGATTACTAGTGAAAACCGGTCATTGTTGGTCAGCCTTTTGGCCCTTGTACCAATCTGTCACCTGATCACAAGTCAAGCTAATGCAGGAGCTATGTTCTCTGTCCCAGAGGGTTACTCCTGCAATTGATCTAAGGGTTCCCATCACTGTTGATGGGAGAAGTTGTTTTAGCTGCATAAGCATACAGCTGCTTTGTAAATACGCACTTCACTTGGGATAGAGATAAATTTGTCATATAACGTCATTTGTCATATAACGTCATATAACGTTTAACGTGACTATTATCCACTCTCTTAATTCTTTCAGAAGGGGAACTAATCATTATTAGCAACAAAAATATTCTCTGTTAATGCAATATATTTAATTTAATACACATAATTGAAGTAAAGAGACTGATAAACCTCAATCTCTGGAGTTGATTTACCAAATTAACAAGAAACACTTTTCTCAATCCTAGCAAAAATAAATGGGTCGTGATGCAAGGAAACTCTCACATTCTCCCCCTTTGTAGGTGATAATTTAATTCTACGGCATGAGGTCATTATTAGATGCACCATTAGGTGCACTACAACATAATAAAAGGAAGGTGGTCTTCAAACAGAAGGAAATTGCCTCGTTGGCTCCTCTTGTAGATGATAACTGAATTATGCGGGCTTGAGATCGTCACTAGATTCACCATTAACTGGACTACAGCATAATAACAGGTGGGTGGTCTTCGTACAAGCCTCATTCAAGTCCAAGATATGCTTTCAAAGGGGTGCTTGCATTTGTCTACATTCAAAGGTTTAATGTGTTCTCCTCAGGGAGCAAGATGTACTCTCGCACAAGGCTAAGATGATGTGTCCTTCCAGGGCTGATATATATCTCTTGTTCGTGACTAGAAAAAGTTCTCTCCGGGACTAAGAGCTATATAGAAATGAACAAAAATAAATTGAAAACCTCAAGGCAATACGAACAAGGCAAATAACAATATAATTGTTATAAAATTACAATAAATAAGGAGCCTTGCTGAAGGATTACTTTGATGGATAGCCATAAATCAATCACGTACATGGATCTCACAGTACCTAAATTACAATTTCTTTCCTGGGGACAGATAAAAGAAGACAATAACAACTAACTGAATTCCAATTCGTCGATCTCACAATACATCTCAATTTAAAATCCAATTTTTTTTATTGATTGCCATTATGCAGACAGATAGACAAAATAATTTGGAATCTACAGTTCACGAAACGAGCGGTCGAAACATATATAATAATATATATATAATAATAAAGTTATCTCTTCACCGAGCATAGATTTTTCGGTATCAGTTCAGCTAAATCGATCTGAGTTTCGCAAAGATAACGCTGTCTTGAACGTTCAGTGGAAGACCTCCTGAAGCTGAAGAACCGTATCCAAAATAGTCACTAGTAGCAAAATGAATCTAAAAATAGCTGATTTATTACAAAAAAAAAGAGACAGGATTTTGTTGGATTGATATAAAGATTGTCCATCTTCGACAATTGCGTGATGGATTACAGATCTTTATCGATAAGGAAACATGCAGTATGAGCCTCGTTGGTAAAAAAACTGAAATAAATTTGACTATCGTCAGCGAAAAAGATTATACCGGCAATACTCGATGGAATCTACGTTGTCCGCTATACAAAGAAGAAAAAGCAAGGCCCATTAAGTAGATCCTCGTACTCCCTTTTTATATTAAACTGGATAATTTCTTATTTTCCATCCAAACTGTCTTCTGCCGTCCAGCAAAGATTCGAGAAATCTAAGGGATTCTAAGAAAGTCAGTAACAGTCAAACTCAGCACTGAGAAGACTAAGGCCTTAGTGAAATCCAGGAGATCCCGAACAGTCACTTTACCGAAGCATTCAGAACATCATCCATTATATGAACAAGTGCTGTTCATATGTGTGGCTGCCTCTAAAATCCGATCGATCACTTGAACAATTGATCATAAGCACTTTCAATGTTATAAATTCGTTTTGAACAATATGGGTTAGATAACAAGACCGCAAAAGCTGCGATCCACGTCGGTGTTCTTCTACATCATAAAGAATATAATTTCCATACGAACAAAAGTTACGTCGAAGAAAACTCTGAATATGACACTGAATTACGCTCCTTTAGAAATTCTCTTAGCATCTTTCCTTCTCATAACCCTATTATAAAATCCACTGCATCAGGAGTTCATCAGAAAAACTTCGCATTACCCCAAATCTTAATCATCTTCAGCACTCTAACTCAATACCAGACCACCATTATCTCTAGCACGACTCATCTCCATCACAAACTTCCAGAAAAACGTTTGCCTTTTATAGACCCCTCATATTCAACGAATTGGTCTGATCCTCTACCCTTCAACCCCTTACAACCCCCTGGTCCAAAGACGAAAGTGTCATAAATTCAAGAACGCAAACATGAAGAGTGGATGGAAAAGCCCGAAAACGACCAAAAGGAAGCGCTGGTGTCGACTATAACGAGTTAAAAATAAATAGGGGGGACCTGGAAATGTGGGCCAACATCCGACCCACTTAAAACAAGGATATGCGACCGGTCGTCTGAAACCGGGGGGAGAAAGGGAGTCGAAGCAAGTGGTGGGAGTTGCATCCTGCAGAACGCGACGGAGGTCGAAGGACGACGCAGAGCGCACAGGCGTCGTGGAGAGGGGGAAATGCGTCGCGACCGTGGTTTTCGGGTGTTGAGGGGTGGAGGGCGGTAATTGCATCGATGTCAGGCAGACGGATTCCATCGATTATCCACTTGGTTTTCGGGGAAGACGGGAGCGAGGGGAAGCTGAAGAGGGCCAAAAAATGAGTTTTGTTAGGTAAGGGAGATGTCTTTGTTGGGTTCGACAGGATGTTGGAACATACAGAAATCATTGATTTTGGGAAAATGGTAACTTATTGACTTGAAGGTTATTCATGGAGAGAAAACTCCGAATTGAACACTTAGAAATTGTGGAGATTTAAGTAGCTTGTGTGAAAATATCGTTATCTTAGAAACGGTTATCAGGGTTTATAATTTATTATTTTCGTTAAATAACTTTATTTTTTTCACTAGCTTATTTTCGCTAGCATACTTCAGCATGCAATCGTTTTGCCCAAATGTCTGTAATTCTTGATTATCGAGCCGGAAATGGTCTCAATCGATTGGGTTTGACTTCTTGTATGTACTGTTATGGTATTTTCCTGACTGTTTCTGAAATTCATTATAAATATTTGAGTGAGACTTATTGGGAGAAAGTATTGAAATATAGATTATAAAAACAATATTGTTATCAGTTAAATAATCAAGCTTCTTAGATTTTAGAAATATTTTTCCATCGTTCACTAACGATATACAGGGTGGCCATTTGAAAACGAAACAGACGAAATAATTTTTTTCGGTAGAAATGCTCGGGTAGGTCGATTTCTGTTTCGAGGGGATAACTTAAGATGTAGGTTACGGACGCATAGCGCTCCAACCCTTGCTACTACAACCCTCACCCCAAACTTTGAATAGGGAAGATGGGTGAGTGATACCTCATTTGAATGGTATTTTTATACTGATTTCAGCACAGTAATTTTTTTTTTCATTTTATGTATTCGTTCTCGAAATATTCTCAACTAAGTATTTGAAAATGAAAGTGTTGTCTTCATAACACTTGTACTTTTTACCTGGTAATCTTACTGGAGATATGTATTTGGACTTATTGGAAAATCACATTGATCCAATTTTGACGGAAATTATTGAAAATAATGCTGGAAATTATGTGGGAGATCAGATTGTGTTTCAGCAGGATGGAGCTCCTCCACACTACGCCTTTCCAGTTCGAGAATATTTGGATCAAAGATTTCCAAATCAGTGGATTGGAAGGAGGGGTCCCACTGAATGGCCACCCAGATCGCCAGATCTGTCACCACTAGGTTTCTTTCTTTGGGGTCACTTGAAGAGTAAAATTTACTCTACACAGCCCGATTCCATAGAGGATTTAAGATGTATAGTGAACGAATGTCGTCAAATTACTCCAGAAATGCTGCAAAATGTGTGCCATCGTTTCGAACAAAACTTATTTCATTGTATGGAAGCTAATGGTGAACAATTTGAATATTTAATTAATTGATGTGAGTTTTTGATAAATTATTTATTTTACTTTGATAAGTCTTATTTCTTAGATCAATTCTTCAAATCATTCTGATACCGTACAGTTGGAGAATGATTTCAGTGAATGAAAGAGCTAGTCGAACATCTGACCTTAGTAGCATTAACACGTACGGTATGACTTCATTTCCCCAGTGGTAGATGTTTTGCAATTTGAAATACAAGTACGGAAATTTTGGTGTTCTACTAACTACTACTAACTAATGTATAAAATAAAAAAACAATTACTGTGCTGAAATCAGTATAAAAATACCTTTGAATTGAGGTGTCACTCACCCCATTTTTTCTATTCAAAAGCAAGGGTTGAAGCGCTACGCTTCCGTAACCTACATTTTAAGTTATCCCCCTCGAATCAGAAATCGACCTGTCCGAGCATTTCTATCGAAAAAACTTATTTCGTCTGTAATCTCGTCTGTTTCGTTTTCAAATGGCCACCCTGTATAATAGCTCTCCTTATGTAAATTCAATTGGTGTAATCTGCATCTCTATACAGGGTGTCCCGTAACTCCACGTGAAGCGGTTACTGGGCGATATGCTAGGTTATACCATTCTAGCAAAAATAGAAAAAAATAAATAAAAAAAATTAAAATAAATCGATTGTACCTAACATTGGATTTGTGACTGTAATCAATACAATAGTTATTTAAGGTTACGTATAAAAAATCACAGGAAAATTGGGAAATCTGTGACTACCAAAATATACCTATTACCACTTAACCAAGTGACATAGAATTTTTTTTAAATTTTTGCTAGAACCTGTATAACCTAGCATATCGCCCAGTAACCGCTTGAGGTTGAGTTACAGGACACCTTGTATATGTGAAAAGTAACAATTCTGAAGTATTTCAATTGTATTCCATACTGATATAAGGAAATTGAATTATAATAGAAATAAATACACTCAAATGGGATATATAGTGAAGAATTTGATCTTTGGTTTGAAAATTTTGTACCTTATATTATAAGAAAACAGGCATATGTGTATCAATCTGTAGCAGAAACAGTCGAAAAATTTTTGAAAGCTGGCAAGAGGCAGAAGAAACCATTTGAAGCTAGATATTGGCAAGAGCAAAATTTTTGAAAAAAGTTTGACAGGTCAAGGCTTTCTTGTTTCAATTTTTTTTTAAACACATATACTCCAGCAGAGAAACAGTTCAGTTGCCAAAAATTCCATCGTTGAATCCACGTCATTTTGTGAACGAATCACAACGAAAATCACATTCAAGTTAATATTGAATCTTAAAGGTATAACAAAGTGATATATCAAATTATTATTGTGTAACCAGTCATAATAGATCTTTAATTAATCTGAATTGAAAACAAATGCAAAGAAGTTGCCAGTTACTTATTGGCAGTCCACAACTCCACAAGTACGTACAAGTACTTCAAGAAAGAAAAAGGACATCAAGTGTTGGGGAACTATTATGAAATTGAAACTGCAATTTCTGATATATGGACCCATATTTGATCATTTTCTAAATTGAATATAACCAGTTTTATCATTGCATTGAATCATCTTCATTGTTTGTGTTACCATAGGTTAAGATTCGACATAAGAAGGTTTGAACATAGACAATCATCATTTTTGTAGATATCAATAAAATTTGTTAATTTTTAATTCCCAAAATTTTTATTTAATAATTGAACTCCCCCTGAGATTCAGCTGGCGCTCAATTAGTTTTTTTTTATTTCAAAAAGACATTGTTAAAATTTGGTTCTTGTTGAGAACTGCATTTTTTCTCTAGCTGTACCATCATCTCTAATTTTCTATACAAGTTTAAAGAACATGGATATTCCGAAAGAATAGAAGATGACAATTATTTGTCCTCTATTGATGTCTAGAAACCCGGTCGTTATAACTAACTAAAGGCCTATAGCGATCTCGTGTAACTTGGCTGAAATCTGGTCTGTTATATGTGAGTTTATCACAAGATAATTTTATGACTCAATACAGGGTCTTTCACGAGGAACTTCACCCATAATTATACTGAACGTATTTTCATGAAATTCAGCACATATAAGTATTTCACGATGCTGATGAAATCTGAAATATTTTCAAGGCATGAGAGCACCTCCGGTTTTTCCGGAAATGACGTCAACTTCCGTTTTTCAAATTACAATAACATTTTTTATTGCAGAAATAGATTCCTTAAAAAATTTCGAGTTATTTTGATGTAACATTCTTCAGTTTTGGTTGGAAAATTCTCTGTGCGGAAAAATTCGAAAAAATAATCGAAAATAGAGCTCCGCTGAAACAAGAATAACTTCGAGGTTTTTGGATGGAGAATTTTCATTTTTGGATTTTTCAAGATGTAAGATCGATGTATCCACTTTAAAAATCGAAATCGCGATTCATGATACAGGGGGTGAAAATATCGCTGTCAAAGTTAGGGATGTCAAAATCGTGAAAAATCAATTTTTCAAATTAGAACGCCATTTTTTTATGGCAGATATTGAATCTACGTTAAAAATAATGTGAGTGTATGCATCACACCCTTGCCTTAAAGTGGATATTTTCTGAGTTATTCACAAAAACTGTTTTTCGTCTTTAATTTTCAGCTATTTCTTTTCCTTTCACGCCAAAAAGATGAAATTTTCAGGAACTGATACTTAAACCATGTTTTAGATTTTACTACCTTAATATGCAAGAGAAAAAAGTTACAGGTTCATCCTAAATAGATGGCGAATTTGGATTCGAATTTGTATCGGAAACCTCTTTATTTCAACTAATCGGCCATCGGTTTTCTCTCCAGTGATAAATAAATAATTCGTTATGAACCATATGCAAAAACTTACCATGTTTTACATTCTTTTTTTTTTAATGATAGATATCATTAATTTCATCTGCCAAATTCCTCTTTATTCAGTAGCATTTTGTGTTTACTATTAATTTGGTGATAATTGGTATTAAGTTATAAAATCGATCACTATGCCTAATTTTACCAATGAAGATTATTTTAATCTCATTCTACTTCAAGGAGAATGTAATAAAAAACTTGAGAAATGTCGGATCTTTCGTTAAGAAAACTATATACAGAGAAAAAGTGTAGTAGAAGATGAGAACAACAAAATTACAGTTCTTGCATATTTTCGTGTGAATAGATTGATAGATAGATAAATTTATTCGTCATCAACATTACATGACAGGTCAATACTAATACATAGCATCATATAAAACAAAGTTATACTATACTAGAAATAACATCACTAACATGAGAATATTTTGAAACCGACGAAAAAACATATATCACTGAGTCTATACAGTTCGATATTTCACTACGGTTACAGCAGTATTTTCACGCATTATTGAAATTTTTTCTATAGAAATTAACATATTCTTTTACGCTATAGAAAGCTTCATTTGTCAAAATTGATTTGATTTTTTTTTAAATTGTGTGTGATTCAACAGCGTGATCTCATTCGGCAATGAATTGTACAAAACAGAACCAGCATGGTACGGAGATCTTTCATGAAACTTATGGTAGTGCTTCGGAAGATGAATTCTATGTCTTCCCCTTGTTTCGTTTTTATGGAATCCTTGACGACAAACCAATTCTGATCTCTTCGAGTATTGAATTCAGCAATATATACAAGTATATACACGGTAAAGTGAAAAGAGAATAGGTCCTGAAAATTATCCTACATGACGTCTTAGGTTCTAATCCAAAAAGGAGTCGTATTATTCTTTTCTGCAAGACAAACGGCCTCAAAAATCTCTCAAAGATGCCGAGATTAATCTGGGATTATCTCAATCGAATATTAAAAAAACATAAAATGCACCCATATAAATTCAATAGGGTACAGCATTTGAAGGAAACTGATTTCGTCAGGAGAACATTAGTTTTGCGAAGCTATGATGATTCGATTTCAAGAGAATGAAAGTTTTTTGGACTGTATAATTTGGACAGATGAACCTAAATTCACAAAGAATGGTTTTTTCAATAGGCATAGCAGTCATTATTGGGATGAAGAGAACAACCACCACTTCAGACAATGGAACTTTCAAGAGACCTGGAGTTTCAATGTTTTTTGCGCCATCAAAAATAATGCAATTCTCGATGTTCACATTTATGATGGGACTCTAACTGGTAAGATAGAACACTACACATGTTTGCATTATTTAAAGAATGTTCTCCCTTAGGAGATAGATATGTTGACATATTGACTCAAATAATTGAGCCGCTAGTACAGATCCGTAATGACTTATGGTAACAACAAGATGGCGCGCCTCCACACAATTCACTCAATGTGTCAAATATCCTATACAGGCTATTCGAAGATAGATGGTTGGCGAACAATGGTCCACGTCTTTGGCCGCTACGTTCTCCCGATTTAACTCCTTTAGACTTTTATGTTTGGGGTAGGATAAAAAATATTGTCTTCTCAACTCCCCTGACTGATAAAGAGGACTGCTTAGAACGAGTCAGAAATGCGTTCAGGTTTGTTTTGTTTTGTTAGATTCATAGTTTTGAAACTCAATTTGGTATTTAAACACTTTTGCAGATCTTTTTTCCTCCGATGAAATAAAAGAGCAACGCATGAAAGAATTCCTGAGACGTATAAATAAATGTCTAGAAATTAACGGTCTAAACTTTGAGCATCTTCTCTAGTTATAAATGCGAGAGTTTGTCATG
>JARTUT010001398.1:0-86376 GCA_030674115.1 Micraspis discolor | reverse complement strand
ACTCTAATTTTTTGTTGGGGAGGGCAGGATCGTTGGGGTTGAGGATAGCTCGGATGTGGATACCTAGCCACTCATATATAGCTCATAACGATACAGCGGATTTACTGGCAAATCGTGGAAGATTACTACAGGGACAATCCCAACTGAGAGGGGATCCAAGAGAGCTATGGCCGGCCTTCAAAAGCAGACTCTGGGATGAATGGACGGAGAGGTTCAGAGAAATTGGGATGACCAAGGGCAGACTGTACTCTTCGGTGGTGAGTCCTGCCTCATATCGTAGGGCAACCTGGTTTAAGTGTTTGAATGCGCCTGGGATGAATATCACAACATTTGTCCGGATTAGGTCGGGGCATTGTCTGACTCCAGCACATTTGGCAAGGATTGGTGTCATTGACTCCCCTCTATGTAGCTGTGGAGAATTAGATAACTTGCCGCACATTTTCTTTTCGTGTGGCGATAATTCTTTCAATTGCGACAAATTATATCAGAATTTGCTTGCCCTGGGGATAGCAGTTCCCCTTAATTTGTGTGAGGTGTTCTACTCGTCTAGGCCCTAGGTGATGAGCTTGTTGTCGGAATTTTTGCATTGTTCGCATATTAGACTTTGATGATAATGTTGACCTTAAGCTAGTTTAGTTGTAGTTTCAGCACTTTTTATATAATCCAATTCCTTTCCTGACATGTCCACATTCTTCTATGTGTGCTAACTTGTGTTACTCAAAGGGAATGAGCATAGATCAATATTTGAGAAGAAGAAGAATAACATAAACAGAGGTTATACATGTGTTGCATGGGACCCATCTTCAAATTAGTATGTCAGTGACATTTTTTTCTATTATAAATGTTTAGAGAATTTATTTGTTCCAGACTTCTGCAAATATCTGTTCCTTGATTTACTCATAGTTTTGAATGGCCAACAATAAATGTTCACAAAGCCACTTTAAAAGGATGAATTTAAAAGCAGGCCATCTGAGCAGTGTTTGTTGTTTCTGGCATTTCTTTGCTAAATCACCAAAAATGAATATCTACAAAACAAAATACATCTGGAAAAGGTTGAAATCAACATGGGGCTATTAAGGGATATACTGAAAATTTCTGTTCTTGATCTTTTTTTCTTAATAGATATATAGGGTGTTCGGCACATGGACCGTCAAATTTTTTTGGGGCGTTGTAGAGTCATTTGCTACCTTTTCAGTCTTGGAACCTGGGTCCTTAGTATTACGGTTACGGAGGTATGATTTTTTTTATTAGGTTTTTCTAAATTACCCAAAATGTACCCTTCGAAGCCCCATAACTTTTTTTGCGTGTGCTTTTACATACATTTTTTTATTGAATTAAGTCTACGTGTGTGTGTGTTTAAAAAAAAGTATTTATTGTTACAGATAACACCACAAAATTAACACGTGGGCCTTTTATTAAAAAACAATTATGAAAGTATGAAAACATCTCCACTCCTATTGAAATTTTAAAAAAAGTTACAGCTATTACAAACTTAGTTTTATTTAAAAATGTTCTTTGGTTTATAACATTGCTAACCATATGCTATTTACGTAAGTCAATAAAAAAAATAATACTGCAAATAAGGTACGGATTTCGACACAACAGAGCGAGCAAGGAAATTTTACCTGCCCGTTTCAGACGCGTGTGAATTATTATTACTATTTCTGTCCTTAGGTTGGATTGGGTTAGTCGCCGCTGACTTGACCCTACCGTCATTCGAGATTTAACTGTCTCTCTGCTGTTGGAGTGTCTGTGCCGCGTTGTTCAGTTTTTTAAATTGGTATTTTTTTGTTTTTGTTACTTTTATCGACTTTTTGCTACTGTTGTTTTAATTTTGGTTGTTGATATGCCTAATTTCACCAACGCTGAGTATGTTGATATGGTGATGGCATATGGCAAGGCCGATGGTGTTGCTCGTGCAGCTCAAAGGATTTATCAAGCCAAATTTCCTGATCGAAGATTAGCCCACCACGAAACATTCTCGACGATTTATCGACGATTAAGAGAGACTGGAAAATTAAATTTTCAAGAGCCTCGGGTCAATGTGAGGCAACACCATGTAGCAGTTGACGATCAAATACTTCAAGACTTTAAAGAAGATCCAACTACAAGCATTCGTGTCGTTGCTCAAAAACTCAACTTAACGATTTGGAAAGTTTGGTCAGTACTTCGGGATAAAAATCAACACGCTTTTCATTACACCCCGGTACAAGGTAAATGAACTTTTTTATTGATAACTTTGTCCTTTTGACTGCGAAAAAATTGTCACAGACTAATGAATTTTATTAATTGTTACAGGTCTTCATGAAGGCGACCCTGCCAGACGGTTGGAATTCTGTAGATTTTTGCTGCAGACAGATGTCGATGACAACTTGTTTCTAAAACGAATTTTGTGGACAGACCAATCCTGTTTTAACGAAGAAGGAATAACAAATCTGCACAATTTACATCACTGTGCACCTAAAGATGAGAATTCCCACGTGAAAAGGCAAATGAGTTTTCAACAAAAAATTAGTGTTAACGTTTGGGCTGGTGTGATAGGAAGACATCTCATCGGGCCACACTATTTACCGGCTCGACTAAGTGGGCCTGTTTATTGGCATTTTTTGCAGAATGCTCTGCCGGAGCTACTAGCCGATGTTCCGGCCTTCGATGAAGACGTGCCGATTGTGTTCCAGCATGATGGTTGCCCGGCACATTTCTTGAGAGAAGTTCGAGATCATCTCGACAATTCTTTTCCAAATTCATGGATAGGCAGAGCCGGCTCCATCCCTTGGCCCGCAAGATCTCCAGACCTAACAGACATCCAGACAAACTTAGATTACCATGTCTGGGGTAGAGCCAAAGAATTGGTTTATTTCACAGAGGTACCTACAAGAGAGGTGTTGATTGAACGCATAAACGCGCATTTGTGGTAATGAAAGAAGAAATGTTGCTAGCCACTACAACGGTCGAAATCAGAAAAAGGTGTCGGGAGTGCATTCGGAGTAGAGGAGAACAATTCGAACAGAATTTACGTTAAAGAATCGTGTTATTTTACTTTGTAAATAAACAATCATACAAAAACTGTATTTTACTAAAATCTGTCCTTACTTTGCTATCTTATCTAAAACACTATTTGTAGTTGATGACGAGATATTGTTGATGATGGAGCTCGTGTTGAATGATTGTTTGGGCTATTACCATCATCTATTGTGGATGTAATGTTTTCCGACGTTTCGATAGACATCTTCTATCTTTATCAAGGAGAAAAGTAAGAAACCTTTGAAAATTATCAAATTTCAAAAAGTCAAAATTGACTTCTTGAAACAATTCGGGCCCATACCGAATTTCTAGTTGATGACGAAATATTGTTGATGATGGAGCTCGTGTTGAATGATTGTTTGGGCTATTACCATCATCTATTGTGGATGTAATGTTTTCGACGTTTCGATAGACATCTTCTATCGTTATCAAGGAGAAAAGTAAGAAACCTTTGAAAACCCTTTGAAAATTGAAAATTTTCAAAAAGTCAAAATTGATCATTTTCAAAAGGATTCTTACTTTTCTCCTTGATAAAGATAGAAGATGTCTATCGAAACGTCGGAAAACATTACATCCACAATAGATGATGGTAATAGCCCAAACAATCATTCAACACTATTTGTAGTATTTTTTTATTTATTGACTAACGTAAATAGCATACTTTTAGAACCGCGATAAACCAAAGAACGTTTTAAAATAAAATTAAGTTCGCAATAACTGCAACTTTTTTTAAAATTCCTTTTAGAAGTAGAGATGTTTTCATACTTTCAATTTTTTTTTAATGAAAGGCCCTCGTGTTAATTTTGTGGTGTTATCTGTAACAATAAATACGTACTTTTTTCAAACACACGCTCATGTAGACTTAATACAATAAAAAAATGCATGTAAAAGCCCACGCAAAAAAAGTTATGGGGCTTCGAAGGGTACATTTTGGATAATTTAGAAAAACCTAATAAAAAAATCATACCACCTAAACCGTAATACTAAGGACCCAGGTTCCAAGACTGAAAAGGTAGCAAATGACCCTACCAACGCCCCAAAAAAAATTGACGGTCCATGTGCCGAACACCCTGTATATGATCCCTTCAGAATCTTTTGAAATATTTTTTATATATTATATCATGAATGACAACTTTGATTAATATTTGTATTGACAGATACATTTGAATTCTTTCAATATTATTGTGAAAAACATCTATTGATTTCCCATTTTAATGTTGATAATAAATTAAAATAACTTTGATTAGGAAATGCACTAAAACTTATCGCTATAGATAAACTTGTACTTCACATATTTTTCAAAGTTGTAAATTCAACTCGACGTTTCACATAAACAATTTTTGAAAAAGTAACTATACTCTTTCTATTTTATAGAAACGGAAAGGAGGTACACGAAACTATTATTTGCACAATAAGAATAGAGACCGGATAATGAAAATGTTCCGACAACTGAGAAAAATTTTAAAAGGAGAATATGAAGAACAAACCAGGAAATGACATCGAGAAAACAAATAGCAGCATAAATACCAACTTTCACCTGCAAACAGTTGCATTTTTCTTGAGTTTTGGCATTTACTTCTGCAATAATTGGATGGTAAATTTTTTTATTATTTTTTCATATTTTCTCCCAATCATAAATGAAACCTTCAATTAATATTTCCCATGTTATTTTTCATAGTAATATTTGCAATTATGATTTATTGAAATGTACTAGTATTACATCTTGAAATTTAATTGTACCTCATTTCCCATTTTATTGTGGATAAAATCAAAGAAACTTCAATTGTGAAAATAAATTGTTGAATTTTTATTTTCAGGTATGCTGATGTGTTGCGATCAAGACATATGATTTGATAGGGAAAAATTTATGTGCAAATTCAATAGATTCATCATTCAATGAGTAAAAGAAACTTTCAAATAATTGGAGAGAAAAACATCAATTGGAAATGACATTAGATTTTATCTATGAACAACTTTCATACAGCAAATGACAGATTTGGACTGTTTGGTTTGGAACTAAAGAAAATGCCTCCCGATCAATTGGGTACTCCCATTTTGATGGCAACAGAGCATATAAGTAAGATATCTTTTTCCATTTACAAATCTTTCCTTAAGATTTATTTATTTTGAAACGATACACGTTTTTAGTATATTGCATATATTTAAAAATTAATCAGCCTATTTGTTATGCTTATCAATTAAATGGCTTTTATTTTTAATAAATTCTTTCTAAATTGTTTTTCAGAGTCATTCAAAAATGGAACCGATCATTTATGGACATGTGCAGAAGATTGTTACAACAGCCGCTAATTTTTCCAAATATTTCGTATAATAAATGTTGTTATTCTACCCAAATATATCTTCATTTTAACTGTTGCAATTAAATAAAATGTTAGTAAACACTCTTTCTATTTTATTTATAATATTATATTACTTTGGTTCACGTGGATAAAGAATTCATCACTAAGTTATAATAAAATCAATAGATATTATTTGAGTTAAATATAAATACGATCGAATTTTTTTGATAATATAGTAATTTTATTTCTATCAAGATTTTTCTCCATCATTCCATCTAACAATTAAAAAATTTAACTTTTCATTATATCTCTCAGAAAAATGTTTTTTATATTTCAAATTAATATTTTTCAGCAATCGCAAGAGTTGGTAGATATTTTTCACATATTTCTTTTTATATTATTGGTAACTTTGTAAATCCTTAACGGAAATAGTCGTAAGGGTTTTATTTTTTATGAAAAGAATTATGGTTGAATCAAAAATGTTATTAATAAGCTACTTTTGGCGTTGTAAAATATTGAATAATTTTAAATTATTCCTTAATTCAACCAGTTTGCAATGATTTCATTGCACTATACTGCGTGTATAAAACTGTTTTATTCAAAATGCTGATTATGTATTGATGTACATTTGATTACAGAATTTGTTGTGACTTGGCATTAAGTACCATTTCAACTTATGACTTATTTTCATTGATCTATGGTCTATATTGATCTATGGGCCTATTGAACTACTGGCTTATGGATCTACTGGCCTATATTGATCTACGGGCTTATGGATCTACCCGCTTACTATCGATCAATGGTCTATATTGATCTATGGGCCTATTGAACTACTGGCTTATGAATCTACGGGCCTATGGATCTACCCGCTTGTTGAACTACTGGCCTATAGATCTACGGTTTATATTGATCTATGGGTCTATTGAACTACTGGCTTATGGATCTACCCGCTTATTGAACTACAGGCCTATAGATCTACAGTTTATATTGATCTACGGTCTATATTGATCTACGGGCTTACTAGTTAAATATAGGTAGATAAGGTATATCTTGTGAATGCTTCTGCTACTTCTGCTAGAACTTCAAACTCATGTTTCAGTCATTAGACTGAATTTGTGGAACAGTTAGTTTTCTTTATATAGTAATATAAATTTTGTAATTATATATTATACTACATTATAATTATATTATATTAAGCAAGAATGGCCCAAAGGACAAACTATTACCCCAGGACAAAAAAATATCAAAAATCCTCCATTGGTGCAGCCTGAAAATGTATTTTTACCACCTTTCCACATAAAGCTTGGGCTTATAAAGATTTTTGTAAAACCTATGGAAAGGAGTGGTGATGGCTTTTCATATTTAAAAGAAAAATTTCCTGCTGAGTAAAGCAAAAATTAAAGAGGACATATTTGTTGGCCCCTAAATCAAGCAATTGATGAAAGATGGTACATTTAAACGAAAGCTTAGTAATTTAGAAATATTAGCTTAGGAATCTTTCATGAGAGTTACTTCTAGGAAATCAACGATCAAGTGACTATACATGTGTTATCGCGGAGCTCATTCTATTCATAAGGCTTTAGGCTGTAATATGTAATTGAAAATATATTTTCTGCATTCACATTCAGACTTATTTCCTGAAAATTTGGGTGCGGTCAGCGATGAACACGTTGAAAGATTCCATCAAGACATTTCTTCCATAGAGAAACGATATCTGGGCAAGTGGAGCCCACGTATGTTAGCGGATTAATGTTGGACATTAAAACGAGACGTTCCTTGAATTATTTGTGTTATTTATAACTTTTGAAAATTCCCATGTACTAATGCCATTTTTTCACACAATGATCTAGATATAATCCCGAATCGAATAAGCTGAAACACATAGTTTTAGTAAGAGTTTTTCCTATTAACGTCATTTTGAACTAATTAACTAGACTATTCGATCCCACACAAAAAATCTGTTGAAACGAAAACAGAAAACCCTAATTTTCGAAAGTCATTAGAAATCTTTTCATCAAATCCAATGAATCATACGACCACACGGTCAATTTCAGTTTTGGACCCACAAGAACACCCACCGTACAACAGTGTACAAATTTAATGACACGCTTATTGTGTTTTGCTTCTCTTTCAATATCAATAAAATTCGAGGTTTTATTCGGGTTCAAATTCTGACTGTTCCAGAACCATCAGAATCATGCTCATTTCAGTGTTCGGGTTTTCTCTGACTAATTTCGAACCGAGTAGTCCGATGTTCGTGTTATATCAGGATTTTTTTCTGATTATTTTCTGACGGTTCTGGGACTATCCTCAGGACCATTTTAGGATTTTGCCGTACAACCGCCTTAGGAGGGAGGAGTTAACCAATTTCTTTTGTAATTTGAAATGTTGAATTTTATCTGCATCCGTTAACAGATATAAACAAATCTTAACATAGATAGCTTCAAATCGTGCATAAATGAGTATTAAGTTAAATGATTGTAAATTAATATTATAAAGGGTTTTCAGGGGCAGGATTATGAGTTTCTTTATTTCCTTGAGTTGTCCAATTCAAATTGCAAGAATTAGTACAACTCTTTTTATTACAATGATTTAAGTTTTCTCAAAAATCATGTCGAATTCCTTAACTATTTTTAAGTATGTGAGAAATAGCTCTATTAAAAAATGTTTTTCAATATTTTTATAATAATAATATTTATAATTTTAAAAATGTGCATTATGATTCATTATTAACATATTCATTAATCTATTTGCTTTTCTTTCAATTCATGGCTTATATGATCAGGAGAATTAAATTGAAATTTTCTGCTGTAACCGATTCAAATAGTCCTACGAGTTTTTTCTCTGACAAATTTTGGACCAAATCTTCAAATCGGTTTGCTGTTCGGGTTTTTTCAGTACAATCCTAGTACAGTTCCAGTACAGTCAAAATCGGTACCTACTCGAGAGCAGGTATCAGTTCAGGATATTTTGCGGACTACAAATGCTACCAACCCTTAAACAACGATCACTTGAAAACGCAATTTGTGGTAAATTCGTAATTTTAGACGAGAAATAAATCAAGATTTCCCTTTACATCAAAGTTTACTACCAATTGCATTAAAAGCTCCTTTTAAATTAACAATTGAAAACCATTATATTCAAAAAGGTAATGTGCGCGTGTATCTAGGTATATTTCAAAAATTCAAATTTTTGATGAAAAGAAATGAGAATCGCAGTTTATTTATCAGCAACCTGATTATCAAAGAAATTCCTGGCGAACTTTTTCTGTTTGAGAGTTTCGTCTGCATGAAATTGTTTTCCATAGTTAGAATAATGTTTTATCAAATTTTCATCGATAAACCAAAAATTTAATGTTGATAAAAACAGTTGACTACTATAATAGCGCAATTCAAATTACTAATCATTATTAAAATTCTCAAAAATATATAATCCCACCTGATAAATACTGGACAGTGAATCTGTATCAAACAAAACATTTTGATAGATCTAGTATCTGTGCTTTGTTGCATCACCCATATTCAGACAATGGTTGCATTAACACATGAATATTATTGATAGTATAAGCTGAAATATAAACTACTTCAGAATTCAGAGCAATCCCTTACCTATATAGGTAAATTGTATGGTTAACTGATTTACCAATTTTACTTTGCGTTCCATAATGTTACGGAAATATTTTCAGGTTCAGATCTGTATAACTAGTTATTATCACATCATTGAATTAATTTAGATTTCAGGTATAAATTGATTTGATATAGTGGGTATGAAATAAGATTTCCTGCAAAGATGAAGAAGCTTTTTTATTTATGGGTAATACCACAAATTTAAATGTCACGAGATTCACCTTGAAATACATAAATCTAATGAACTGATTTCAGAGGCTGAATACAATGCAAAATTATTCATTATTTTTATCAAATAGAGCACAATTATGTATAGACTAATATTCACAATAAAAATTAATTCTAGGAAATATAGATTCAGTATCAGCTCGATTGAGTTTTTAACAACACATATCTGTGTTTCAAAGAAAACCAACTCTGTGATGATAGATCACTAGTGTACCCATGCCAAAACAGAACAGAAATTAGTTCTATTGTAACGCCCTTACGTGCAGTTCCTTTATTAGTAAACTCGGGCGCCAGACTATTTGCTTCTGAGGGCGTCACCCTCACCTATCGAGCTCCTCCGGAATGTCCAGAAGCTCGAGCCTAGGCAGACTCCAGTGGAGAATGAAGTGGGTAGCTGTTGGAGGTAGAGGTGTCACCAATAAAACACGCGATTAACTAAAAAATTACTCTCTATTCACACCAAATAAACAAACATTCCAAAATAATAGGTCTCACAGTCCTTAAAACAAATCAACAGTTCGTATCAGGTACAACAGTCCTTAATATATATCACAAAATCTTCACAGTCCTTAACCTCTAAAAACCCAAGTCCCAAATCTACTTGTCAATCACCAAAAGTCCAGTAACATTCCGTGAAGGGCTTAGAGTGCACATAAAGCGATTACAGTGGCGAGTTACTCGATGTATTAGGCATCAGCAAGAATTAGGCAAGCAAAATGACGTAGGCATAAAAATGGGTTAGGCATACCAATGAATCAGGCAGAGAATAGATAAGGCATTCGCTCATCAGAAAATTGCTCATGCATGAAAGTGACTAAGGCCGTGTGAAAGAAATAACAATATCTCAGGGTTAAAGCGAGAGGGGGGGGGGCGGAAACCAAAGCCTCACTCAGGCCAACATGGACCATCCAAGCGGAAGGGGGTCCCTGGGGCACGGTTCCGCACGGCGCAACTAGTGTCCGTGCGCAACAGAACCCCTCGAAGAGAACTGCCAAGGCCCAGCCCAAATCGGAGTGACCGGCGGTACGGCGTGCGCATGCGCAAACCACCGCGCGTCCACCCGCGATGACGACAGGACCGAGGTCGAACCAAGTGCCTGCCGCACAGCAGCCCACGCCACGGAAAACTTCGGTCTCAGCACGATTGAGCTTTGCCCATCTCGCACATCAACGTCGGCCCCGGGAGATGGACAGCAGGAGTCCGCCGAGGTAAAACGGTTCACCACCTAGGGACGATTGAGCTTTGCCCATCTCGGCACCCAGATGCCGGATCCGCAATACCGGCTACAGGACCCAGCCGACACCCGCGCCGAATCCCGCACCCTCAAAGACCGGGCCAACTCAGTGCCTGCCGCGCAACAGCCCACGTCACGGAAAACTTCGATCTCAGCACGATTGAGCTTTGCCCATCTCGTACGTCGACGTCAGCTCCGAGAGATGGACAGCAGGAGTCCGCCGAGGTAAAACGGTCAACCACCTAGGGACGATTGAGCTTTGCTCATCTCGGCACCCAGATGTCGGATCCGCAAAACCGGCTAAAGGACCCAGCCGACACCCGTGACGAACCCGTGCCTCAAAGGGGTCGGTTCGACAAACGACAACAGGGGGGGTCCACAACCCGATCCTCACCGCGCAGCAGCCCACGCCACGGAAAACTTCGGTCTCAGCACGATTGAGCTTTGCCCATCTCGCACATCAACGTCAGCTCCGAGAGATGGACAGCAGGAGTCCGGCGAGGTAAAACGGTCAACCACCTAGGGACGATTGAGCTTTGCCCATCTCGGCACCCAGATGTCGAATCCGCAATACCGGCTAAAGGACTAGTAAAGGACGTGATGCCCTGAACGCCCTCCTGCAGCCGTCGTTCGGTCTCAACGATCGAACCTCACACTCACCTCCTGGAATCTCGTCCTCCACAAGTGGTCCTCCGGTCCCCTCTCTATACCCCTTTCTTACCTTGGTATATCTGCCTACCACTGAACTCACTACCAGCACTCACAACACTTGCTGGACCCTCCCCACTAAACGGTAGAGGCTTTCCTCTTATTTTGAGTTCCGCGCCGTACGAGGAACTGCCGTTCCAGTGCTCGTCTCGCCTATAAGTACCATTCTCGGTCTCCCCCACCAACATGTGCCGTGCGCACTGCAGATCGAGGTAGGAGCGGACCGGTTCGTGTCCCCACCGTTCAGCGTGATCTCGCTGGATTCGATCGAGGTCAACGGGTTTACGCCACGCAAACAAAACTACTTCGTTACACTATAAACAATTTTTTTTATATAAGGCACCAAGAAACTATCAGAATAATCAACAAGAAAGATCATATAAACAAGAATTTTCCTTCCGATACAAAAACTATAGAGCAATGCTTGATTTCAAGCACTGATGCCAAATTATATAGATTACCATAACAGATTCATATAAACACATACACATACAAAAAAGAATTTGAAGAATTAATTTCAGTACTCCTCCATAGGTCTGGACAAGGTCTAACACTCACAAGAAAAGCTAAAAACTTTACAGATGATCAAACACAATCCCTTTACCAGCTTGATATACCAATTGTTTAAATCTAATAAATACAAACAACTAGGTTCTTCAAAATCCATTACATTAGTGCTCGATCCCTAGTGTAACTCCTCAAACAGATTTCAGGGTTGAAATGAGTTGTCTTTGAACCATCTTGTTGTTTATCCAAGAGATTTATCTACCAAATAACGAGGCGTTTGGCCACTCAGGTCATTTAGAGCATAAAATGATGGGTTTCCACAAAACATTGAAAATTATTTCTTATTTCCATTACCTGTACTACGTTGTGCCTGAAATACATATAATATATGTTGAGATATCTTCACCCAATTTATTATGATTGTCAACCTTCAATACTTTTGTCGATTGAAATAAACATTCTTTCGTTTTGAATCCAATTCTTGAAAATTAGGTATACCCCAATAAACATATTTTAGGAATCGACAATCCTGAAACTGCAAACATGAAAAATCAAAATTTTGTTATAATGTAATTAAAAGAGCATTTGAAACTTTTAAATCAGTTGATTAAATAAAATCACAAAAATAAACACATATATTACTATACATGCTGTCTACTATTTCTAATATCAAAATTGATTTGCTGAATTATACTTTGCAATCATTATTTCATTTTGTTTTTAATAAGTTCCAGTATCTTACAAAAAATAGCTCTGAAAAAAAATGGGAATGGTTTGATTATTGCAAAAAGCACTACGGAGTACAATGACTAGATTCTACACATAGATACACTTGGTGATATTTTGGCATTATGAATTTTGAGTAACTGTTCAACCTCTCTGCATATTTTTCTGTACACTCCCCAAGAGAATATCCATTTTGTTGCAGGTTATACCGATGTTTATCCTGAAGTAAGCATTAACGATAATTGGCCACTATTCTTTCTAATACCCATTGTATTAATTTTCCATTTAATGGAGAAGAAAATATCACCTAGTCTCATATCCTCTAAACATCTAGGTACAAATAATTCTTCTTTCCATCTTATTTAGTCATTCATTTTTATGGATTGTAAGATTAAGAACTCCAAAATAAAACTCGACTCCCAACCAGAATTAGTTTTGTCTCTTATTCCTAATGCTTCTCTTATTTATTCACACAGTTCGTGAAAGCCTGGAAATAATATAATTAAAGTATCAATACAGCTTATAACAGAAACATTACTACTTACCTTCATACAAAATATTTGTCAAAAATTTCCTGACGAATATTCGTAAACACAAATGAAGAAACAACAAAGTGCTTGAAAGTTGTTGTCTGGCAGGCGCAATTAAACAAAGAACCTCCAAAACTGTACCTATCTCTCTCCATTTTTAATCTTCATTTTTCTGTTCGGGTTCTGCATTTCTCTGATAATTTTCTGACAGTCCAAGAATGGTCCAAAAATGATCCAAAAATCCTCAGCTATGAAAGCCCCTTTCGGCGCTCGTGATCGCGCCTACTTGTCTTCAACCCGCAGTAGCAAATATTTTTTGTGGACGCTGTACAGTCGACAAGGAAGATCCATCTGCATTACATATCTTCATAGGATCAATATTTTCCTTTCGCATGGCCTCTTCTAAAACGTTAAAAAACTTGGTAACTTGCTGTCTGTTGAAGGCCTGTGCTCTTGCTGCAGATGTGGCTTCGGGTTTACGCAGTGTCATTCCGGATTTCTTCTTCTGAACTCTTTTTAACCAATCCTTCCCAGCAATCTGTTTTTGAAAAGTGAAAACTTCTTTAGCTGCGCTGAGCACTCTCTTGTATGGGTAAAAACATCCAAACTCGCGTCAGGGTCACGTGATTGTCATCGAAAAAGCGTAAGATCGAGGAGTAGGAGAGGGAATAATATCCCACACTCTTTCTACCGTGCCTGCGTGTGCTGTTTCGTTTAGGCGGTGCAGGGCGCTTGTGCGAATGTTTGTGTATGTTAATATAATATAAGTTAGGTTTGTTCGCGTGGCAGTTCGGGACTGTAATTTTTGGTAATTTGTGGTTCCCACCCGTTCGTCTGGGACGGAACAGGAGTTCCTTGTCGTTCGTGTGGTCGGAACACTTGATTTCGGAACTGTTCGTTACTGTTCTTACGGGTCCTGATCTAGAGATGGTACAAGGTACAACAGAAGAAGCGGTAAATTCAAATCATCGGTGATTCAAATTTTCAGTAGTTCTAATTGGCAATTAAGTTATATATTTGGTGACTAGGTTATTCGCATAGCTGTTTTTGAGTATATTTGATGTTGTGGGAGTATAAATTTTTAATCAATTCGTTATAATAGCTTCTCAAAATTTTTGTTATCTCAAAGAAGGGGAAGGATCATTTGCAATAGATGAATAAAACAATTGCATAATTGTTGATCAAAGTATGTAAGATAATTATTTTATATTATTTATATATACGATATTTCGTATTTATATACTATATATTTATTTTTGTTATTTCGTGATTGTAGTATCTTTATTTTTAACCTCTCAAAATGTATTGAAAATTTAGGAAGGAAACGGAGGAATGACCTCTTTCAAGAACACAACGACTTGTTAAAACAATTCTTATCTAAAAAATAATTACAAAGCTATGAAAATTGTTAGAAAATATTTTTGTTTATTTCCCAAATGCCACCAGTTCCATATACAATTACCTAATTCTATTAGATAAAATTTTCTGTACACAGTTTCCACCAAAATTACAATGAAATAACAGAAAAATTCACAGTTTATCCAGATATGAACTAACAAAAATAATTTCTCCACTGATGACCACTACTACATGTATTGAAATTTCAAATTATAATTAAATTAAATCATTTCTTTAAGTATTTCATTACATATAAATTATATTTACAGTTATTTATATGGATATATTTATTTATTTATGACAAAAAAAATTGTTCAATTTTAATATTTGTAATTTCTAAAGTATTTCCACCGTATTAATAACACAATAACTTATTCAATATCTTTTCAACACTATCCATGATATGATCCATGATCATTGAACTCTATATGAATACCTATATGGTATTTAGAGTTCAATGTCCATGATGTACAACATAACCTTACTTTCACTTATCTATGCTCTTAACGAAATCGTTTTGAAATTATCTGTTCCCACCTGTTCTCACCCGTTCGTGTCATAGAACAACTTGCGACGATTCCAAGAGTTACAGAACCTGGTTCTCTGTGACCCCAGTACAACTGGGAACTGCCACCCGAACAAACCTATTGTCATTTTTGTGTACGATAGCGCAATAAATGAATATTGTATTCCACCACATAAATAATAGCACTTTTATACTGATAATGAAAGCAATTAATACAAAATTATTCTCTAACCATTCCAAAATATCGAAAATGCACAACGTTAATATTGAAGTTTTCACTTCTGCCGGCACTCCCGGAGTGCTACCGGTGTTTTTTTTTATTAAAAGTATGTTGAAACCCATTTTTCACAGCTAAGTTATAGGCCAATTCTAAAACATCTGGTTTTGTTAGTCCAAAGAACCTTGATTCCAGCAGTTTCAAATGCTCCACCAACTGCCGTTCCGCTTCCATTGGAAATGTTGGTTTGAACCTGCCAAGACGTTTTTCTCCTTGCTCAATAATTCTATTTTTTTGGAAAGCATGCCACCTCAGACTTGCTTGAGCTATACCAAACATTTTTGATGCTTTGAGCCACCCCATTTCACCGCTATTAACAGCTTGTACTGCCTTCAACATGGAATTGGTATCCTAAGACTGCCTACCAGTTTTCCTTTTATAATTTCGCGGCATTATCTGTGAATGAAAACATTTCAGTGTGAGGTCGGGTAAAATGACATAGTATTTCAGTTTGCCCTCTCAGATCTATGTCATTTTACCCCATTTAAATATTGCAGAAGCAAACGATATAATCATCGGATGAAACATGAGTGAGTGAAACATTTCTTAGAGGGAAAATAATGTTTTTAAACAATTCAGATTCAATAGTGGATGCTGTGGAAGCTGATTTTTATTATAATATTTTTCTCTTCTTTCTATTTCATTTTTTGTTTGCAGATAAGTAGGTAGTAAAGAAAATTAACACAAAAAAGTTTAATTATTTATTTTAATATCATTTTACAGTAATATCGTCTTATAATAGGTGTTCAAATTGCCTGCCGCCGGCTCTTATGCATAATCTGCATCGTTTTAAAAACTGTCTTTTCAGTCTTCTCAAACTGGTGGCTGATATTTCTCGGGCTGCTTGATTTATGCGCTGGCGCAGTTCCTCTTCTGTCCGAATTGGTTTTGCGTAAACTTTATCCTTTAAGAATCCCCAGTAAAAAAATCTAATGGGTTTAGGTCCGGTGATCGTGGTGGCCACAAAATCGGGCCTAGTCGGCCTATCCACCTTGAACGGTATGCGTGGTCAAGGTGCGTTCGCACTATGCGGGCATAGTGTGCTGGGCACCCATCATTTTGATACCATATTCTTCTCCTTAAATCAATGGGTACATCTTCCAGCAGGATAGGTAGGTGCTTTTCCAAAAAATTCAAATACATTTCTGCATTCAGTGTTGCAGAGAGTTCAAATGGGCCTACTATTTCACCGTTAAAGATCCCGGTTCACAAATTAATCTTAAATTGGTGCTGAGACCGGTCTTCTCTTTTCTCCTGAGGGTTCACCAGCGGCCAACTATGGATATTGTGGAGGATAAGGTAGCCGTCTCGTTTACAGGCTGACTCATCACTCCACAGTACCTTATTGAAAAAAATCAGGATCTTTCATATACTTTTGTATTATTGTTTGGCAAAACACAACGCGCCTGGCGTAATCGCTGGTTAATAATGCCTGCACCTTTTGAATGTGGTAAGGGTAGTATCGGTGTCTTTTTAGAATTCGTTGCGCAGGTGATTTGGGAACACCAGTACGTCTTTCGATTAAACGCACTGAAGTCGATGGGTCGTCCGTTACTTGCTCCAATACGACATCGTCATCCACAGCTTGGGGTCTACCTTGGGAACCTCTCTGGCCAGGGTTCCTGCCGTCTCTATAGACATTCACAACTCGAAGCGCATGAGTTGTTGACGTGCGGTTTGGGTATCTTTCCGCGTAGAATCTTGTAGCTAAACTTGATCTATACGAAACGTTCCCTCTAGTAGAACGTCTTGTTTCGCCATAAATCATTAACATGCCTGTGTACTCTCCAGTGGTAAAATGAGCTCGATGGTCTGCCATCACAATATGGCAATCTGAAAACAGTATCCAATCATAAAGTAAACGAGGTCCGAAAGAGCGCAGAGTCGTTGTTAATCACAGCAACAATCCAGATTGTAGGCTTAGCAAGTCCAATTTAGTTCCCAGTTGTCGAAAAAAACACAGCAGAGCAGAGGGTAGTAAAAACGCGTGTGTAGCACTCAACGCAAGGTCAAGTACTAAAACTATCTACCTATCGAGAATCGACGCGAGCGCTGACGCTGTCAGATCGGTTTCCATGTTACAAAACAATGAACGTGGTTGTTGCGATATTCTCGCAACAAAGGACAGTTCTTGGAATTTAGGGCAGCGGCCGTTACTTCCAAGAATGCTTTCTATCGGACGGAATTTTGGGAATCCCTAAAGCTGAACAGGTACTTTCCATAGCTCAGCTACCTGTACTTTCGACACGTCCGACCTCTCTCAATTGTTCAAGAACCTTCTCTCAGAACAGTTCTCGTTTAACCACCAAGGTGGTCAGTTCTACCAGTAAGTTTATTTTTCACCTTGCAAAACATCTTTTCTACCAAAGATAATTTTGGGATCTACTGTTGGAGTATAACCAGCGACTCAGGAAGTGTGCTTCTCTCTTATTGAGAGGGTGATTATTATTACTACTAATTTTGTACCCGCACAAATTGGTCCTTCGAGCCGGATCCAAGAATTCGACTTTGGTAGAGTTTGCAAGATTGTGAATTTTGTGTGTTCACACATTCTGTAATTTTGTTCATTTGTTTTCTACTTTGTTAAGTTTCTTTTTATATATAGAACATTTTACTTAAGCTCTATTTAAAATGGAAAATGAATCTTATAATAATCTTAAGTCTAAACGCTCAATATTCAAGGCAAAAATGGCTAGAACTATCAATTGGTTTGATCAAAACTTACTGAATCACAATCCAATCCAAAGGTTTTAAAGAGATACTTCGAATCACTCGAGGCTGCTCTCAAAGATTATGACGAAGTTCAGGATTCTATTCAACTTTTGCCGAATCACGAAAATTTTGCAATGAAAGTCGCGAGGAAGAAGAAGTGAAATTCCATACCATTGCTGGAAAAATTGAACTCCAAATTGAACTATTGTCAACCTCTAACATAAAACTTCTACTCCTCAAGGACATTGTAATATTAGCTTACCACAGATTAATATTAAACCGTTTAAGGGCGATGCCTCTGAATGGACTTCTTTTTTACAATTATTTGATGCTATGATTTTATCAAACACCTCTCTCCCTGCAATTCAGAATATGTCGTTGCGACATGAACCACTCAAACTCGTAGAAGGTTTATCTGTAATCAATAAGAATTTTGAGATTGCTCTAAGTATTTGAAAAAAAAGATATGAGAACAAGTTGACAGTGATCAACACTCATTTCATTTCCTTGTTACTCCAATGATCAAAAGTAATGCTGTAAACTTAAGAGAATTTGTAACCAATTGTAAAAGAAATTGGAATCCTTTGCATAATCTGGGTTATTCTGAGGCAGAACTGCTAGAATTCTTTCTCATTTAGTTTAATAGCAAATAGACTGACGTCAATACTAGAAGAGCGTTTGAAACTGAAAGGAATAGTGAACAACTACCTTCTTTAAATCAGTTCTTTGAATTTTTAGAAAAAAGAAGTTTAGTTTTTGAAAATTTGAGTAATTCTGAGGTGCCAGTGATCAATAAAATTGGAGATCTCCCAATAAAACTTCTTTTCATATGGCTAACAGTCATGGTACATCAAATTCACAGCAATGCTCTTTCTGCAATGACCTATCTCACAAAATTTATTCTTGCAACAAGTTTAAAGGCAAATTTCTTATTGAAAAGAAACAGTTCGTAAATTCTTGAAAACTCTGCTTCAATTGTCCAGGTAATTGTCAAGTAACCCAATGTACTTTCAAAAGAGTTTGCATGGTGTGCTCGAAAAAACATCATTCTTTGCTTCATCCCAATCAAAACTCACAGTCTCACAATTCACGAAATTCTTCTTATGCGGGACATCATGCTGAGGTTTCTTCTCGCAGCTTTAGCCCAAATAATTCGCATTTCAACTCGCGACCAAGACTTCGTCTCTCCTCAAATTCCGGATCTCAAGCCCAACATGAATCACAGTCCAGACAGGAAGTCGAATATAGTGTTCCCAAAGGTTCTCAGTCATTCTCTGTTATTTCCACAAAAAATAATCATGTTCTTCTGCACACAGCAAATGTTTACTTATACAACTCTCAAGGGCACAGAATCAAGGCCAGAGCCATTCTGGACAACGGATCTCGAACTTCCTTTATCAAGCAAGACTTAGTCAAGAAACTAGGTTATGTGCCTTACAACTACTCTACCATAGTTTCAGGAATAGGATTGAGCAATAATCGTTCTACAAAAATGATAGATCTCACTATCTTTTCAAATGTTCCTCCACATCAAAAGTTCAAATTGAAATGTGTTATTCTTCCGAGTATAACATGCGAACTTCCACAATTCAAGTTGAATGTTTCTCAGTGGAACATCCCTAGTGAATTGAGACTAGCGGATCCCGATTTCGCTACACCTTCAGATATCGACATGCTCATCGGTGCCGGTCTATATTATGAATAACTTTCCCAAGGCAGTTTTTCTCTTGGTAAGAATCTACCTACTCTTATCAACACCCATTTGGGATGGGTTGTTGGAGGTTCATTTCCATCTCAGCAACAGACACAACCTCAGAAATCTCTCTTGAGTGTAGCTCGAAATGAACACAGCAGCATTTCCCTGCTGTCTCGAGAATCTGAGGAGTCGGAACTTGAGCAGCAAGTCTCTAGATTTTGGAAGCTAAAAGATGTTTCCAAGGCTATGCCTCCCTCTCCAGTTGATGAAGCTGCAGAATCATTGTTCATCAATACATCCAAGGTATTAATGAATGACAGGTTTCAAGTTGACCTACCATCCAAAGTCCCATCCAAAGTACCATCCAGTCCAAAGGAAAATCTGAAACTTAGAGATTCCTTCACCATCGCTCGCAAAAAAGTTTGGCAACCTGAAAGAGTATCGTTGTGTTCCTAATCTCAAAATAGGATCCTTGGTTCTTCTGAAGGATGAGAACACCCCATCACTAAAATGGCCTTTGCTAGGGTATTGGAAGTTTTCTCAGGAAGGGACGAAAAATAAGGGTAGTAAAGCTGAAAACGGCAGATGGAATCTTCGTTAGAAGCATTTCTAAATTGTGCCCCCTTCCCATATCAGAGGAATCTGAAAATTAGGCACACTTCACCTATTGGACAATACGTATCGTTTCCTATGAACTGTGATTCTCTTGCCTTTCTCGTTAGTTGATTGCTTTCTTCTCTCCTTTTATATTGTTTTTTATTGGCACGATTCTTGTTGAAGCTAAAAAACTTCAACAGGCGGGAGTATGTTGCAATATTCTCGCAACAAAGGACAGTTCTTGAAATTTAGGGCAGCGGCCGTTACTTCCAAGAATGCTTTCTACCGGACGGAATTTTGGGAATCCCTAAAGCTGAACAGGTACTTTCCATAGCTTAGCTACCTCTACTTTCGACACGTCCGACCTCCCTCAATTATTCAAGAACCTTCTCTCAGTACAGTTCTCGTTTAACCTCCAAAGTGGTCAGTTCTACCAGTAAAATTATTATTCACCTGTAATACATCATTCTAACCTCTTAAAGTTCCTCTGTAATGAATAAATAACTACTTGATCATTTGGATATCTTTATTCGATTGATTTTCTCCTATCCCGAATTCATTGAACTCGGATTGGTGTCCTACAAAATATATTGCAAGCTTGGCGTATTGACTAATACCAAGCCTGAATGAATAAACAATATTGTTCTCTTTAATTTGGAATTAATATACAGGTTGTTCAGGCTTTACACCTCCCCTTCCTGAAGATGTCCGTTACAACGGCCGATTGTAAGGACATCCAGGAATGTGAATTGTGAAACAAGCAATCAAATTAAGGAATAAAGACATAACAAAAGACATAACTAGGTACATATTACAACTCTGCTACATCTAGAATCACTATTAACTATCTACTACAATAAGGTATCGCTTCAACTAAAACTAGAGATTGTTATAACCCTACAATTATACCTAAATAATAAAATAACATGATAAGTAGTAATTTAATCAATAACACAAAAGTTCATCAATAGGGTGGTTGCAACCGTCGGGGACATAATAAAATAGTCAATAGGTATACCTCTTTACTGCGCAGGGAAATATTTTTCACTCTATTTTTATGCATGGTAATATGCCTACCCTTGTCATCCTCAATTGTGCAGTTGACACCTTGTGTTTCAATTACTTTGAAGGGGCCGTCAAACCATGAATTCAATTTTTTCTATCTTCGTTTGACGTCAGCACGAGATCACCGGGAACCAAACTTAAATTGTTTGATTTTTTGGTCTAATTTTGATTTCCGCTCCTTCTTTACTTTGTCTAGGAAATTTTTAGTTCTATTCAAGGCAAACTGAAGTCTGTAACGAGTTTCCTGGTCAAAGGCATCAAGATTGTATACTGGATCTATGCGAACTTTTGTGAACAATTCAGTATCTAGGTTTGCTTTCCTTGCGAAGACTAGTTCAAAAGGTGTATAGTTATGATAAGTACTTGGAGTAGTATTATAGCAGAATGCAAAATGTCTGGTCCAGATATCCCAGTCTGTAACTGTTTCGTTCACATACATCCGTATAAACTCATTTAGAACACG
Source organism: Micraspis discolor (assembly GCA_030674115.1). Classification (NCBI taxonomy): domain Eukaryota; kingdom Metazoa; phylum Arthropoda; class Insecta; order Coleoptera; family Coccinellidae; genus Micraspis; species Micraspis discolor. The sequence goes on along the minus strand of JARTUT010001398.1, from coordinate 64,759 downwards.
ATGATTCCTTTCACAACCGCCTATAGTTTGGCTGTGGTAAGCTGTTGAGGTTTTATGACCCGAATTTAACAATTTAATAACATTTGTGAATACTTCGTTCTTATATTCGGTGCCCATGTCAGTTCTAACCTCCTTCATGGGGCCGTATATCAGAACAAAGTCATCTACTATTGCCCTCGCCACAGTTTTGGCTTCTTTATTGACAATTGGTATGATGGTTACATATTTCGTCAGTTCGCATTGAATAGTTATTGCATAAGAATTTCCAATGTTTGATTTTTGAAAAGGACCTATTGTATCAATGGATACAATGTCAAAAGCTCTTTGCGGTGTGGGAGTCAAGACTAGTGGTTCTATATGACCTTTACCTTTTTATTGATTTGACACTTATGACACTCTCTTGTGTATTTAGCTACGTCACGCGACATGCCTTTCCAAAAATAGTGAGATTTCAATTTTTGAGCAGTCTTTTCTGTCCACTATGACCACCGTAGACAGGATTGTCATGAAATTTTGTCATTAATTGATGTCGTTCTTCTTTATCCTTAATTACTCTTCGCGGGCTACAAAGTACAATTTCAACATTTTTCAAAATATTTTGACCTACTTCCTTAAATTCATTTACAGTGCACTGTGTAAATAAGGCATCCTTCAAATTCATTCTTAATTGACCCAATTTTTTCTCACTGGCGAAACGATTCAGCTCAGACAAAATTTGTGCTAACACAGGAATTTTGCCGTTAGTGATTAAAAACAAGGTGAGAGCGCTCTTCTTTCTTTTATGAATGATTGTTATTGTAATATGATCTCGCGAGATTGTGAATTGTACTTGTGGTAATTTCAAAACATCAAATTATTCAACGCCTCCCGAACACGACACTCGGGTGTAGTAATGTTAGATGATATTGTTGAAGAATCAGTTTTACTTTTATTATAACTTGACCTTGACATTGACCTAGTTGCTGCTAGTATTTGTGAGTTATCAGCGTTTAGCTTTTTCAGATCCTCTATAGTTATGCGTGACAGGGCATCTGCAATCACGTTGTTTTCTCCTTTAACATATTCAATTTCGAAATTATATTCTTCTAAGTCTAATCTTATTCTCGTCAATTTGGAAGAAGGATCTCTCATTGAGAAAAAGGTGAACTAGTGGTCGATGATCAGTTTTACTAAAAATTTTTTAGCTCCGTATAGATAACATCTAAAATGCTTAATGCCAAAATGAACTGCTGTTAATTCCTTCAGGATTGTGGGTTTGTGTTTTTCTCCTTACTGAATGTCTTCAGAAGCGTATGCTATTGGAAGTTCATTACCGTCGAAATTTTGACATAACACTGCTCCGCACGCGGTCTCAGGAAGCATCTGTAATTAGTATGAATGGTTTGGAAAAATCCGGATACTGCAGAATTTGTGGACAAATCAATGCTTTTTAATTTTTCGAAAGAATTTTGACATTCCTCGGTCCAAAGGAATTGTGTCCGTTTTCTAGTGAGCGTATTCAGAGGATGACATATTTCTGCAAAATTTGGAATAAATCTGCGGTAGTAATTACAAAAAGCAACGAATCTTTTGATCTCTTCACTACTTTTTGGTATAGGGTATTTATTAATGACTTCAAATTTTGCTTCGTCCGGAAGAATTCCCTTATCTGTTATTTTATGACCTAAGAATGTTACCTCATTTTTGAAAAAATTACACTTTGCAGGGTTCAGCTTTAGGTTGAATTTCCTACACGTTTCGAATACTTTTCGCAAATTACTCATATGATGTTGAACGGAGCATCCTATAACTATCAAGTCATCCATATAAAGAAATGCTTTTTCGGGGCTCAATCCGGAAAAGGCAATAGACATCATTCTTTGAAAACTAGTTGGACTGACTGATAAACCAAAAGGAAGTCTTGTAAATCGGTATGATTGAGAATCAACACTGAATGACGTGATGTCTCTCGATTCCTCATCTAAGGGAATTTGATGAAAACTACTCAAAGATCGATGACTGAAAAGACCTTTGAGCGACCAAGATTGTCAAGTACATCCGAAATTCGTGGTAAAGAAATTTCCAAGCAACAAGCTTCTTATTTACACCCTAAAATCTACCACTAACCGATATTTCTTACCGGAAGTTGACTTTTTATCGACAAGCAGTAACGGACTGTTGTAAGCTGAAAAAGACGGTTCGATAATTCTGTTATCTAAGAGGTTTTGGACCTGCCGATTGATTTCATTTTTTTGAGAATAGGGCAGCCTATAGTTTTTTATATAAACTGGTGTATTGTCTGTCATTTTGAGCTTTTGAGAATAAAAATTATTTGTTGTTAGTATATCTCTCAAAATCTGAGTTAAGTCATTGAATGAACTTACCAGGTTATCTCTAATATCTGCCCTTGTTGCCTCTGTTTTAGGGACTTCTTTCTTCAAAATTCTTTTGCTAGTATTTTTCAATGAAACTGTTACCTGATCTAACTTTAAATTCAGCTCTTTGTTTTTAGTGTTCATGAGCCTGTGACATCGGTGGGCATATTACTTACTATATTATACTATAACCAATACGCAATAATTGTAATATCTATGATGGTTTTTCCATCCTCGGACCTTAAACATAGAACTGTTAATTGGATATTCAACATAGGTAAAATAAGAGTCAGCAATTAATTTCTTTAACAAAGTATAGGTAATGTTGAGTACAAAACCTTATTGTTGTTCCTGAATAGTTCACTCACACCATGTAGTCATGTAGCACTCTTGTCTATACTTGTGCAACAGAACCCAGGGATACGTTGAGGTTCCTTCTAATGCGTCTCTCCATATTTTTCTTGTGAGCCTTATACAGTTTGAAAACCATATCCATCACCAGTATTGCCAGTATAAGGAACATTACAATCTTAACATCTTTCGTGATGTTGTATTCGCTCTCCTGCACTATGAAATTTGAATTTACTGCACCATTTTCCGTCACGTCTTGTTTCGTGTCCTTCGAGTGGGAAGATCCCATTTTCAATTTAAGAATTTTTACGATCACCATTTATGTAATCGGCAACTTTTCAACTTATTGAACCACAATATAGGTACGTACCACGTAGTTGTTAACTTTCCAAAAATTTATTTTTCTTGGGCAGGATCGCCATGTAATGAATAAATAACTACTTGATCATTTGGATATCTTTATTCGATTGATTTTCTCTATCCCGAATTCATTGAACTCGGATTGGTGTCCTACAAAATATATTGCAAGCTTGGCGTATTGACTAATACCAAGCCTGAATGAATAAACAATATTGTTCTCTTTAATTTGGAATTAATATACAGGTTGTTCAGGCTTTACACCTCGTCGATTAACATAATCTCTCTGACATACATTTTCTCCAGTTGGGTCAGTTAGTTACCCTAGTTTATTGTGAATCTGAGTTATTCAGCTGCAATTCTCCTAAGTGAAACAACAAAGTTGTGATTTGTGAATCTGTGAAGCAATTGCATATCGCCAGACTACAATTCGTTAGTGAAAATCTCATCCGAAGTACCTGCACCTTATTCTGAGAAATCTACCCTGGACGATTGAAGCAGGGCTGTGGTGAACTTCAAATTAGAAAAATAAGGTCAGATCTCTTTATTGTTTAGCATTACCAGAAGTGCCCAAGATTTAGCAAAGAAGTTCAAATACTTGGACTTTGTAGACATTTAAAAACTTTTTCTGTGAATATAAACTCTCAAGTGCCGAACATTGTTTAATTCTTCTTATCTGTGAATACATAATTTTGTTACAACTACAAACTTGTTTTTATTCACCTTGCAAACATCTTTTCTACCAAAGATAATTTTTGGATCTACTGTTTTAGCGACTCAGGAAGTGCACTTCTCTCTCATTAAGCGGGTGATTATTATTACTCCTAATTTTGTACCCGCACAATGAGAGCGAGATAGTCAATAAGGTTCTTGGTTTTTCTTATAAGTAGCAATTCTGGTCATAGCAAACCATTTGCGCATTGTATTAATTTCTTTCACTTTTATTATCTCGGTTTTAACACATCTCTCGTGACAAAATTAGAATTTCTAAGATTCTGATTGAAAAAAATTGGTAGAGTTGTACCATTTTGAAAAAGGCATCAAATGGACAAGTTTTTAAAGATTATTTGTCAATTCAGTCTGATATAATTCTTTTTGCAGCAGTCAGTCAAACTTAAATTAACATTTTGACTTCGGCATAAAATACAACAAGTTTAAAACTTTTTGTAGGATTTTGTTCTAGTTCTCGGTGAAGTTATTACTTCATTGTTTAAAGCAACTATTCAGGATAGCCTAGGTAGAAAAAAAAAAACATGAGTTTGAAGTAACTTCTAGCAATGCTAGGCGATAAAAGTTCGAAAACTGGAGATTTTTAAAAAATACACAAAAGTGGTGATATCTCGAAAACCAAGAGGCTCATACTGAGGTTATGTTGATGCTATCTGGTAGACGTAATGCCAATCTATCTTCATTGTCACTTTCGCGTGGTATTTTTGGGACACCCTGTATAATGAAACAATGTGTGACCGACCTCTCAAATAGCTTCTGAGGATATCAAGTTATTTATTTCTCATACCATGGTTTTCTAACCTACTCAGTAAAATCTCATGTACAACGATATCAAAAGCTTTCGAAAAATTTATAAATATGCCCAGTGAAATGGGCCCATCCTCCAAGGAGTTGATGATATTATCTCATAATTTTTCGATGAGATTGTGTACAGAATGTCAAGCTGGTTTTTGATATGAACAATATTATTGTTACAATGTTAAATTTCAGATTTACCTGGGATTTTTAATTTTTTTTAACCAGAAAGCATTCATCGTAAATATTCTAGAACTTATCATGGAACAGGGACATTTGTGCATTGACATCGCTGGAAAGAACCTCATAAATGAAACTCCAATCTTATCTGAACATAATTTCAGTGAACTTACTTACAGAAATCATTCGGTATTGAAATGAAACAATCTTTATCTAAAATGGAAAACAATTAAACTCAAGAATCTGGACCTTATGATCTGATAAATGAGGTTGTCATTATGTACAATAGATAAATGTCTCGACATTTACTGATGTGAAAACTGCTGCTTTCATTTCGGGCTCATATGCATATATATCCATGATATATTTATTTATTATCCATATAGATCACATACAGTTAATCAAATACCCCAAAAATGTGTTCACAGATTAGAAAAAACAAAATTCATTTACAGAAGTGTAAATTCAAATTAAAAGATAGATTTCTTATTTCCAACTAGAACTAAACAATTTCGACAACAGTATATAGTCAGTGCAGGTGCATGACATTGACAAAAAGAACAGTCCTAATTAGATGTATAAGGTGGTAGCTGATTAGTAAGTCCCGAGGATGTGGTTTTTCATGATTTTCTTCAAGGAACTAGGACTATGAAAAAATAAATCAATCCTTGAATTCATTGCAGTAATCAAGCATTCTATAAATGTACGGCTTTTAGCTGAAAGGAACCATCCCACAATTTTGTGATTTTTGGATTTACGCACAATATTACCAGGGGGTGGGAACTCGCCTACTACAAAGGTGGTCACGTTTTTCTTCGAAGAGCGGTAGAGACATCTGTTGTCGTCTCAAAAGCTCGGATCGGTAAACTAGGACTTCTCAGTAGTGATCGGTAAAAACGGATTTTATCGGACCTCACTCTTGGTGGACTTTATGAAGAGTAAGAAACTATTTTATGATGAGCATGAACTAGTTGAATGAAATGGTTTATTCTTGCTGTTTTCCCAATTGCTACAGTGATAGTAATGTCAAAAGGTATGTGTTGCATTCATATAAGTAGTAGTTTTGGATTAACTTATAACTCACTAAAAATGTACTGTGAATTAATATTTTCTGTAGCAATTTCATATTCGTGTAGTAATTTCTGAATAGTAAAAATTTGGGACAGTTTTTAACACTGTTTTCTTTCTAGGTTTTTCATTACACAAGTTGAGGGTGTTAGAAATGTTTGGTTGGAAAGAATCAGATATCCATGTCTTCATTCATCCAAAAGTGTTATTTGCATAAAGCATTTTCATATGGATTGTCTAGACCCTCATGGAAAGCTGAAAATATTTGCTCTACCAACACTTCATTTGCCAAGTAATTCATTCTACTCCCTATGATTATCATTTTTGTAATTTCAATAATCTTTCAGATTATGTAAGCATATTTTGTCTACCCTCCAGAACTCCTGAAGAAACTTTGAGGCAACAAAGTATTTATATATAAGTGAACTGCTCATGATCATTGATTATAGTTTTGGGTATTCCACTTATAGTAGGTTTCATAAAAATCGTCTAACAGAAGATTCCTAGAATACTTCAACGGATATGTGAGATTTACCGTTGAAACGCTAAATTCAAGGAATTTCAGTTAATAAGTTTATTGATTTTGCCATGATATTATTTCTGTACTTTTATGACAGAACTATTGTAGTATAAGCAGCCTGTATATTTGCATGTGCGCCCTTTAGGATCAGGGTTACATCCGCTGGCGCGTGCCGGCGAGCAAGGACCGGTAATCGTTTTATTTAATTGTATACAATGTCAACCTTGTTTTATCAATACATTACGTGTTGAACAATAGACAGACAATATAAACAATATAGTATAAATAGTTATGATATTGTCTGGGAACTCGACATTCATTCAAGACACAGACAATGTTCTTTGATCATTTCATTCATGTGTACCTCGTTGAAGTGTAATGAATATCTCCTGTAAAATAAACACCCTTCCGTGAGAGTGCTGAGTGTTATTCACCATCCCTCAATCGTGTAAACGATTGGCCGAACCGAGTACCCCCAGCCAGGTACGCTACATGGCGATCCTGCCAGTCCTACACGAGTAGAGGTCCAGATGGTCAGCAGCATTATAAATATGGGTATATTCATCCAGTGAGAGGTCGCAGTCCACCACAAAACCAAGATGGGATCAGGGCAGTCTAAGCAAGAGGAAGTAATCATTGCCCAAACAGGGAACAGCGCAGCCACTTCAGCAATTGCAGACACAGGCAAGACCTTATCGATCCCAGAAATCCTCGGAATAATAGCATTCCTGCTAGGATGTGTTGGCGCAGTAATGTACCTCTATTGGAAGGCTAAGAAAGCGATCGAGAAGAAGGTACAACAGGAAATCAGGAGGAGCCACCAGGACTTAGTGTAAAGGAAACCCGTAAGAGTTTTTTTTTTTCCTTGTTATTATGGTCCATGGAATACAATGAACAATTTGCTGAGTTGTGCGGTGTGTCCCAAAAATTCCTCGAAAATATCAAAAAAGAGCCACGTGATCGTAGGGAACGGGTCGACAGAGTCAATAAATTTTTAGATGAACTAAACATATTAGAGTACAAATTTAACAAATTAAATGGAATTGTCAAGTCGGAATCAAATTTTCTCGAAGCATCTAGTCCTAACCAAACAATCATACAAAATTCACTTGTAGAAGCTAGAAAATTGCTTCAAGAAAGATCCAAATTGATTGAGGATAAACGTAATTCAGGAAAATTAATTGGTACGGCCTTTGGTCAATTATTGAAAGCAATTTGTACTTACAAAGGCCTATATGCTATTTAGGCTAATTTTAGTGGACTGTAAATGAAAACAAACCAGAAATGTTCAACTTACTATTAAGTTTGGGGTCAAGCTAGTTCCAGGTGCGTTATTTCCAAATTCACCTTCGATTGAAGGAAGTTAATTAGGAAGGGTGAAGGAAAAATAAGGAAAAAATAAGATGAATTTTAAACCTGGAAAGCACTCCCACTGCGGCTTGGGATGCAGATGGTAATCCCGCCCTTCCTTGTTTGGAATAGAAATGAGGGTTGAACTATAATGCGAGTTGTACTATAATTGTGATGCACTAACACCAAGATGCACACTAAATACTGCGGTTTTACTATGCTAAATTTTTCTAAAGCGGATGAAAAGCGAAAATGTAAAAAGCTATCGAAATTCTATAACACGGCGGCGTCAAATTCTAAGACTGAACTGACTGGAAACGTGAAGAATGCGATCTTAAAACATGTGGTGTCATATGTGAGATATGAATGAATAAAAACAATAATAAACAAATAAATATTGAGGAAATTCCGAAAACGCCCTAACATTAATTATGACTGAAAAATTTGACTTGAGGACGGCATCCTCTTTACTGCCATCAATAACTAGCTCGGAAGAATCGGTATTGCAATTACTCGACGCCATTGAATTATATAAAGATATGCTCGATGAGCCAGGTAAAAAATCTTTGATTAATTATGTGCTAAAAATTAAATTAACTACAAATGCAAAATTAAGGTTAAAGAAAGAGTATCAGAAAGTTGAAGATTTGATGCTAGATATGAGAAAAACTCTTATAACTAAAAAGCACCGGGAGCATTATCAGCCCAACTCCATAATGTAAAACAAGCCGATATAACTATAGAAGATTTTGCCAAACTCGTTGAACAACTGTCTCTCGATTTAACAATCGCGCAAGCAGATAATGCACCAGAAGCATTACCTGTTTTAGCGAACGTTAATGAAAAAAATTGCTTTGAGCGCTTTTTCCAATGGATTACGGAATACGGAAATCAGGACGATTATTAAGGCAAGAAATTTCAACACACTTAAAGATGCTGTAGCATCAGCTAGGGAAGAGGAACTTGTTAAGAATACAGCTCAAACTAGTAGTCAAAAGGCTTTCCATATGAAACAGTTCAATACGACACGGAATGATTTTAATCAGAAAAGAAGTTCTAACCGTAACCATTCCTATCGAGGTCCTGACCGCGGTAAATATAATAACAAACAAAATTCTAAGACACCGCTTAGCGAAACAAAGTCAGGGTCACAGGTTTCGTAGCCAATTTAAAAACAATAACAATCAATACAAGAAACAACAGAAAGCATATTTTGCAGACGAGGGCACGAAATCTGTCTTGGAACAAAATCACGTAGGAGAAAAATTTTTCGTGACCAACGCTCATGTTAGTTACAATTTAAATGCTTTAAATTATGTCTCAGTGACGTATGACAATAAGGAATTAAATATTTTAATTGATACAGGTGCAAGTATTAGTTGTATATTTCCCGAATATTTAGCTAAACGAGAATATTTAGATACTGAAGGAAAAATAGAAATTAAAGGTATAGCCGGGTCCACAGCATCCATGGGCTCCAAGCATTTCAATTCTTTTCAAAAATGTAAGATTTACTCACAGTTTTTCAGTTATTAAGTCCTTTGATTCGAGTATACAAGGTGTACTGGGATCAGATTTTTTCAAGAAATACAATGCAGTAATTGATTATGAAAATTTCATTTTAAAACTAAGGAATAATAATAAAGAAATTAATATACCATTGGAATCCAAAGCTGAACATTATACTATTATACCACCTAGATGCGAAATAATTCATTATTGCCATACTAAGGAAACAGAAGATTGTGTCATTTTAAACGAACAAATATGTGAAGGCGTTATCATCGCGGGGATGATTGCAAAACCCAAAAATAATATGATTCCAATTAGATTGTTGAATGTGAACGATAGAGAAGTGAAGCTGAAAAATTTTCTTCCAAAACTTGAGAGTCTTTTAAATTTCGACGTTATAAATTATGGTAGGAATGAAATATCCGTTCAAAGAGTAGATGAAATATTAGATTCAATTAATATGAAATCATTGAATAGAGAAGAAATAACTGCCGTACAGAAAATTTGTGCCAAATATGCAGATATTTTTCACGTGGACGGTTATCCGTTAACTGTTACTAATTTATACCGACAGAAAATTTTACTCAAACCAGAAGCTCAACCAATTTATGTTAAACCGTATAGGTTACCTCATTCACAGAAGGATGAAATTCATAAGCAAGTAGACAAAATGCTACAAGACGGAATTATAGAGGAAGCCAAATCTGCATGGTCCTCACCGTTACTAATTGTACCAAAGAAACCGGATCAAAATGGAGTTAAGAAATTTCGGGTAGTAGTAGATTACCGATTATTGAACAAGCAAATTAAGGATGATAAATTTCCATTACCAAACATTACTGAAATACTAGATTCATTGTCAGGAGCAGTTTACTTTTCTCATCTAGATTTAGCGCAGGGATATTATCAGTTAGAACTACACCCCGATAGCCGACCATATACAGCATTTACAACCGAAAGAGGTCAATATCAGATGAAGAGACTAGGAATGGGACTGAAAACAAGCCCCAGCTCATTCTCAAGGCTTATGACAATAGCTATGTCAGGTTTAAATTACGATTTATGTTTTATTTATTTAGATGATCTAATAGTCTTTGGACATTCTTTGCAAAATCACAATCAAAATTTAGTCAAAGTATTACAACGCCTGAGAGAGGTTAATTTGAAATTGAATCCTAGTAAATGTAAGTTCTTGAAAAAGGAAATATTGCATCTAGGTCATATCATATCGGATAAAGGCATTTCGCCAGATCCAGAAAAAATTGATGCTATTTCACGATATCCTGTACCCACTAGCGCGGAGGAAGTAAAACGTTTTGTTGCATTGGCTAATTATTATAGGAAATTCATAAAAATTTTGCAGCAATTGCTCAACCTTTGAACAACTTGTCACGCAAAGGAAAAGTTTTCGAATGGACGAAAGATTGCGAAAACGCATTTCAAACCTTAAGGCAAGTCCTACTGGAAGCGCCTATTCTTCAATATCCAGATTTTTCAGAAAATAACGTATTCACCCTAAGAACGGACGCAAGTGGATTTGCGTTAGGTTCAGTTTATCAAATTCAAATGACCATCCAATAGCCTTCGCGTCGCGGAGTTTGAATCCAGCAGAAAAGAACTATTGTACAATTGAGAAAGAGCTATTAGCAATAGTTTGGTCAGTCAAACACTTCAGACCTTATTTGTATGGACGGAAATTTAAAATCTTAACCGATCATAGACCACTGATCTATCTGTTTAATATGACTAATCCGTCTAGTAGACTAACCAAATTCCGTTTGATTCTAGAGGAATATGACTTCACGGTTCATTATGTAAAAGGTTCAGAAAATGTCACAGCAGATGCCTTATCGCGTATTAAAATAGATTCAGAAGAACTCAAAGAAATGACGAACGGGATAGTTGGAAACATAAGCGTCATGACAAGATCTCGAATTAAAAGGAAGTAGGTTCTAAACAACACGAGACGAATGCCTCCGATGGCAAAGGAATTGATCAGTCTGTTGTCGTCGAAGTTTTAAAACGTCCAGCAGAAAGTGTTGAGTTGAGACCACTTTCAGAAAAAGAATTTCGTAATTTGAAAAATCAACATTCAGAGGATTACAATGAGAATTTAATATATAATGTGAATTCACAAATTATTTTCATTAACCAGGACATCCGATCAGCGTACGACTTAGGTACATCGTTGAGAAACTGGAAAAATTATGCGCAGAAAATAATATATTAGAATTGTACCTCATAAAGCTAGCTAGCAATAAAAATTTTTGAATATGTTGACAAATTATAAAAATGAAATTCTAGGAACATCATTAAAAATTAATGTAATAAGAGATGTAACGCGAATCGAGGACAGAGAACTAAGGCAAATAATCCTAAATGATTTTCATATTCTCCCCACCGGCGGACACGCAGGTATCGAACGCATGTTTAACAATATCAAAAAGAGAATATTTTTGAATGGCTTAAGATCCGATGTTGGAAAATTTGTAAAGAAGTGTGATGATTGTCAACGTCATAAACATTCCTTACCTAGGAAAGAACCTATGACAATCACTACCACAGCTTCGTCTGCTTTTCAAAGATTTTTTAGATCTCGTAGGTCCATTACCTACCGATATCGAAAATAATAAATATATACTCACAATTCAATGCGACTTAACCAAATTCGTAGAGTGTCACCTCTACCAAACAAAGAAGCAGAAACAGTTTCAAAATCTTTCATTCAAAACTTTGTTTTAAGGTATGGTATACCATCTGAAGTTGTTACAGATCAAGGCACAGAATTCTTATCAAGAATATTTAGTGAATCGTGTAAATTGCTCAAAATTAAGCGTTTCAATTCAACAGCTTATCACCACGAAACATTAGGTGCACTTGAAAATTCTCATAAACACTTAGGAGCTTTCCTTCGTATGCACACAGCTAAGGAAAGTAACAACTGGAGTAATTGGATTCCGTTTTGGTGCTTCTCATATAACAATACCGTTAACTCTTCAACTCGCTATACTCCTCACGAATTAGTTTTCGGAAAACCTAGTAAATTTCCCCAAAATTTAAAATGCCAGGTAGATCCAATCTACAATTTTGACAACTATCCTATTGAACTAAAATATAGATTGCAAACGGCATGGAAAGATGCTAGAGAAAACTTGGTAAAGACAAAATTGAAAAGAAAGAGAGTTTCGACAAAAAATGTAATGAAATTAGCTATAAAGTAGGAGATAAGGTGCTCTTGAATAACATTGACAATAAACTTGACCCCCTTATTCATCGGTCCCTACGAAATAGTGGAAGTGCGAAACCTGAACATTATTGTGAAAACGGACAAAAATAAACTCAAAGAAGTGCACAAGAACAGAGTGAAATTATATTTTTCATAAAGGACTAATAATGATTATCAAGTGATTAGAATTAAGACTGATGTAAATAGTAAATATGTATTGTATATATAGATAATAAGTTATAGATAAGTCAAAAAAAAAAATTTTTGTATTTTCATAGAAAAATTTTTTTTTTCTCTCAACGAGGGAAGGTGTAGTATAAGCAGCCTGTATATTTGCATGTGCGCCCTTTAGGATCAGGGTTACATCCGCTGGCGCGTGCCGGCGAGCAAGGACCGGTAATCGTTTTATTTAATTGTATACAATGTCAACCTTGTTTTATCAATACATTACGTGTTGAACAATAGACAGACAATATAAACAATATAGTATAAATAGTTATGATATTGTCTGGGAACTCGACATTCATTCAAGACACAGACAATGTTCTTTGATCATTTTATTCATGTGTACCTCGTTGAAGTGTAATGAATATCTCCTGTAAAATAAACACCCTTCCGTGAGAGTGCTGAGTGTTATTCACCATCCCTCAATCGTGTAAACGATTGGCCGAACCGAGTACCCCCAGCCAGGTACGCTACACTATTTATAAAATTTTATCGGGAAAAAAAAACAATAAGATCTTATGATCCAATAATGAAGATGGCATCCGAAAAAGTATCTAAAAGAAAATAGACTTTTAGAAATTGTTTCTGTCATAAAAGTATAAATCTAATGCATTTCATGATTAAATTGATGTATCTGTCACTAATATTCTAATTTATTCTTTCAATGTACTTTCATAACTTGATGAGTAATTGTTGCATAATTATTGTTGGTTCGTTTATTCTTTCCCTCGATATTGAAATGTTTGTGAATTGATTATTTACTGCATTATATATATATTTCTAAAGTTTTTATAAAATGCACTAGAGGGCGCCACGAGACGGAACGTTGTGCGAATGGAATCTGTAATCAACTCTAAGATGACGAAAGATGACGCTGTAAATTGAGCTCTAAGCCGGGACCAAATTTCATGCCAGAGTTGCCTATCTATAGGTAGTCTATGAATATTACATTACTAGCCGTAACCTTTACTGCAAAAAAGACCCAAGCCACATTCTATTACCTAGCGCCATCTGTTGACCAATGAACCAACCAACAAAATTTGTTGAGCAACTAACCTACCTGCAGAAAAGATCCAAGCAGCTTGGTTCCTATCTGCATAACAAAAAAAAGAAATGTGATGAAGACTTTCAGTGTTCCTGTTCTAAAAAATGCAATACAACATTAAGTTTGACACAACGGCAATGTTGTTTTCAAAAGTTCTGGGAGCTTGGTAGTTACAACGCCCAAACAGCCTATATAGGTGCCTTAGTAAAAGAATATGACAGGAAAAGAACATACGGACTAGGACAAAAGCCAAAAAGTATTTTAGAATTTATCAACTATGTGGGGTCCAAGTATGTCGTGAAACCTTTGTCAAAACTCTGCAAATTTCTACAAAAAGGGTTAATTGAGCATTAATGAAGCTAAGATATGACAGTATAACAGATAAGTGAGGAATATCACAAGAAGGAAAAAATAAGGTGGATGTAAGAAGAGAACAAGAAGTCATGAACCAAATAAACAGAATACTAGTGTACAAAAGTCATTATCGTAGAGCTCAATATTCTGATGCTGAGTTTCTACCACCAGAAATGACTGTCTATAATATGCAGAGCATATAAAGAAGAAATAGTAAAGCGGGTTAGTTTTCAGACTTACAGACATTCTTTTTAACCAAATTTAATTTTAAAAATTAAAAGGATACTGCAATACGTATGACATCTATCACAGCAGATTCCAAAATACCCTAACATATAACGAAAAAGAAAAAATCAAAGAAGAACACGAAACCCATATTAAAAATTGACATGAAGCCTGAAACCAGATGAAGAATGATAAGACAATGGCAAAAGAAAACGAAGAAATAGAATGTTTAACATTCGATCTTGAAAAAACACTGCCACTACCACGAGTAGCAACTGGAATATTGTTTTATAAGAGACAAATTTGGCTCTATAATTTGGGACTGAAAACGAGGCAGGTTGGGGAGCACAAGAAATTGGATCATGTTTATTAAAACATATTAAAAAAAATCTCTTTAACGTTACTGAGTTAATTTTGTGGTCAGATTTCTGTGGCGGTCAAAACCGCAACATTAAGATGACACTGTCCTACGAAAAATAAATTCAAAGTTTCGCGAATGTTATCTAAAGAATTCTATGGGACCACTGAGCTAGAAAAACAAATAGTAAATAGAAAAGTAGATGTTGAGAATAAAAAAATTAGCTGGTTAAAAACACGTGAGATACTTCTTGATAAAGAAAAACCATTTTCAATTTTTGCTGAAAACAAATTTTGAAGATAACTCGTATGTTGAAATAGATATCAGAAAAAACAAATAGGTCGTCCGGCATTATTTAAAGATAATACCAATGTGGCCTGAAGGAAAAAAATATCACATCCAAAGGTAGAAGACATAAAATCTGTAATGCACTTAATTCCGAACGATTGCAAGCAATTTTATGAAAATATAACCGGCAGACGATGTTGATGGATTCAGTGGAGCACCTGATTTTGAAGTGGAACCAGTAATAGATGAATAAATAAAAAACAATATGTATTTTTTACCTATTTAGTTAAGTAATAAAGTATATTTAATCAAAAAGTGCCAACATTTATTTTACAGAAAATAACCAATCCACAAAAACCAAAAAATTCAAGCGAAAGATGTAATTTTTTTAATTTTCAATAATTCATATCATATATGCATATTTGAAGCCCAATTATGTTATCAATTAAATTTATCTTTATTGTGTAATTAATTTCTTATAATTGTCAAAACTATAACCCTTAAATACTCAATAACTTGTTTTTGGGGTTGGTTCCTTTCAGCTAAAAGCCATCCAAATAGAGGAGTTAAGTACACTACTTGTGCGCTTGGTTGATAGATAAAATGTATCAAACTGTCTTAATATCCTAGAGGCAGCATAATATTGTATTCTGTAAGTGATGTCGGGGCATTCTAGCTGATTACTGATTAATTTTTGTATGAATAATACATCCCCGACAGTTCTCCTGTCTTTAAGATTGAGCATTTTGAAGTATTTAAGTCTTAGGTTATAATTGTTTGGGTCTCCTCTGTTCAGCACGTAACCACATTGCAGGAATTTTCGCTGAATTTTTTCAAGACGATCAGCATAAGTTTTAAAATATGGACTCCACACAATAGAAGCACAATTCAACCTACTGAACACATATACGTTGTACAATGAAATTAGAGTTCCACAACGTGAAAAATGACGACCCTGTCTCATTATGAAACCTAGCGTCACATTGCATGAGTTCGCCAAGCTATCTACATGTGTTGAGAATTTCAGCTCCGAGTCAATTAGGACTCCTAAGTCCCTGACGCACTTAGATCTTTTCAACTCAACGCTTCGTAGTCCGTAGGCGAAATAAATGACATTTCTATTGCGGGTTAAAGAGGTTACTTGACATTTCTCGAGGTTTAAATAGAGAAAATTGCTTTGGCGGTATTCGACTAGTCTGTCAAGATCCTGTTGGGGACTTATGCAATCGCTCTCACACCCAATTCTGTAAAAAACTTTCAGATCGTCGGCAAAAAGAAGTATCCTACATATTGTAAAGCATTTTATTAGATCCTTTATATAGATTATAAAGAGCAACGGTCCCAAGTGGGAGCCTTGGGGAACCCCAGACGTTGACATAAAATATCTTGACTTGAATCGTTTGATCGACACTAACTGCAATCGGTTAACGCAGTAGTGAACTGCATACCCCGACCCTGTGTAGTTTAACAAGCAGCTTAGAAATATGAACCTTATCGAATGCCTTGCTGAAGTCGGTGAACACCACATCTACTTGGATTCTATTATCTAAATGGTCCTGAAGATATTCAATGAAGGTGACCTAGTTAGTATCAACTGAACGGCCCCTGAAGAAACCGTGCTGTTAAGGAATTATTTGAGCCTTTACTAGATGAAACAGATGGGGGTAGAGGAGGGACTCAAGATTACGGAGCTTACTTATCGGTCTATAGTTTTCAATTTTATCTCTGTTTCCTGATTTGTGAACTGGCATTATACACAATTCTTTCCAGCGAACCGGAAATATCCCACTTTTCAATGACTTATTGAAAATAATCGCCAAGGGAGCCGAAAGAGAGGCACTGCATGATTGAACGAAAAAGCTTGAAATTAAATCAGGACCGGAACCCTTCCTACGATCCAACCCATGTTCTGCCTTCAAATGACATCTCGTTAGGACATCCTAGGTTTTTACGTTTAGCTGATACAAATTGAAAAAACCTACTCGGATTTTCCGACATCTCAGCTTCTACCGATCTCCTGTATTCACATACATAGTCCCGCCGAATATATGGTTTACATGTGGCGAGTAATGATTTGAATTCAAGGTGATCCGACAAGTTTTTATAAGTTTTCCATTTTCTATGAAATTTGATCTTACGGTGAATCAGTTTTCTAGTCTCATGAGAGAAATAAGCTGGAAAGTTCGATCTTTTTTTACCTTGGGCACACAGGCTTCAACAATGTCATATAATATTTCATAAAAAATATCCACATCTAGATTCACATTTTCACTGTCCAAAACATGAAGCCAGGAAATCTCGTTGAGGAATCGATTAATAAGATCATAGTCTGCACATTTATAATTGTAAGAGGCATAAGCTGCAGTATTTTTTAAATATCTGAAGTTCTGAAATTCAAGAAAGAATTCAATTACTGGATGATATTTGTCTTCGAAAACTAGAGGACTATCACATCTTATAACTTCACCCATCTGTTCACTGTTTGACAAAACAAGATCAAGTGTTTTTCCATTAGAATTAAAGATAGAACTAAATTGAGACACCTCTAGAAAAGAGAGGTTATCAATTAAATCTTCGTATTTAGTTAAAACATTTAACGGCTCAAGTGCACCATCTGACTGACTCTTTACCCATATTTCCGGTAAATTGAAATCTTCAACTATGACAATTGTACAGTCGCTCGACCTCTGCTTGATGTAATTCAATTTATTTGTGAAATACAGTAATGCACTCGAATCGTTAGGCGGAATATATGCACAACATAAAAATAATTTAACATTTTTGAAGGTAATTTTTACCCAAATATCCTCCAATTCGCTCTCAAAATGTTGGACCCGTGATGGTTTTAGATCCTTTCTGACCTCAATGAAGACACTGCCTCCATCTATTTTTGTGCTAGCTGTTGTAGAGCGATTCCTCCGAAAGACTGAGTATCGCATCTCATCCATCGAAAATACCACTATTCAACCAGGTTTCAGCTATAAAAACTAAATCATGGTCGTTCGCACCTAGATTCAATTTAAAGTTATTAAGTTTAGTTCTTAGACCCCGCACATTCTGGTAATAAATACTCAACATCGATGCCATTGCGAACATAACTTATATACTAAAGTATAATTTAAGAGAGAAAGATAAAAAAAAAAACAATGAGACAGTTCCTCACAATCGACTCAAGTCGTCCACAGAAGAGATGTGCAGAATCCTAGAGGTTTCACTCTCCCGAACCATATAAGAGGAACATTTTTGTTCCCCAAGAGCAGAAGATTCTGTGACCGCGGCTCTATGGTAGAAACCCGAGGGAGAGGGCTTCACTTCTGTTCTGTTTCCGACCACCGACCAGTCAGTCACTGAAAGAGAAAGACGAAAAGACGACTGTTAAGAAGATGAAATACAGAATTCGGTTTTTACTTTGTTAATGATATTGAATATACAGTTAAACCAGTGAACTCTTTTTCTAATACCATCACACATAACCCAATAGATTATGGGCTCAGTTCACGATTGGTATTAGGAAATTAATAGAAGTTTTTCATTGAAAACCCCCAGTGACGCTAACCAACAAGATGGCGAGTGGAAGCATGGCGAGTTCTGTGAGTACTATTCTACAACTGAATGATGGAAATTTTTCGAACTGGTTGTTCCGACTAAAGTGTTTACTGGAGGAAAATCAATGTAGAGAAGTTGTGGAGGAGAAGATTAACCTAACAGGTCTAACAAGCAAATAGAAGCATGAAGTCGCGAAAAATGATGCTAGAGCAAGGTCAATCATCGTTCAGTGCATTACTGATAGGCCCGTAAAATATGTGAGGAATGCTGATTCTGCATTTGAGACGATATCTTCATTGAAAAATATATTTGAACGGAAGAGCACACTTTCAAGGTTGTATGTGAGAAGGAAGTTACTAACTTTAAAATGTGAAGAAAATGAGAAACTCCAAGATCATTTCATTAAGTTTGATGGACTTATTCGAGATCTAGAATCTACAGGTAATCAGCTCGAAGAGCGAAGAGAGATAAGGTATGTCATCTTTTATTAACATTGTCACAAAAGTACGAAACAGTTATAACTATCCTAGAGACAACAGAGGCAAAATTAACTGTTGATTTTGTTAAAAGTAAGTTGCTGGATGCAGAACTGAAAATGAATGAAGGAAACAAGCCCAGAGAAGAACAATGTTCATTTGTTACCAGAGAAAAATCTAAGGATATTAAAAAATGTTTTAGGTGTGGACGTACTGGTCACTTTATGTCGAAGCAAATCAAATAGCCAAAGGCAAAGGAACTTTGAAGACAGGCAGAAGTTCAATCAAAAAGGAGAAAATAGAAACAACAATGAAAGAGTAAATGTCTGCAGGCAAGAAGAAAATGAAATCTCTTTCATAGAAACAACCTCAGCTGCAGCACTATTAGGTAAATCGAAAGAAAAAGTGAGTACATTAAAGTTCATAATAGATTCTGGTGCAACACAGCATTTAGTTTGTGGGGAAATTGAAGAACATATATGTGATATACATTAGATTGAGCCACACATAATAAAAATAGCTAATGGTGAAAAAATGCAGGCTCTCAAAAAGAAAAACTCAAGGTAATGTTCCATGGAATTAAAATAATAATAAATGCCATAATAGTAGAAAATCTTTGCTTCAATTTGAAATCAGTTAAAAAAATTAATGATGCTGGTTATAAAGTAGAATTTGAGAAAAATCAAGCTAAAATAATTATTAGAGAAGAATTCATATTGTATAACTTAGAGAGAGGGTTGTACACTGTTGAACTTCAACTACAAAAACAAAAATCAGACTCTTGCATGATAGTTAAAAATGATAATATTTGGCACTTGAGGCTTGGTCAGTTGAATAAGAGAGGATTAGAGCTACTTAACTTACCCTTTTCAAATGATGTGTGTTCCTCATGCAGACAAGGCAAAGCCACAAGAAAGCCTTTCAAATTGATCGGTAAAGAAAGATCGAGAAGGATAGGTGAACTTCTACACACAGATATTTGGGGACCATACCAAACAACAACGATGAATGAAGAGAGGTATTACCTCACAATTATAGATGATTTTTCCCATTTCACAGTTGTTTATCTCTTGAGGAATAAAAACGAAGCTGATGATTATATTATTAAATATGTTATAGAATTACAAAACAGAAACGTCAAGGTGTCACGACTGAGATCTGATAATGGCAAAGAATTCTGTACCTCAAAATTAAGAAAGTTTTGTGAATACCATGGTCTGAAACAAGAATATACTTGTACATATACACCACAGCAAAATTCTGTGGCAGAAAGAATGAACCGAACCATTCTCGATAAGGTAAGGTGCATGTTTATCGACACAAACCTACCTAAATCACTTTGGGGGAAGCAGTGAGATGTGCAGTTTATCAGATAAACCGTTCACCCACAAAAGCACTGGAAGAAAGAAGAAGCACGATACCTGCTGAAATGTTTGGTATGATAAATGACCCAAATAGACTAAGAATATTTGGTTCAAAGGCTTTGTACCATAAGCTGCCACGAGAAAATAAGTTGGAACCACGAGGAGAAGTAGCATTTATGGTAGGGTATGGTGGATCAGGTTACAGACTCTGGGATCCTGAATTGAATCAAATAATAATTTCACGAGATGTTGTATTTGATGAATCAGATTTTAAGTATAAAGAAAACAAACCTGACACAAGAGAAATAATTGTGAAAACTAGTTCTTATGATAATGTTATAGATCAAAACGTTCAACAAGATGAAGGTGAGTCAATGACAGAAACAAGAAATAGAAGAATCAAAGCACCAGCCAGATATGAAGATTTTGAATTATACATGGCTCACTGTATGGTATCAATTGGAGAAGATCTCCCAGAAACCTATGAGGAGGCTATGAGATGCCAAGATAAAGAAAACTGGAAGATTGCAATTAAAGAAGAAATAGAAGCACTTTAGAAAAATGAAACATGGAAGATGGTATCGTTGCCTGAAGGTAAGAAACCAATAGACAGTAAATGGGTTTTCAAGATTAAATGACCACCAGATAGCAAACCCTCAAAATTTAAAACAAGGTTATGTGCACGAGGCTTCAAACAGAAGGAAGGTATAGATTTTAAAGAAATTTTTGCACCAACAACAAGATATGACTCGATAAGAATGTCAATGTTTCTTTGGCAAATTACAAAAAATATAATTACGCACAGTTTGATATCAAAACTGCATTTTTGTATGGCGAGCTAGATGAAGAAGTTTATATGATTCCTCCACTTGAACTCTATGAAAGATCTACCAATCTTGTCTGTAAGTTAAAGAAATCACTCTACGGATTGGAGCTAGCACCTAGATGTTGGAATCGAAAGTTCAATTCATTCTTAGAGAATTATGGTTTTACTCAATCAGATGCTGATAGATGTATTTATAAAGGTTATGTTAAAAATTCCATAGTTATTCCAAGTTATTTATTTATGTTGATGATGGACTAATATTTTCTTCAGATAAGACTATAATAAACATTGTCTTGGAAGAGTTGAAGAATTGTTTTGAAATTACTATTGGAAATGCTAACTATTTTGTAGGTCTTGAAATTCATCATGATATTGAAGAGGGAACAATGTTTCTAAGAAAATTACACAAGACAAATAAACAGAAAATTTGGACAAGACGATGCTTATCCTGTAAGTGTACCAATGGATGTTAATGTTTTTTCAAACATTAATGATGAATCAAGTGAAACAGGGAATCAACTCATTCCATATAGACAAGAAGTTGGTTCTCTGATGTTTTTAGCAGTTGTTTCTAGACCAGACATTGCACAAGCGGTGGGAGTGGTTAGTCGTTACCTAAACAACTACTCTACCGTTCACTGGAATATGGTGAAGAAGATAATTCGCTATTTGAAGGGGACAGTCGACTACGCCATACTGTACAAAAATGATAAGGGAATACTGGAAGGTTTCAGTGATGCAGATTTTGCAAGTGATAAAGAAACAAGACGTTCTACGACAGGATACGTCTTCAAGTTAAATGGAGGTCCAATAACATGGTGTAGCACACTCCAGCCAACAGTTTCACTTTCAACAACAGAATCGGAATTCATTGCTGCTGCACAAGCTACAGAAGAGGCAATTTGGTTGAGAAAATTTATGTCTGATATTCAAGAAGACCTGCATGGACCAACACAACTAATGATTGATAACCAGTGTTACTGCAACTCATTATTATTAGTTAAATTCATTCATTTTTATTTCAAGTTGCTTGCTCGTTTCGTGCGGCCCACGTATGTTCATTTCATTTCCCGATGGGCGCGTAACATATGTTGGAGCATATGACCTGTGTCGAACGGAGAGTACTGAAGCCGCGCTCGTCCGGTGAAATGCAACACTTTTCTTCGCAATAAATGAATTTCTCGCTAATTCTACAAGTTGGAACTCTAGTGAAAAAGTGACTATTCTCGCTCGTGAGTGCCTGGACGAGTTAATTCAGTCGTACTGTGAAACCAGGTAGGCAGAAGTCGATACTCCAACATTCGTCCTTTTTTCGAGTCATTTTTTCTTATTATCAGAATTTCATTATTAATTTTTCTTTCGTTTTCGTTTACCTTGTCGTGCCCTTTTGGTCCTTCTTGAGCCACATATTTTCGAACCGCGTTTTCAAAATTATTGCGATCAAGCATTTTGGAGTTTTTTCATTTAGTTTTTTTTCATTTGCATTTATTTCAATCGGCCGATATTCACCTAACCTCAAAACTTGACAAGATATCGAACACATTCATAAATTCTTTAATCGCGGATAAATTTCTGCACATGTTGTAGAATTTAGCTTTCATTACCTGAGAACATAGACAACTCATTTCATTATTTTCAACTCGATTTTCATTTCAATAGAATCAATCTTAATTATTAACTTTATTAATTAACTTAGTTCATTTCAATAGGTTGGTATATTTACTCTTGTTTCAAAATTACTCAAAACAAAATTCATATTGTTTTCTGCAGTATACCTTGAATAATAATAATGACGACAAAATTGAAACAACTCAAAGCTCGTCGTCAAATTGTTATTGATGATCTCGAGGAAATTCTGAATGTCGCACAATTCGCTGTCACTGATGAAAGTCTCCACGTAAGATTAAAATTAAGATTTGAAAAACTTGAGGATATTTTCGAAGAATTTCAAAATTTACACACTTCCATTGTCTCTATGATTGTATCTTCCGAAGAACCGGAATTGAACACTGAGAAGGTTATTCGAACAGCCTTTATGGATAATTATTACACCATCAGAACGACTTATGTTAATTTATTTCCTGAAGTAAAAAACCCAGTAAAAAACCAAAATTGTTGCTCTATCAGTTCGCCAAATGATAAATTTCCAAAGATAGTATTGCTTATTTTCAATGGAAATTATAAAGAGTGGCCTACTTTTTTCGATATGTTCCAAAGCTTGGTACATGAAAATTCTAACTTGAGTCAGATAGAAAAGTTTCAATACCTCCTTAGTTCACTTTCTTCTCACGCTTTAAGTTTAGTTAAAGGGTTTCCATTGACTGCTGAAAATTATGAAAGCGCGTTTCAGACATTGGCAGAAAGAAATCAGAATAAAAGACTTCTCGCTAATACATGTTGGAAGGAGATCTGTAATGTTCCAATGCTACAGGGTGATTCAGCTAAAGACCTTGGGCGAATTCTAGAAGTTTTTGCGGAGAACTTATCGGTATTCAGGAATTTAGGTTTACTCGTTGACCAGTGGGACTTTGTTTTATTTCACATTCTCATTCAGAAATTAGATTCAGCATCGATAAAGCGTTTTGAATTACAAGAATGTTCAACAGATATTCCGTCGTTTGTCAATTTACGAAATTTCCTGACAAATCAGTGTATAGCCTTGGAGGCAGCAGCTCTTTCTCTTCCGTCGAAAACTCATTCAGTTTCGAATTCTCAAGTTTTAAAATCTAGTTCTCTCTCAATGAATAAAAGAAATTCGACTTTTCTCGTTCAAACGGAAACTGAATCATTCAAGAAACGTATAACCTGTAATTATTGCAAGTTAGCTCATAATATTTAGAAATGTCCATCATTTTTGGAATAACCTGTTCAAGATCGGTTCAAGACTGTGAAGGACAAAAATTGGTGTATCAATTGCCTCCATTCTGGACATAAGATTAACAATTGTTCTTCAAAGTCAAATTGTCATACTTGCCACGGAAAGCATCATACCCTGTTACACATGCGCAATAATGCGGATAATGATTCTTCAACAGAGACGTTTCATTTAAATGCTGCAAAGTTATCGGATTCAGGATCAGCTCGGGTTTTAACGAATGTTTCTTCAAATTCTACCGTTCTCTTAGCAACCGCTGAGGTCGAAATTCGTGATGCTTGGGGTAGACATGAGAAGGTCCGAGTTCTGTTAGATGGAGGCTCTCAAATTAATATTATAACTCAATCGTGTGTGAATAGATTAGGCTTGAAAATTTGTGATGCTTCATTTTCGATAAATGGAATTTGTGAAAGCTTATCTTCTGCTAATTGCAGCACTGAATGTACTATTCGTCCATCAGGTCAAATAAATCCATCTTTTACATTCGATGCCGTCGTGATTCCGAAGATTTGTTCGAAAATGCCGAGTTCTTTCGTAAATCATTCGATTTGGAATTGTGTCTATAACAAGAAGTTAGCAGATCCGAACTTTTCTATTCCGAAATCAATAGACCTTCTTCTGGGAGCGGATATATTCTCTTTAATAATTCGACCGGGCCGTATCGAGGGTAACGGTTTCGAACCAACAGTACTTGAGACAGTATTTGGTTGGGTTTTCATGGGAAAGATTCAATCACCTAACATATCAGTTAACAATTTTCATTTGTCATTATCTTAATCAGGTTTGAACTACTCGTTGAAAAGATTCTGGGAATTTGAAGAAGTTTCAGAGAATGTCATTGTATCACCAGAAGATCAATTTTGTGAGAACTTATACACTCAGAACTATTCTAGAAATGCATCTGGACGGTACAGTGTGGCGTTACCATTTAAACCTGATCAGTTAACACTTTCATTCGGTGACACATATTCTTTCGCACTACGTCGTTTTTTATCCCTTGAACGTAAACTTTCGTACTTTCATGAAGGAATATTTAGAAAAAGATCATATGTCATTGATTTCTGCGAGTTCGGATTATGAAAATACTTTCTATATCCCTCACCATTGTATAATTAAACCAAACAGTCCATCCACAAAGTTGAGGGTTGTTTTCGATGCGTCAGCTCATGTACCTGGTCATTTATCTTTAAATGATGCGCTATTGATAGGTCCTAAATTACAAAAGGATATTATTGTGATTTTGATGAACTTTCGTGTTCATCGGTTCGTTTTCACAGCTGATATCAAACAAATGTATCGTCAAATATTGGTTCAAAATTCACATCGAAACTTTCAAAGAATATTGTGGCGGTTTTCTTCATCGGAACTCATAAAAACATATCAGCTGAATACCGTTACGTACGCACCAGCACCTTTTCTTGCCCTTCGAACTTTGACACAATTGGCCAAGGATGAGGGAGTTCGTTTTGCAAAGGCATCCAAAATTTTGCTCACAGACATTTATGTCGATGATGTCGTTACAGGTTGTGATGATTTGGAAGAGGCAAAAACGTTGCAAGAGGAACTGATTTCCCTATTGAATTGCGGTGGTTTTGAGCTCCGAAAATGGAGTAGTAACAGTTCTCAATTACTCTCAACCATACCTCTGGATCATCAATATCACCATTCTTTGGATTTTGATATAGATCCGATAGTCAAAATTCTCGGTTTGAGGTAGTTTCCTTCGTCGGACGAATTTTCTTATCTTGCAGAAACTACTGTGCAGGTATGTACCAAACGTACCATACTTTCCGAACTTTCTCGAATTTTCGACCCTTCGGGGTTCCTTTCTCCATTTACTTTTCTTGCTATACATTTGATCCAGCATCTTTGGGCATTAGGTTTGCAGTTGGATGATACACTTCCAGACGATGTCAGACGTCGCTGGAATCAGTGGAAATCCGAATTAACCGAATTGGGTAAATTAAAGATACCTCGGAAACTTGCATCGAAACCATTTTATCGTTGCGAACTTCATGGTTTCGGAGATAGTAGTGAGCGTGGTTACGCAGCCGTGGTATATTTCAGGTTTTTCAATTCTGACGGCTCCATTGACATCTCTTTCGTATGTGGTAAATCAAAGGTCTCCCCATTGAAGAGAATTTCACTTCCACGACTGGAATTGTGTGCTTGTCTCTTATTATCAAAACTCATTAATGTGGTTTCCTCTGTTTACCAATCAGCCTTTACAATAGATGACATTTTTGCTTGGTCTGATTCTAGGTAGCTCTAACATGGATTAAGTCTTCTCCTCATCGATGGAAGACATTTGTAAGTAATCGTACAACTCAAATTCAGGACTTGGTTTCAACAGAGAATTGGTTGTTAAAAATAAGCCCATAATATTCAATATTGTTGGTAGCATTGCATATAACTTGAGTTGGCAACCATGATTATATATTTCAGTTGTCTATGTTCTCTTACTGAATAAACAGTCAGTGAGTCTGCGTTAAGAAGTACGAGTGGATGTTTCTCTTGTGGTTAGGAATTATATATGGACACTCTTTGTAATATTAACTGAAATTTATTATTATTACCACCAACTTATATTCTTCTAACTCGCTACAATACATCTTATTTTGCTATGGCGCTTACACCATTTTCTATCTGCGTCACATGCGCAGATAAATGAACACATTAGTGTATTCATAGAAGATTAATTCTTCTTTTATTTTAGCGGGTTACAACACCCCCCCTCGCTAAAATCTCTCAAAGCCAACATATTCCTAAACTTAACAAATAAGCTTGTTGTTAAACCTTTCGTGAGGAAATCAGCTTGCTGATTTGCTGATTCTACATAAATCATTCTAATTGTTCCCTTTACATTTTCAGATACGAAATTAAACTTTAAGTCCATATGTTTGACCCTTCTATTATTTGCTGGGTTTTTAATTAATGCTAAGCATCCTTGATTATCCTCATAAAAGCTTATACAACCGAAATCGACACCCAAATCCAAAAATAGTTTCTTCAACCATAATCCCTCAGAAACAGATGAACATAATGCTACTAACTCTGCTTCTGTTGTAGAAAGCGATACGCTAGTTTGCTTTTTGTTGTCCAACATAAAGTATTACCAAATATTTTAAAAACATATCCAGTGATGGATTTTCTGTCCAACGTATCACTTCCCCAATCTGCATCCACAAAACAACAAAATTCATTACAATTGTTTCTCTCATATTCTAATCCAATAGAAATTGTAGATTTTAAATATCTCAAAATTCGTTTTAAATGATTATATGCTTCATCTGTTGCCTTATCCTGAAACCTACTGAAATAATTTACAGCAAAACATTTATCGACTCTAGTTCCCAACATTAAGTACATCAGACAGCCTACTAATTCTCTGAAGGGTTTTGATGTCTTATTCGTATCAGTACAGAATTCAATTTTAAGATCTTTTTCAATAGGTGTTGAACTACCATTACAATTCTCCATATTAAATTTCTTCAAAAGTTTCTTGATATAATTCGTTTGACTAATCCTTAAAATCCCATTTTGTTTGTCATAATCTATTTCTAATCCTAGAAAATACTTCAAACATCCCTTATCTTTCATTCGAAACCTATCCATTAATTTCGACTTGATATAATCTAATTCAGTTATACTTGGTCCACACAAAATTATATCATCCACGTAAATTAGTAAATAAATCTTCTGTCCATTAGATTTATACAATATATAAAGGCAAAAATCATTTTCTGAACGACAAAACCCGATGTCCAATAAAAATCTATTAATTTCGTCATTCCAACACTTGGAAGATTGTTTAAGACCATATAGCGATTTCTTTAATTTCAGCACTTTATTTTCAGGTAAGTTTATTCCCTTTGGGGATAAATGTATAAATCTTCTTTCAAAATACCATTCAAAACGCAGTCTTTACATCTAATTGCTGAATAATGTAACCAAATTGATTTCCCAAAATCAACAGGGCTCGAATAGATGTCATCCTTGCCACAGGTGAATAAACTTCATCATACTCCTTCTGTGCAAAACCTCTCACAACCATTCGTGCTTTAAATTTATCCATCTCATTCTCTTTCATTGATTTATATGAAAACACCCATTTTGTGTCCAAAATTTGAATACCTTTTGGCTTATCAACTATTTGCCATGTCTCATTTATTTCTATTGACTCAAGTTCTCTTTCAACAGCTTTCATCCAATTATGCCTATCCGTTCTATTTTCTATTTCATCAAAATTTTTAGGCACATTCTCAATAAAACTACATGCATCAAACGCCATATATAGTTCGTAATCATTGAACCTTTCAGGAATTTTAACTTGTCTCTTATTCCCTGGTCTATCTATAATATTTCCTTCATCCACCTTTTCACATATTTGTTCATCATCATTTATTTGTTCACTCACTTCATTCTCATCGAAACATTGATTCCTACTCATGCACTCATCTCTCTCAAACCCAAACTCATCTTCATCAAACACAACATCTCTTGCAACAATCAATTTTTGATTTTCTAAGTCCCACAGTCTATATCCTGTCTGAGCATAGCCCATCATTATACACTTTTTACTTTTGAATCAAATTTTCTTCTGCACTCTTTAGATATATGACAATAACTTGTACAACCAAAAATTTTAAGATTACTAACATCTGGTTTCTTACCGTACCAGATTTCTGCCAGTGTTTTATCGAGTTTTGATGATGTTCCCCTATTCATTAAATAGTTTACTGTCAGAATAGCTTCTCCCAGAATTTTTTCGGCATTCTTGACTCTTCTAAAATTGCCCTTGCCCTCTCAACTAAACTTCTATTTTTACGTTCGGCTTTTCCGTTCTGTTCAGGAGTGTATGGTACAGTGTAATCTATTATGTAACCTTTTTAACACAAAATTGTTTGAACTCATTAGAAATATATTCTCCACCATTGTCACATCTCAATATTGCAATTTTATTGTTAAATTTATTCTCAACCATACTCATAAACTCTTTAAATTTTGTGTAAACTTCCCTTTTTTCTTTTATCAAATAAACTATACAAAAATTTGAATAATCATCAATGAAAGTTACAAAATATTTGCTGTCATCATGATTTAGAGGAGCTATAGGGCCACAGACATCTGAATGAATTATTTCCAAGATTCTTTTACTTTTTGTTCTTTCTTTAAAGGGAAATCTACTCATTTTTCCACTTACACATGACTTACAAAATTCAATTTCCTGTATTCTCACATTTCCTAATCCTTCAACCATTTGTTTTCTAATAATTTCTTTAAGTCCTGAAAACCCAATATGACCATACCTACTATGCCATTTCATAAAATCATTTTCATCTTTTCCCACATTCATACATTCCTCACTTGCTCTGAAAAACTCTATCTCATATAAATTCTCTCTTGTACCCATACATAATATTTGCCCTTCTCTACTCAATATTTTAACACAAGCATTTTCAAATAGTATTTTCTTATCAGATATCTCTAACTTTTTAACGCTCAATAAATTTCTTCTTAAATTTGGTACATATAAAACATTTGTTATTAAAAAATTTTCTTTTTTATTTTCTACTTTACTTGAAACTTCAATATTACCTACACCTATGGCCAACAAAAATTCATTGTTCTTTGCAACAGCAATCTTTATAGGATCTTTCAATAAAATTAAACTAGAAAAATATTCCTTTTTGCCAACCATATGGTCAGTACAACCTGAATCAACAAAAAACTTAATTACCCCTAGTTGGTCTTCATTTTTCTCCATTCTTCTTTCCCCAAGGAAACATACACTTTTGTCCACTTGGCTGTTTGTTTCTGTCCCTTGTTCTACCAGATTACTATCCACATTTTGATTTCGACGAAAGCTATCTGGTCGAGAACCTTGTGAATTACCTCTCTGGAAACCTCTGCCACCTCTTATAAATCCATTACCTCTAGATCCTCTTCTTGAACCATTGAATTGTCTATGTGAAGATTGACTTGCCTGTGTATTATGTTGCAATCTACCTTGTGGACAGAATCGTTGAATGTGACCTAGCAAACCACATCTGAAACATTTAAAATTTTGATTTTTGGTGGACAAAAATGCTGTCTGCCCCAGTGTGCTACTTGTTGGATTGTCAGTGAAGAGTACTCTTTTCTCACTTTCTCCTAGCAGCTTATTTTTAGCTTCTTCATAAGTTAATTCATTAGAATTTTCAATAATGGCACTGACGGTTTCATAGGATTTTGGCAACGTCAGTAATAGGCTACCAATTTTATCGGAATCTTTCATGTCACATCCGGAAGTGCTTAGTTGTCTTATAATGTTTTCAAACTCGCCAATATGTTTTTCCAAGTTATCGTTTTCTCTCATTTTCAATGATAAAAGTTTTTTCTTCAAAAATATCTGGCCTGGCAGTCCTTTCTTTTCATACCTGTCTTCTAGGGCTTTCCACATCTGAAAGGCATTTTCTTTATTCCTAACTACATCCAACTGACCATCATCTAAGCATTGTACAATAATAGATTGGCACAAATTGTCCCTCTTCTTATCCTGGTCTCTCTTCGTTAGATCAGTGTAGTTCAGTGGAACGAATGGGTTTTCAACACAAGTAGCTATACTTTTTTCTTCGAGTAATACTTTCACCCTAAACTTCCAAGCTGCATAATTAGCTCCATTTAATAATTCGACATTGAAATTGTTTTTCGTCGCCATCCTTCTGGTTTGGTACTTTGATTTCTAATCTTCCTATTTCGACTGAATCTTCCTTGGAAAATGCACTGGGCCCATAACCTCTTGTGGTTAGGAATTATATATGGACACTCTTTGTAATATTAACTGAAATTTATTATTATTACCACCAACTTATATTCTTCTAACTCGCTACAATACATCTTATTTTGCTATGGCGCTTACACCATTTTCTATCTGCGTCACATGCGCAGATAAATGAACACATTAGTGTATTCATAGAAGATTAATTCTTCTTTTATTTTAGCGGGTTACAACAGTTTCATTTCATTTTCAATGTTGCGAGTAGCAGTGGGTTTAATAACCAAAAAGTCCAGAGGTTTTATTTTAAGTAATTTTATTTTAAACTTATTCAGCATTCAACTTACACTCATGTTCAACTGTCTACACTATCTATCACTATATCATCTGCGCAATAGCGAATTCAAAACTGAATGTCAATGTCATAGAATTAACATAGACACATAGATGTTGACATTAAAATTAATTTTGAAATTATAATATTTTTATCTTGAACACCCTCTCCTAATTTCAAAATTCCAAAAAAAAAAAATCAAAATTTTTCTAACAATAAATTTTCATAAGTTTACATGAACTTTGACTTGAATTTTTCAAACTTAATTTTACTTAATGGTTTAGTAAAAATATCAGATATTTGTTCCGACGTTTCACAATAATCAATTTTCAATAGTCCTTCAGAAATTTTTTCATTTATAAAATGATAACGCACATCAATGTGTTTACTTCGTTTTCCAAACTGTCCATTTTGATAATGTTTATAGCACTTTGATTGTCCATATTTAGGTTTATCTTGACACTGTCACCGGTTAGTTCTTCAATCACTGATTTTACATATAAAAAGTTCCTTGGTACATTCTGCTGCTGCTATAAACTCAGCTTCGGTACTCGATAGAGACACAATTGGTTGTTTCCGGGATGTCCATGATATTGGACCGCCGCAGTAATAGATTATATATCCAGTTGTGCTTTTTCTTGTTTCTCGGTCTCCAGCAAAATCGCTATCGCAATATGCAATCAGCTGTTTGTTATTTGAATTCATCATGTAGCTAATTCCTTCACGTTCTTTTCCATTTAAATATCTCAAAATGTTTTTGGCATTTAGAATGTCTGAAGATTCAGGCTTATCCAATTTTCTACTGCAAAGATTTACTGCAAATTGTATGTCGGGTCTAGTTTTATTTGTCAGATACAGTAAGCTGCCAATCAATTCTCGATATGGAAACTTCTGTGAAGTCTCATCAACTTTGTTACCTTCTTGTTTTGAGTATTCATCCATTGGTGTCGATCTTCCTTTAGCATTCTTCATATAGAACCTTGTTAAAATATTTTCACAGTATTTTCCTTGAGTTAGATATGTTTTATCACTGGTTCTAGTTATTTCTATTCCCAAAATGAATTAGGGTTAGTATTGGTTGTCATTTCAAATTCTTTATTCAATTGCTTTAATAATTCATTAATCTCCTCTTCATCATACCCAAAAATAATGCCGTCATCAACATAAATTGCCAAAAAATTGTTCCAATTTTATTCTTGAATATACATGGCTCTGTTTTAGTAGCTGTGAGATTCTTTTTAGATAAGAATTCAGTAAAATATTTATTCCAATTTAGAGATGCTTGTTTCAAGCCATAAAGAGATTTTTGAAGCAAACATACCTTGTCATTTTCCTTAAATCCTTCCGGAACTTCCATGTATATTGTTTCGTTCAAATGTCCATATAAAAATGCTGTTTTAATATCGAATTTCTTCATATGAAGGTTTCTATTTGTAGCTAAAGCAAACAAAATACGTAAGCATGTTATATTTACTACTGGGCTGAAGGTTTCTTGGTAGTCAATACCATTTTGTTGTTCAAATCCCTGATCACTAGTCTGGCCTTGTATTTTCCGTCATCCTTTACCTTAAAGATCCATTTGTTCGTCAATATATTGTCATGCTGTACCTTATCTTTGTCAACATAGGTCCACACCTTGTTCTTGTTCAATGAAGTCTTCTCATCTTCTATTGCTGCCATCCATTTGTCCTTATCTTCAGAATTAACTGCCTCTTGATATGATAGCATAACATAGTCTCTCAGCTTTGCTGGCATTTTTGTGTTTCTCCTTGGTCTTTCTTCGTTATCTACTTCTATATCAGCTTCCCTTTCTTGGATTGTTGGCTCTTCATCTAGGTTAGGTTCTACCTTTTCTTCTTGAAAGTTATCATGGGTTTCATTTCTGAAATTTTATCGTTTATATT
Source organism: Micraspis discolor (assembly GCA_030674115.1). Classification (NCBI taxonomy): domain Eukaryota; kingdom Metazoa; phylum Arthropoda; class Insecta; order Coleoptera; family Coccinellidae; genus Micraspis; species Micraspis discolor. Next base: position 31,740 of record JARTUT010001398.1, on the reverse strand, counting down.
ATTACCTTTTTTGAATATTACGTCTCTAGATATAATTATTTTTGATCTTGCTCATCCCATAGTCTGTAACCATTGATACTATAACCAACAAAGGTAAGTTTTGGCTTCTCTCATCCAGTTTCTTCCGATATCCCAAAATTTTTGCATATGCATCATTTCCGAATATTTGTAATCTTGACATATCTGGCCTTTTCTTAAACCACATTTCTGCTGGTGTCACCTTTAAACTTTGTGTAGGGCTTCTATTTAGTAAGTATGCTTCCATGTAAACAGCTTCTCCCAAAAATCTTCTCCATTTTGGAATCAAAAATTAAAGCTCTAGCCTTTTCCATTATAGTCCGGTTCAATCTTTCTGCCTTTCCATTCAATTGTGGTGTATGTGGTATAGTTCTGTCAATTATTATTCCTCTAGACCTGCACCATGACTTTAGGTCATTATTTATATATTCTCTACCATTATCACATCTCAAAACTGATACTTTAAGGTTGAAGTGAGCTTCTGCTTCTAATATATATTCTTTCACATAGCTAGTTGCTTCATATTTTCCCTGTAACAAATAAGTTTTAGTGAAATGAGTATAATCATCGAGAAAGGTTATCATGTATTTTTTATTGTCCCATGTCATTGGATCTATAGGTCCACAAACGTCTGTGTGAACTATTTCGAGAGGTCTACTTGCTTGTCTTCTTGATTTGTCGAATGGAAGTCTTGTCTGCTTGGCCTCCACACATATCTCACATAAGTCATCTAGTAATTCGCAATCTTTTTCATCAATATCCATACCATTTGTCATCTTTATCAAATTCTTCATACCGGTTACACTCAAATGTCCCAGTTTCGCATGCCAGTCTTGAACATGTTGTCTTCTATCCCTAGTCAGCATTGCTTCTTCTCTGTTCCCTTCATTCCTGATATCAATTGTGAACAATCCGTTTTCTTGTTTTACACCTTTTATTATTGGTTGATTGTCCTTGAAAACAGTCACCTCATTCTTGCTGAATTTTACTTCACCTCCATTATTTGTGATCGCACTGACAGATAACAGATTCCTGCTTAGTTCTGGAACATATAATACATTTTTAAGTACACAAGATTTTCCATCTACAGTTCCAATTTTTCTTGCTTCCATGTTTTGATCTTCTTTTGCTGTGTTTATTTCTGTTGTACAATTCTTGATGTTATCTAATAGTTCTCTGTTGTTTACCATATGTGATGTAGCCCTGAGTCAACCACAAATTCTGTTATTTGTTTTTCCATCTTATTTGAAACCATAAATGCTAATTTTTTCCTTCATCATTTGGCTGTTTGTTTCTGAAGAAACAATTTTGAGTACTATGATTCGTTTTCTTACATATTGTGCATTTCCTTTTAAAACATGATTTTGCTTTGTGACCGGCCTTGCCACAGTTGAAGCATTTTATTTTATCAAATTTCCAATTTTCAGCCTTGAATGCTACAGCTTCTTCAGTTTCATTTTTGATTTTTAGTTTTGATTCTTCATTTAATAATCTGGCTATCAGGTTTGTCACTGTTCTTTCCTTTAATGGTGTAGATTCCCAAGCAGTACTAAAATGCTTGTAATCATCGGGTAATGTAACCAATAATTTTGACATGAACATAGAATCATCTATTTTGTGTTTCAATGATTCCAACCTACAAACTATGTTCTGCAAACAGCTTATGTGCAGAGAAATATCTGTGCCTTTTTATAGGAGTAGTTAAAAAATCCTTCAACAAGCTGCACTTTTGTTCCTCAGTGCCCTGCTGAAATATTCCACACAACTTCTCAAACATTTCCTTTGAGGTTTCACAATTCATGACGTGATTTATTAATTTCTTATCGATGCTGGTTACGATGATTTTTTGTGCCTTGGCGTCCTTTCGTTCCCATTCCACCATCTCTTCTGGTCTGGTCAGATCTTGAAATTTTCTGCTACCATTTACAATTTCCCAATTTCCAAATGCTTTGAATACCACAGTTATTTGGAACTTCCATATTTGAAAACTTTCTGCGTCCGTGAGCTTTTCTATAGAAATTGCTTCGTCATTTGGAGGAGCCATTTTGTACGCCAACGGTGTCTTATCTTGAATTTTATTTCTTAACTCTTTACCTTTCTTTTCGTTTGTTCTGGACTACACTGGGCCCATAACCTGTTGCGAGTAGCAGTGGGTTTAATAACCAAAAAGTCCAGAGGTTTTATTTTAAGTAATTTTATTTTAAACTTATTCAGCATTCAACTTACACTCATGTTCAACTGTCTACACTATCTGTGACTATATCATCTGCGCAATAGCGAATTCAAAACTGAATGTCAATGTCATAGAATTAACATAGACACATAGATGTTGACATTAAAATTAATTTTGAGATTATAATATTTTTATCTTGAACATTCAACATTACAAAAGGTTATGACCCAGTATCGTGCCACGTGATAGTGAAACAGTAAAAACTTCTTTGTGTAACGCAAGTATGGCTAGTAACTATATAATGAATGTACCGAAGCTAAAGGGACGTGAAAACTATTCAGATTGGGCATTCGCGGTTGAGAACTTCTTAATTCTTGAAGGACTTTGGAAATGTGTGTCGCAAGTGGTCAACGAGACGGACGCCATTGCTAAAGCGAAAATCATCTTGACGATTGATGCATCCTTATATATTCATATAAAGGACGCGAAAACGACAAAAGAATTATGGTCCAAATTGAAGTCATTATACGACGATTCAGGATTCACCAGAAAAATCAGTTTACTCAGAACTTTGATTTCCACCCGGTTAGAAAATTGGGACTCAATGGCGAGTTATGTGAACCAAATTGTGGAAACCGGACAGAAGTTACGAGGTACGGGATTTAACATAGATGATGAATGGATTGGATCGTTAATGCTGGCTGGTTTGAATGAGAAGTTTTCCCCAATGATCATGGCGATAGAACATTCAGGTATCACAATATCCACAGATTCAATAAAAGCGAAACTTCTGGATATGGAAAGTGATGTTGGTAACACTGGTAGTGCATTTGCCTCGAGAAGTTTCTGTGGGAATAAAACAAGTAGACAAGGTGGCAAGAAAAAGGATTTGAAAGATGTCGAATGCTACAGATGTAAACAGTCCGGACACTAAAAACAAATGTCCGAATACTTCGAATTCAGATTTAGAAAACAATAAAAGCAAATCAAGCAATGCTTTTAGTGCCGTTTTTCTGAGTGGAAGTTTTAAAAAGGATGACTGGTATGTGGATTCTGGTGCAAGTATGCATATGACAGCCAATAAAAATATTTTAAAGAATACTATACAGGTATGCAATCAAGAAATAATGGTAGCAAATCAAACTAAAGTTCCAGTCACTCATTCAGGTGATTTGATGTTGAAGACAGCAGTGAAAAATGATTTTTATGAAATAACTGTAAAGAATGTGCTATGCGTTCCAGATTTGACCACAAACTTATTATCGGTGAGTCAATTAATCAACAATGGAAATAGAGTATCATTTGAATCAAACTGTTGTAAGATCTACAATAAACAAAGTGAACTTGTAGCAACAGCTGATCTGAACGATGGTGTCTATAAACTTAACATTGTTAGTTTAGGCTTAGGGAAATGCTTGCTGAGTACAACAGAATCAGCTGATCTCTGGCATAGAAGACTAGGCCACATCAATACTGATTATCTCAACAAAAAGAAGAATGGTATGGTGAAAGGATTAAACTACCCAGGTATTGCAAAACTGCATGGTGTGCTGTGAGGGTAAGCAATCCAGATTTCCATTTCCGATTAGAGGTTCTAGAGCAAGAAATTTCTTAGATGTCATTCATTCTGATGTGTGTGGTCCCATGGAAAACAGATCTATTGGTGGATCAAAATATTTTTTGACTTTTCAGGACGATTTCAGTAAAATGGTGTTTGTTTACTTCCTGAAGACAAAAGATGAGGTTTTTCAACATTTCAAAATTTTAAAAGCCTTGTTGAGAACCACAAAGGTCAAAAAATTAAAACACTTAGATCTGATAATGGAGATGAATTTTGCAGCAAAGAATTTGAAAATTTTCTTAAAACTGAAGGCATTATACACCAGCTGACAAATCCATACAGTCCCGAACAAAATGGCATGGCAGAGAGATTGAATCGAACGATTGTGGAAAAGGCCAAATGTTTGCTGTTTGAAGGTAATCTAGAAAAATGTTTTTGGGCAGAAGCTGTTAACACAGCAGTATATCTACGCAATAAGTCCCCTACAGCCGATCTGGACAAAACTCCATATGAAATGTGGACAGGTGAGAAACCAAATCTTAGTAATATTAGAATTTTTGGTAGCACAGTCATGGTCTATGTACCGAAGGAGAAGCGGTTAAAATGGGACAAGAAAGCCGAGAAACAAATTCTTGTCGGTTACAGTGACAATACCAAAGGCTATAGAGTCTATAATGTTAAAAAAAAAATTGGTAGCCACGAGCAGGGATGTCATAATAATAGAAAATCCAAAAGATAACCTTGAAAGCATATAGGTGATGTCGGAAAAAGAACCAAACAATGAATTCATTTGTGAAGCTGATGAAAAATTGGAAAATTTATCAACGGAAAATTCAGTTTCAGACCACATTGAAAATCCGAATGAAACAAATATTCCCCAAAATGATGATGAATTTGCTGTTGAAAATGAGGAAAATCCAGGACCACTTAGGAGATCAAATAGGGCTCCAAAAACTAAACTCTTTAAAGACTTTGTCACATACCTGAGTTTAGGAAATGAAGATAATCTAGAGAGTGATCCAACTACAGTCCAGGAGGCATTGTCGAGGCTAGACAGAGATAAATGGATGCACGCAATGGAAGAGGAAGTACAATCCTTTGAAGCCAATGATGCCTGGGAACTTGTGGATGTTCCAGATTGTGGACGAATTGTGCAGTATAAGTGGGTGTTCAAGCGCAAGTTCGATTTTGAAAATAATGTGCGGTATAGAGCTCGTCTAGTGGCTAAAGGTTTCACGCAGGAACCTGGTGTGGATTTTCACGAAACCTTTTCACCAGTTGCCAGATTTTCCACTCTGAGACTGTTGATTGCTCTGTCAATTAAATTAAATTTGGATATTACACATTTAGATGTAAAAACAGCTTTTTAAATGTTTTTTACGAGAAAAAGTATTTATGGCTTTACCTGAAGGTTTAAAGATAAATAATAGTAAAAATAAAGTATTGAAATTGAACAGGGCAATATATGGCCTCAAGCAAGCCTCAAGAGCTTGGTATGAAAGAGTAGATTTTTTCTGAAAAAAATTAGGCTTTTGCAAATCCAAGTTAGAACCATGTCTATTTACTAAACGTAATGGAAATTTTCATACAATTGTAGCTTTGTATGTGGATGATTTTTTTGTTTTTTCAAACAACACTGTTGAAGTTGTACAATTGAAAGAAGAATTGAATTCTATTTTTGAAATTAAGGATTTAGGTCGTATAAAAATTGTCTTGGCATGAGAATAGATTATGATAGGGTAAATAATGTTATAACATTAGACCAAGAACAGTATGTAACCCAAATTTTGAAAAGGTTCAATATGTTAAACTGTAAAGGAATTAAAACTCCTATGGAACCCAACATAAATCTTGAAAGGGCAGAAGTTTGTAAAACAGATATTCCGTATCAACAATTGATAGGTAGTCTAATGTATTTAGCTGTGTTGACCAGACCTGATTTAATGCATACTGTAAGTTATTTGAGTCAGTTCAATTCATGCTATGATGAGTCTCATTGGAGACAAGCTAAACGGGTACTTAGATATTTACAGGAAACTAAAACCTTTGGTTTAAAGTTTTATAAAGATATCATTGGACTGCAAGGATTTGTTGATGCCGATTGGGCTAGTGATAGGAATGATAGAAGGTCATTTACGGGATTTTGTTTCAAACTTTCCGGTTCTTCTATATCTTGGGAGAGTAGGAAGCAGAGAACCGTTGCACTTTCAAGCACGGAAGCCGAATACATGGCAGTCTCTGGAAGCTGCTAAAGAGGCATTGTATTGTAGAAATCTTTGTATCGAATTATTTGGTAGTTGTGATCCTGTAATTTTGTTTAACGATAATCAGAGTGCACAGAGGTTGGCTGTGAATCCAACTTTTCATAAGAGATCAAAACATATCGATATACGGTATCACTTTATTAGAGAAGCTATTAATGATGATTTGATTAAAATTGAATATTTGCAGACAGCTGATATGCCTGCTGATATTCTTACTAAAAGTTTGTGCTCTGAGAAACATTATAAGTTTGTGAATCTACTAGGGATTGTTAAAATATAGAATATTTTGTGCTAGTGGGTGTGTTAAAAATAAGCCCATAATATTCAATATTGTTGGTAGCATTGCATATAACTTGAGTTGGCAACCATGATTATATATTTCAGTTGTCTATGTTCTCTTACTGAATAAACAGTCAGTGAGTCTGCGTTAAGAAGTACGAGTGGATGTTTCATTTCATTTTCAACATTACAAAATTGGTATCATGTTCAATCAAAAGACAATCCAGCTGATTGTGCTTCACGCGGCTTAACGCCAACCGAACTGTTGAACTGCTCTTTGTGGTGGACAGGCCCTGACTGGCTTCGTTCCAGACATCTCACCTTCGCAAATGATGAAATAGAAAATTCTCTGCACCTTGTACAAAAAGAAGAACGTCATCTCTCTTTGTCAGCTTTTATTTCTCCGTCGTTTGTTGATGATTTGCTCGCCAGGTATTCATCTCTGTCCAAGGTTCAAAGGGTGGTAGCTTACATTTTCAGATTTGTTCACTTCATGAAAAACTCTAAAGCTCCTAGGATATATAGACTTTCCGCAGTTGATCTCAAAGATGCACTTTTCTTCATTTTAAAACAGGTTCAGCGGGTTGTGTTCAAGGAACAAATCGATAATCTCATCTCGGGAAATCCCATATCTAAATCACTTCGAAAATTGAGTCCATTTGTTGGAGAGGATGGTGTTCTCAGGGTGGGCGGTCGTCTGTCTTTTTCTGGTCTGGCTTATGATCACAAACACCCAGCTTTGCTTCCTTCATCTCATCGTCTTACTGAGCTCCTTATTCAGCATTTCCACAAAATATATCTGCATCCAGGTGCCCAGACTTTACAGTTCCTCCTGTCTCAACAGGTCATACAGGAGTTTTATACAGTCCACACACAGATTGAATCTGTGCTCAATTCTCGCCCTCTATGTCCGCTTAGTAGTGTTCCGAATGACATATCTGCACTGACACCAGGACATTTTCTTACTTTGGCTCCATTAACTGCTATTCCTGAACCAGATTTATCTCACCTATCTATCGGTCGATTATCGCGTTGGCAGCTTTTAACTCGTATCCATCAGGATTTTTGGAAAAGATGGAATTTAGAATACCTGAACACACTGCAACAACGAAAAAAGTGGTTCAGTAGTGACTCGCCTCCTTATTCAATAGGTGCACTAGTCTTGATAAAAGATGATCAACTCCCTCCATTGCGCTGGCGACTTGGACGCATTGAGAAATTGCGCTGATAAAATAGCTAGAGCTCATTAATATTAGTTAAATTCATTCATTTTTATTTCAAGTTGCTTGCTCGTTTCGTGCGGCCCACGTATGTTCATTTCATTTCCCGATGGGCGCGTAACATATGTTGGAGCATATGACCTGTGTCGAACGGAGAGTACAGAAGCCGAGCTCGTCCGGTGAAATGCAACACTTTTCTTCGCAATAATTGAATTTCTCGCTAATTCTACAAGTTGGAACTCTAGTGAAAAAGTGACTATTCTCGCTCGTGAGTGCCTGGACGAGTTAATTCAGTCGTACTGTGAAACCAGGTAGGCAGAAGTCGATACTCCAACATTCGTCCTTTTTTCGAGTCATTTTTTCTTATTATCAGAATTTCATTATTAATTTTTCTTTCGTTTTCGTTTACCTTTCAAAGGCCCTTGTCGTGCCAACCAGAGTGCTATCAAACTTATTAAAAATTCTGAATTTCATCAAAGAACGAAACACATTGACATCAAGTTCAAGTTCATTCGTGAACATTTTGATTGTGGAGATATAGAACCAAACTACATAACCACGAAGGACCAGGAAGCAGACATATTTACAAAACCATTACCGTCCAGAGTCCAGAGTCTAGAGACTCAGATCAAAACTTGGAGTTACCAGTTTGAATACACATAATGAGGAAACTACTCTGCATAACAAAAGGTGGGAGTATAAGAGGAACATTTTTGTTCCGCAAGAGCAGAAGATTCTGTGACCGCAGCTCTATGGTGGGACCCGAGGGGGAGGGCTTCACTTCACTTCTATTCTGTTTCCGACCACCGACCAGTCAGTCACCGAGAGAGGAAGACGAAAATATGTCTGTCAAGAAGTTGAAATACAGAATTCGGTTTTTACTTTGTTAATGATATTGAATATACAGTTAAACCAGTGAACTCATTTCTAATACCATCACACATAACCCAATAAACCAGATCGTTGCCATTTTGAGTCCAAACAAATTTATATCCCTTATCTCTTGCGATCGTACGGGCTTCCTTAAATATTTTCTTGCTCGCAAGAGTCAAGTGCTTGTTGATATAAAGTCTGTCCAGTATGTGCTGTTATTACCAGTAACGCTATAATAGTCAGAAGTTGAAGCACCGCAATTGAATTTCCAAAGCTTTCCCTAGCACCAATAGACTTGAGCCTGATTTTGAGATATTGTCAAATTGTGAGGAATCCCGCGAGAGGATACCTGTTAATGGCCAATTGTTCATGCAATATCGAATGTATTGAAGTCGCGGAAATATCCAAAGATGCCTCTATCTAAAGACGTATCATATAAAAATATTCCATTTTCAGTTCACATACAGCACAGTTGGTTTCTGGTGAAACAGCTTATTTTGGAGGAACTTCACTAAATTTATCCTAGAGCGAACGAATTTCGAGACTGAATTATTGGTAACAGCGATGTGCGGTGGTTTTCCATGAGGCTTCATCACCAAAAGTCAAAATGATAAAGCAGAAAACATTTACTGAATATATTGGTTGTTTTCTAATTCAGGAACCCAAAGAAAGCTAGAGAAAACTGAAACTCGAAATTTAAGAAAACTTGACGAATCTAGCCAATAATATATTCGGAATTTCAATCCATAAAAATTAAGGTTTGGCTCATTATCTTCTGGAAGTCATATTGTATACATAGTCGGACTAAGACCCCACATTCTTAATCCGGGAGTCAATCCAATCGATTGCAGCAATTGTCTGCTGCAAATTACAGACATTTGGGGAAAATGCTGTTCAGTCATGAATAATGAAGCAAAATGAACGCCCTGAAATTTTTTCACAGCCTCTAGATCCATCAGTGTAATACTTATTCTTTCTATGCTTAAATATTAGTTAATTGGAGTTTACGGCCCGAATCAGAGATAAAATAATGTGTTGGTAGAGAACTGCTCTCTGTTATGATTCAGATTATCTTGTTTATTGCTCAATTCAATTAAGATAATGAGACAAAAGGCCACTAACCAGTTGTAGAATTTGGATGGTGAGTACTGAGGTAGGGTCAGTCTCCTAATTTGTCTGAATGACTTTTGTCTGACTTTAATGAAGTCTCAAGCTTCAAAATAGAAAAATATGAAATTTATATACATTTGTGTGGTGTTAGTTGTGATTTTTGAAGTGAATACAGCCTCTTCTAGAGAAACAGGAGGTACATGCTCTATTATAATGAATAGTTTTATGTTTAATTTTTTTTTTAGTTATTACAATATGCATTGAAATTTTCATAATAGGTACACCGCTATATTTATTAGTAATCTACATTGCATGAGATTCGGTAAATGATATTATTTTCTGACCCTTGTGACAATTTCAATTTCACTGTTTTGAAACGAAATTTCGTACGAGTAATGATGGAACTAAATTATTTCCTGCTACAAAATATTTGCAACATAATATCTTATTGACATTAAACAATTGTGAACCATGAAAGTTTCCCGAAAATTTTTATACGCGTAGTTTTCTTTATGGTAAATTTGTTCCAAATCTCTCAAACGGTAATATGAGTTGAGAGACTTTTTGATATTTAAATCTAGGGGTAAGACTTATATACATGATCCGGCAGTGAAGCGGAAAGATTTCATGAATATTTTTCATTGTTGCTCGCTTGTTCCTACTTCATGAAACTAGTGAAACACAATAGTTTCAGTGGATTGGGTTCGACTTTCTGATAAATAATATACTAGTGTAAAAAATTGAAGGATAAGAAAAAATTCCAGAATTTTGGGCAATCGAGGCCAAATCGAGAGAAAAGGTCGTACAAAGTATAAAAGAACGGAAATTGTAACTTCAATTGTCTAGTTTAGATAAGAACTTTAATATTTTGTAGCGTCATTGTATTTTGAAGTAATTCAAGATATACCAGTGACAAAAAATTTCCTGAAAATAACAAAATTTTTTTGAGCTACGAGCGTGGAAAATATTTTTTTGCTCAACTACTATAAGGAACGGATATCTTGTTTATTCAGCTTCAATTGCTTTTTTCACAGACCTTAATACGTCCATTTCCTGTCAAGATATAGGTCTTCAAATGGAAAAGGACATTCTTGTCTTTGATTCTCTATATCTCGGCAATCAATGATTGCAAAGAAAGTTGAAGGTGGTTTTCAGAAACTTTATCGCCTGGCCATTGCTTTTTAGAAAATAAAGATTTTTTTCTTTCGTCACATGAATTTAAATCTGCAACAAGAAGAGGTTTATTAATGGAATTTTGGAAAATCAAGCCCTGGACCGAAAATATTGAGGAAACCAATAATGTTAAGTATGTCTTTTACGCAGTTCGATATGCCCACAAAAGCCCTACAAAAATCCATATCCAGCTATTTTTTTGATTCACACGATCGAATTTTTGAAAAAAAAGGACCACTTTTTGTGTTCTAAAAAGCTCATAATCTTCAATAAAATAAAATCTTTAGCATTTTTACTCAAAAAATATATAAACATATATACAGGGTGCTCGGCACATGGACCGTCAAATTTTTTTGGGGCGTTGGTAGGGTCATTTGCTACCTTTTCAGTCTTGGAACCTGTGTCCTTAGTATAACGGTTACGGAGGTATGATTTTTTTTATTAGGTTTTTATCAATTACCCAAAATGTACCCTTCGAAGCCCCATAACTTTTTTTGCGTGTGCTTTTACATGCATTTTTTTATTGTATTAAGTCTACATGAGTGTGTGTTTGAAAAAAAACGTATTTATTGTTACAGATAACACCACAAAATTAACACGTGGGCCTGTTATTAAAAAAAAATTATGAAAGTATGAAAACAAACACTGACGTGAGGTCAGATTGCTTTGGCGCTCTTGTTGAGCTACTTGCGAGTAAATATTCAAACCATAACAAATCTATAAGCACTCTGATAACGTGAACAATAGTCTGTAACGCCCTTACGTGCAGTTCCTTTATCAGTAAACTCGGGCGCCAGACTATTTGCTTCTGAGGGCGTCACCCTCACCTATCGAGCTCCTCCGGAATGTCCAGAAGCTCGAGCCTAGGTAGACTCCAGTGGAGAATGAAGTGGGTAGCTGTTGGAGGTGGAGGTGTCACCAATAAAACACGCGATTAACTAAAAAATTACTCTCTATTCATACCAAATAAACAAACATTCCAAAATAATGGGTCTCGCAGTCCTTAAAACAAATCAACAGTTCGTATCAGGTACAACAGTCCTTAATCTATATCACAAAATCTTCACAGTCCTTAACCTCTAAAAACCCAAGTCGCAAATCTACTTGTCAATCACCAAAAGTCCAGTAACATTCCGTGAAGGGCTTAGAGTGCACATAAAGCGATTACAATGGCGAGTTAGTCGACGTATTAGGCATCAGAAAGAATTAGGCAAGCAAAATGACGTAGGCATAAAAATGGGTCAGGCATACCAATGAATCAGGCAGAGAATAGATAAGGCATTCGCTCATCAGAAAATTGCTCATGCATGAAAGTGACTAAGGCCGTGTGAAAGAAATAAATAATAATGTCCGCGCGCAACAGAACCACTCGAAGAGAACTGCCAAGGCCCAGCCCAAATCGGAGTGACCGGCGGTATGGTGTGCGCATGCGCAAACCACCGCGCGTTCACCCGCGACAACGACAGGGCCGAGGTCGAACCAAGTGCCTGCCGCACAGCAGCCCACGCCACGGAAAACTTCGGTCTCAGCACGATTGAGCTTTGCCCATCTCGCACATCAACGTCAGCCCCGGGAGATGGACAGCAGGAGTCCGCCGAGGTAAAACGGTCCACCACCCAGGGACGATTGAGCTTTGCCCATCTCGGCACCCAGATGTCGGATACGCAATACCGGCTAAAGGACCCAGCCGACACCCGTGACGAATCCCGCACCCTCAAAGATCGGGGCCAACCCAGTGCCTGCCGCGCAACAGCCCACGTCACGGAAAACTTCGGTCTCAGCACGATTGAGCTTTGCCCATCTCGCACGTCGACGTCAGCTCCGAGAGATGGACAGCAGGAGTCCGCCGAGGTAAAACGGTCAACCACCTAGGGACGATTGAGCTTTGCCCATCTCGGCACCCCTTTCCTACCTTGGTATGTCTGCCTACCACTGAACTCACTACCAGCACTCACAACACTTGACCCTCCCCACTAAACGGTAGAAGCTTTCCTCTTATTTTGAGTTCCGCGCCGTACGAGGAACTGCCGTTCCAGTGCTCGACTCGCCTATAAATACCATTCTCGGTCCCCTCCACCAACATAAGTCGTGCGCACTGCAGATGGAGGTGGGAATGATCGGTCGGTGTCCCCACCGCTCGGCGCGATCTCGCTGGAGTCGATCAAGGTCAACGGGTTTCTGCCACGCAAACAAAACTACTTCGTTACAAGTCTTTTCCCGTACTATGGGACAATGTGATGCAAATATGAACGCCTAATGAATAAACAAACCTATATCTCAAATTAAAAATAACTATTCATAATTTTCCCCAAGTTTTGTTATAATTTGCTATAATTCCCTATTCCTAAAAACTTACGTCAGTGCTTTTCTGAATTTTGACAACTTATATTATTTCAGCCATCGAGATTGAATTCCATATTTATGATTTCCCATTATGAAAAATTTTGATTAATATTACGCCAACTGACACTGATTAATGTCAATCGAAAATCGATCTGTGATTGCCATCGTTCAAAGAAAATCATCGGGACGTATATCTTTAGATGGAAAAGAACAACTACAATGAAATTTGGGGATAAGTAAGATGTCGATCACCTCAATATATTCACGAATTTTTATTGAAATCCGAAAAATATTTTATGAGATGAGTGCGGATTGAATATTTTTTTTTGGAATTTTTTAAAAATTTTCTAGCATGACGTTTTCTGCGAAATTTTGCGAGCCGTTTTGTTGCAGCCTCCCTCAACAATATTTCAAGTATCAACTTGATCGGATGGATATTCTAGTAGTTATTGAGGAAACAAAATTTCAGATGCTCATAACTACTGAACCATCCGACGGATTTGGCCCAATAACGAACTTGACCGAGATATTTGGTCAATTAACCTATTCTAAAAATATGAAAACTCTAGCTCATCTCTTTTGGATGCTAGAGAGGATACGGCCGGACGGACGGCCGGAAAGACTCAACTTTCGCCACGGATTCTTCATCGGGGAGTCAAAAACAATCGATTGAGATCATTTTCGGCTTCGAAATTTAACTGTGTCTGCTGTTGGAAGTGTCTGTGCCGCGTTGTTCAGTTTTTTAAATTTGTATTTTTTGTTTTTGTTACATTTATCGACTTTTTGCTAGTGTTGTTTTAATTTTGGTTGTTGATATTCCTACTTTCACCAACGCTGAGTATGCTGATATGGTGATGGCATATGGCAAGGCCGATGGTGTTGCTCGTGCAGCTCAAAGGATTTATCAAGCTAAATTTCCTGATCGAAGATTACCCCACCACGAAACATTCTCGACGACTTATCGACGATTAAAAGAGACTTGAAACTTAAATTTTCGAGAGCCTCGGGTCAATGTGAGGCAACACCATGTAGCAGTTGACGATCAAATACTTCAAGCCTTTGAAGAAGATCCAACTACAAGCATTCGTGTGGTTGCTCTTTGAGTTTCCAGTCTCTCTTAATCGTCGATAAGTCGATATGTCTGAGAATACATTCATATCAACTTTCGTTATCAACAATTCGTTAGATTTGTTTTTCTGGTTAATATTGTTTTCCTGTTAATTTTTAATATTATTAAGTATTCTGATGGAGAAAGATTAGAAATGAGTTTCGTTTTGTAATAATGCATGCAAAATAGCTTATTAACGTCAAGAATTTATATTCAGAAATACCCTGAGAGGCATCATCCTAATAGGAATGTTTTTGAAAAAACGAAATATTCTGTAATCGTATGTAGGAAGGGTATATCGGGTAAATCCAGAAGTAGCAGAAGGAAATGAACGAAGAGGGTACTTGCCGACACGTGTTTCTGCTGATTGGCTTCATCAGGGAAAGATAACTTTAGGAATAAGGGGATGGTTAAAAGACAAAATAGATAATAGGAGTACACAAACAGGAGCGAGCGATCAATCAATCGTGCCTACGGACGGACAGAATCGATTTCGCTTATTGATTCTTTACCAGTATCTCAAAACTACACTATTGTTAAGCGGTAAAAATGTGGAAATATTTTGCATCTACTTAGTTTCAAAAACAATTTACAGGATATATTGAGTATTGTTACATTATTTTTGTTCTATACGCTAGATAATTTTTCAAGCGAAAATGCCTCTGAAAAAAATAATTTGAGGGTTCGTTGAAATTTTGTAGCGAAACAAAACCTACTTCGAAGAAAACAACGATGTGAATTGATGTGCATTCCAATTTTTTTCCGCATATATTGTAAATTAGAAAAAAATTTCAGTACAAACAAATGAGTTTGAAAAAATTTTTTTAATTAAGCGATTTTGAAAAATTTTACAGAAAGCGATTGGAAAAGTGGAAATTCACTTAGGGTTATTAACATTTTTTTTAATCGATCAATAAGAAATCAGAAGAATCATGTTATGTATTGGCGGAAACGCGTTAAACATTATTGGTCATTGGTTTCCTGAAGTTGTCCCAAAAAAAATTATTTTATTATTTTTATTTTTTTTTATTTTTTATTTAAATATTTTTTTTTCTGAAAATTTTACCACTGCCTTCAGTAAAAATGTGTATAAAGCTCACAATTTTTTTATCACATTCTGTTAAAGCTTGTCAGAGAAACTATAGAAGGCATACTCAACATTATTGGTTTCCTCAATATTTTCTTCCAGATATTCCAAAAAATCATAGCTCTTTTAGTTGAATTTTAAAATTCATGTGTCGGAAGAAAAACCTTTTTTTTAACAATGCGTTATAGAATGTTTATCTAAGTTTCTGAAACCTTACTTCAACTTTCTGTGCGATAATTGGTTGCTGACATATCGAGAATCAAAGACAAAAGAATTTTTTGCCCTTTGCAGTGACGGCTCGTGCCCTCTATGAGTGGGTCGGCCAGACCAAGCATATATATATATATATATATATATAATTTAGAAGCAATTTTATTGGGATTAGAGCACTGGATTGAAATTAGGATTTCATCTTTTTTTTATTCATACTTTACTACATATGTTTCGGCGTACATTGAGCCTTTTTCAAGTTTACATGTTACAAATACAGTGACAATCATATCTAAAATGTATAACTGTCCAACAATTCATCTTAAAACTTAGTAAAATTAAAATCATATTCATCATGTTGTGAACGCTGTCAATTAAAATTATTCTAATAATGGAAAACCTGTTATCTACTAAAAAACTAATCAAATCACCGCAATTTGATACTACCTCTCCTACACTTGCCATCTGGATCACTCACATTCAACTTGTAACTGAAAACGAACGAAAACTCGTACAACCCTAAGCCCTACACACTAACATCTTACTTCAAACTACTGACCTAGTGAACTGAACTCTGATAATCAAAGTGTAAACACACGCAATGCAATTCTCATATACCCCCTCCCCAAGGGTATCTTGGCCGACCTAGTCTTTGAAAAATGAACAAGTCGTGGGCTACTGTTCTGCTATTTACAGTTACTAAGAATGAATTTTTATGGTCAGAAAATCACAAAATTTATTCCATACAGTACGAATACACTTTTTTCTGAAATTGAGATAATATTCAAGTACTTATGATAATAGTCATTTGAGATTTGAGGGTGAAAATTTCAATTATTAACAGGATATGTGACAAAATTTTAAATACATAATGATTTCTCTTTCTATCTCAAATTTAGGATAAACATATGAAGATGGCGGATATTAAATTACAATTTTTAATTTGATATTTGCAATATACATCGATAATAATAAACAATTTCACCCGCCTGCCGATTCACATAGGGACGGCCAAGGGTTCTTGGCCGACCTCGCAAGTGTCACAGTCAAGGTATTGTAGAGTTCCATAATAGGAACTTCTAGCGACGTATGTGTTAGATGAAATCATAAACTGAAAGCTGTGTCTCGGCTGGCTGTTATTACGTATAAGGACAGATGCGGGAACTTGGAATAAAAATTATTTGAGGTGTTTGGCTGCAATAATGTGTACTTCGATGTGTTGAGTGGAAATATGAGATATATAGAGGGCAGAGAAAAAGATACTAAGGTAATTTCTCGAGATTTGAATATTGCTATTGATTTTTCAAATAAGTTTCGATTAAAAAAATATTTATTTCATTTACCTTCTCTTTTTCGGTTGCGTTTGGGTCGACCCGGCCGACCCTGCCTACCCTGACGAGCCGTCACTGGCCCTTTGAAGACCGATATCTCGGCGAGAAATGGTCGTACCAAGGTCATTAAGAAAAAAACAAATAAAGCTGAATAAACAAGGTTTCCGATCATCATAGCGGTTGGGCAAAAAAAAATCTCTACACTCGTGTACGAAAAAAAAAACTTTTTTTGTCGCTGGTACTTGTGAGATAACTCGAAAACCACTGACACTACAGAATAGAAAATTTCTAATCCAAAACCTAGACAATTGGAGCTAGATTTTCCTTTCTTGTATATTTTGTACGATATTTTCTCTCAATTCGGCCTGATGGAAATCACCCATTGTACGTTTGTAACATCCTAGGTTTTTTCAATACAAAAAAATCGTAGTCTCATTCCACCCTATGTTGATACGCCACAGGCGGTTACCAAACCGGGGAAATACATTGCATTGTTAGAATTGGAGAAAGAAGAACGTACCGCACTGTGGGGTGCCCGCGTCGATCTGCGAGAGTGCGTGAGAGAACAAAAAGAAAGAAAGAAGGCAAGATGGTTGGACGATTATCAGTGGAGTTGTGAGAGAGGTAATAGAGACCCAAAAGAAGTGCTAGTGCCTTTGTGTGAGTTCGAAAACGAAGCCATCTTACGTTGAGTGACTCTAGAATATATTTTGCAAGTATAATTGCGACTATTTTAAATGTTATTAGTTGCTTGTTCATTTTATTAACCTTTGTCGAATAGCATTGAGAACTGGATTGGTTCAGTGAATTTATTATTTTTCTATTATGTTTGTAATTTAATACTTTTATTATGCAATATTATTAGGTTTAATGGTGTATTAGGTGATGTTTGCCCGTTGTCATTGATTCTGATTTCTTGGTGAATGTAATGCTTTGTTTATTTGGATAACCCGGCTTTCTTTGTGCATGTAATGCTTTGTTCAAGTTGTATTACACTGCTTGTTACCTAGGACATTAATTTTATTGCGTAGCTATGTAGTTTCACCAATTCAGACTACAAATCTTGAAGTTCGCATGTCAACTATAACGAAGAAGGTTCTACCTTCAGCTTACCGTAAAATCTACGTAATTGTACCCAAAGCAACTATATCAGAGATATAGAGTGGGGAGAATACGCTTCGACCACTGCGCATCCAAAATTGGTGGCTAAATTCTTATGTCAAATTTCGACCATTCTTATACTTTCGTAGTCAGCGGTTCTAGGTTGACATACTTGTCAGGTGAATTAGAAATTGCTCGAATTTTACATTGTGCTGATAGATACTTCGATACTTTCAACATGTCTTGTATTGTTAAAACGTGTAAAAACTATAAAACAAAGAAGGTCGAGGGAATTTCATTTTATACGTAAGTTTTTATTGAAATTATCCGACTGATCATACCGCATGGCATTGTTTATCTTCTCAGTGGCGTGTTATTTACTCTCACAGTAATATTATTCTTTTTAGTTTCCCAAAATCAGTTGATATGAGGACAGTTTGGACTGATATTCTGAGTATAAATTCTGAAGCTAAAGATTTATCTAAGAAATTGATATGCTCTAAACATTTCATTTTCTTTTTAATTTTATACCAACTATCCCTCAGGTACACTGCTTTCTATGCCAATGAACCGAAAGTATAAAAATATATATAGCCACTTCGCGCATCTCGAAGATCATTCTCCCCACTCTATATCTCTGAATTATATTCATCGTACGCCATTTTGAAGCATGAATTGTCAAGACCTTCATGGACCAGGATCTGTGGTTAAACTACAGGAACGTATAATAACGTCTGATATCATCGACTAGTAGTGTTTCTAGTATATTTGATACAAAGTAGTGGACGTAACCCTTTTGTATGTAGCACCATAATGTTGTATCGAGTGGTGAGAGAGCTTTTGTCCAATTACTTCTGTTTTCTTGCTACAATTATAGTATGTATGTTTCTTACTGTCGACTATGTGTATTTCTTACTGTTGATCATGCGTACTTTTAGTGTCGATTATGCATGGTTCTGAATATCATTTGTGCTCATGTTCCTTACAGTTATTCTGATTTTATTCATTCATGGTTACTATTCTATCAAGTGATGAGAGATCCTTTGTTTATTTCGTTGTATATTTTCTTGTATCCTTTGTAGATATTGCCTTATTATTATTCATATTGTTCTCTTTTTGCTATTTATGTCTGTGTTTCTTTACTGTTGATTATTTATATGTTTTACTGTTTTAACAAGTGGTGAGAGCATTTTCGTTATTTATCTCCGCTTGTTTTGGGGTCTTATGAGGGAGTTTCTGAGGTTGAAGGTATTGTGAAATACAAAGCACTGCACGTCTCTAACTTGAAACACAATACTACTTCTGAAGACGTTTACCGATGTGAAATGTGAAAAAATTAATTCTAGATTTCCTGAAAGTTACGCTTCATTCAAAGTTCTTATACCAGATAGTCAATATGATGTTGCCTTAAAGGGGTCATCATGGCCAAATAGAGCCAGTGTACACCATTTTTTCATCGGAAAGGCCAAACCCAGATAAAATAATCAATCTTGAAAATTAACCGAAAAGAATGAGTTTAAGATCATCAATTTGAATATTCAATGTATCACCAATAAATTGGATCGTCTGGAAGTGTTGTTAGCTGAGGAATTGCCTGATATTGTGTGCGTCTCTGAGCATTGGTGTGATGCCTATACCTTGGAGGTGATGAATATTCCAGGGTACATTCAGGCTGCTTCTTTCTGCCGCCCCACCAGAAGGCATGGAGGATCGCTGGTGTATGTAAGATCTCCTCTTCCTATGAGGAATCTTGATATCTCCAGATTTTCAGTGGAGATGAATTGTGAACTATGTGGTATTATGGTGCTTGGTGATGTGAAGTTGGGTATATTAAGTGCTTACAGGCGGCCAAAAGGTGATTTTGACACAATGTGTCAGGTGCTCCAATGTTGCTCTGGTTTAGTTAAAAATCATTTCGTTTGTGGAGATTTAAATGTAGATCTCCTCACGAATGATAAAAATAAGAATATGTTATATGTTCTGTGATTTGCTGATTTGCTTCGATTTAAAAGTAACTTCTATGTCTCCAACAAGAGTTTTCACTAGCGTCAATGGTACTACATCTAGTACTAAAGTTGATTATATCCTAACAAATGTTGAGTTAGATTGTTGTAAAACTAACGTGTTTGAAGCTTCTCTTAGTGATCACAGAGTAATTTCCGTGGTGTACACCGATTGCTTTTACACCGATTGCTTTGCAGTCTGCACTGTAGTCAAACCACCTACTAGAAATATGCAGGTTTTTTTCTAAGAATAATTTGAATATATTTAAATTAACTTTGCATGATTTTCCTTTTCAGGATTTATATAGTTGCAGTGATGTCAATATTTGTTATCGGATATTTATAGAGAAATTTCAATACTTAGTGAGGGAATGTTTTCCTGTTAAAAAAGTCATGTGTCGAAATAATTTGGGAAAAGATTGGATGAACAATGAGATTAGACAGGCTAGTTTGAGTTTGAAGAACCTCTTTTGGGTTCATGCAAATATTAGATCTCTTCATTCTCTGGTTTATAAAAAAGCAAAGACTGAATACAGTCTGTTGCTCCATAGAACTAAGAGGCTTCATTATGATCAATATCTACTTAAATCGGAAAATAAAAATAAAGCGGTTTGGAATATAGTCAAACATGAAACAGGTCATAAAGGTTCAACTAATTCTGATATTTCTTTAAATATAAAGAATACCATCTGTTCAGAGTCTTCGATGGTAGCTGAAGCTTTCGGAGAGTATTTTTCTAATCTTGCTAGCAGTCGGCTCAAACTTCATTATGGTATTGAACTCTCAAACAACTGTACAACTAGTTCCATGTCTTTACATACATTTTATTTCTACTCTGTAATTGATGTTGAAGTTTTTGATGCAATAAGAAGTTTAAAAAATAAAAAAAGTGCTGAAACTGACTATATATCCAGTCGACTTATAAAGGCATCAGGAGAGTTTATATCCGGTCACCTAGCATATCTCATAAATTTATCTGTCACTAGTGGTGTATTTCCGAATCTTCTTAAGGCTGCAATAGTTATTCCGGTTCCAAAGAATAAAAATGGCATTCAAAACATTTCCAACTGCCGTCCTGTATCTGTGCTGAGTGTTATTTCAAAGGTGATTGAAAGTATTGTTCTGAAGAGAATCATACAGTTTCTAGATAAATACAGTATAATTTTTGACTCTCAGCATGGGTTTAGGCCTGGTCGTTTTACTGAGACAGCAGCTTATAAGTTCATTGAATGTGTCCATAAAGGTCTGGATGAGGACCGATTTGTAGCAGGGTTATTTTTCGACTTGTCCTGTGCATTTGAGAGAGGAGAAATTGTATATTTTGGGATTTAGAAGTGTGTTCCTTGACTGATTGTACAGTTTCATCACTGGTAGAACCATAAAGGTAAAAGTTAACAACGTTTTCAGTCTGGAGTGCCCCAAGGTTCTGTCCTGGGTCCACTTTTATTCATAATTTTCATCAATGATTTACCTGATTACCTGAGATCGGTGTTAGTGCTCATTTTTGCAGATGATTCTTCTGTTGCCGTTACACCCTCGAGTGTTACTGAACTTGTTGATGCCTGTAAAGGTATTATTCAAAGTCTTATGGATTGGAGCCAAAGGAATGCACTACTGATAAATGTTGAAAAAACTAAATGTATTTACTTTGGTCTGAAAAACATGAACCGTGACATTTTGAGTATCAGCTGTTCTAATACTTCAATAAAATCTGAAGAATATATAAAGTTTTTAGGTATATACATTGACGAATATCTTAGGTGGACTTATCACATAGACATACTGAGTAAAAAGTTGAATTTATCATATTATGCAATAAACCGAGTAAAAAATTATTTTTCACTCGAATGTTTGCTTGATTTATACTATTGTTTGGTTTACAGCCACATTTCATATAATATTTTACTTTGGGAAATTCCACTGATGTAGATAGAGTTTTTGTTGCTCAGAAGAGGGTCCTGCGCTTGATCTTTGGTATAGACTCGAGATCCTCCTGCAGGCCACTCTTTGTGGAGAATAAAATTTCGACAGTCCCTTGTATATATATTTATAAGTCATTGCTCTTGATCAAGCAAAATTTAAAAACTCTAGAAAGATTGTCCAGTCATCACTCCTATACAACGAGAAATGACAAAATCCTGTCTCTGCTTAAGCACCGAACGACGAAGTTTGAACATTTACCTACTTACCAAGGTATTACAATCTATAATATAAAAATGAATCACAAAATGTGTTGGTGAGCGCATAACTCAACAACGGCTGGACCAATTTGGCCAAATCTTTTTTTAAAATGTTCGTTGAAGTTCAAGGATGGTTTTTACGGCGAGAAAAATTAGAATTATTGCGGGAAAAACCCTAAAAATAGCCCTTTTTTTCCCATACAAATGATTTGTAACTAAAACGTAGTTAATTTGAGCTTTATTGCTATGGTATAAAGTTCATATTAAATTACAAGCACTCACTGTTGTCTAAGCAATTTAAGTGTGTTCCTAACGTCAAAGATCATATCTATGTTTGCAATTGCTTGAAAATGACGCTCATTGGAATAAAACTCTCAATGGTGCTGTAATATCATCATACGCTCATCAAATACGAACATTGTTTTCTATAATCATATCTACATTGCTTGAAGGTGGTCGAACAGCCCATTCAGCACTAAAATTGCCATTAAATATGCAAAACAATGAAACTCCAACCTGCAACGTTTCGAAGAACTCTGCAATGGCAAAGGTTTTGCAGCAATGTAAATTGATTGTTTGGGATGAATTCACGATGGCACATAAAAAATCTTTGGAGGCTTTAGACAGAACCTTGAAAAATCTACGGAGCAATAATAACCGATTTGGAGGTGCAATGTTTTTATTAGCAGGAGATTTTCGTCAAACATTGCCAGTGATTCCACGATCAAAAGTCCTCCAATTTGTGGAAACATGTCAAAGTACTTCATTTAAGCAAGAATATGCGTGTCGAGTTGCAAAATGACCAATCTGGAAAGATATTCTCTAAACAACTAATTGACATTGGTAATGGCAAATTTCCTATAGACATGTTGACTGGCTGCATTAACTTTTCTCAAAGTTTTTGTCAGTTAACTCGATCAAAAGATGAACTTATTCAGAAGGTGTTTCCAGATGTTTCTCAAAATTACAGAAACCATTATTGGTTGAGCGAACGAGCTATACTGGCTGCAAAAAACATAGATGTAAATGAATTGAATTTCAAAATTCAAGAACAAATTACAGGCGAATTGAGAATATATAAATCAGTTGATTCGGCTACTAATCAAGATGATGTAGTCAACTATCCACCGGAATTTTTAAACTCGCTGGATTTGCCAGGATTGCCACCTCACAATCTTCAACTAAAGGTTGTGTTACTGCAACTCATTGTTATTAGTTGAGTTCATTCGTTTTTATTCCAAGTTGCTTGCTCGTTTCGTGCGGCCTGCGTATGTTCATTCATTTCCCCGATGGGCGCGTAACATATGTTGGTGCATATGACCTGTGTCGAACAAAGGAGAGTACGAAATCGGCATTCGTCCATGAAATGCAAGACTTTTCTTCGCCTTTTCTCGTTAATTCAACAAATTAGAACTCTGGTGAAAAAGTGACTATTCTCGCTCGCGAGTGCTTGGACAATTTGATTCAGCCGTACTGTGAAACCAGGTAGGCACCAGTCGATACTCCAACATTTCGTATTTCTTTCGAGTCATTTTTTTCATATTTTTCATTATTAATTTCTCTTTCGTTTTCGTTTAATTTTCAAAGGCCCTTGTCGTGCCATTTTGGTCCTTCTTGAGCCGCATATTTTCGAACCGCGTTTTCAAATTATTGCGATCAAGCATTTTGGAATTTTTTTTCATTTCGTTTTTTTTCAGTTGCATTTATTTCATTCGGTTGATATTCACGTAACCTCAAAAACTTGACAAGATATCAAACACATTCATAAATTCTTTAATCGCGGATAAATTTCTGTGAATGTTATAGAATTTAGCTTTCATTTTCATTACATAGACAACTCTTCCTTTGTTTTTCTGATCTATGCTCATAACCTTTATTCAAAACATAAACAAAGATAGACATTCTTGTTTTTGTTTATTTTCATCATCTCATTATTTTCAACTCGAACTTAATTATTTACTTTATTAATTAATTTAGTTCTTTTCAATCGGTTAGTCTATTTACTCTTTTTTCAAAATTACTCAAAACAAAATTCATATTGTTTTCTGCAGAATACCTTGAATAATAATAATGATGACAAAATTGAAACAACTCAAAGCTCGTCGTCAAATTGTTATTGATGATCTCTAGGAAATTCTGAATGTAGCACAATTCGCTGTCACTGATGAAAGTCTCCACGTAAGATTCAAATTAAGATTTGAAAAACTTGAGGATATTTTCGAAGAATTTCAAAATTTACACACTTCAATTGTCTCTATGATTGTATCTTCCGAAGAACCGGAATTGAACACTGAGAAGGTTATTCGAACAGCCTTTATGGATAATTATTACACCATCAGAACGACTTATGTTAATTTATTTCCTGTAGTAAACAACCCAATAAAAAACCAAAATAGTTGCTCTATCAGTTCGCCAAATGTTAAACTTCCAAAGATAGTATTGCCCATTTTCAATGGGAATTATAAAGAGTGGCCTACTTTTTTCGATATGTTCCAAAGTTTGGAACATGAAAATTCTAACTTGAGTCAAATAGAAAAGTTTCAATACCTCCTTAGTTCACTTTCTTCTCATGCTTTAAATTTAGTTAAAGGGTTTCCATTGACTGCTGAAAATTATGAAAGCGCTTTTCAGACATTGGCGGAAAGATAACAAAATAAAAGACTTCTCGCTAATACATGTTGGAAGGAAATCTGTAATGTTCCAAAGCTACAGGGTGATTCAGCTAAAGACCTTAGGCGAATTCTAGAGGTTTTTGCGGAGAACTTATCGGTATTAAGAAATTTAGGTTTACTCGTTGACCAGTGGGACTTTGTTTTATTTCACATTCTCATTCAGAAATTAGATTCAGCAACTATGAAACGTTTTGAATTACAAGAATGTTCAACCGATATTCCGTCGTTTGTCAATTTGCGAAATTTCCTGACAAATCAGTGTATAGCCTTGGAGGCAGTAGCTCTTTCTCTTCCGTCGAAAACTCATTCAGTTTCGAATTCTCAAGTTTTAAAATCTAGTTCTCTCAATGAATAAAAGAAATTCGACTCTTCTCGTTCAAACGGAAACTGAATCATTTAAGAAACGTATAACCTGTAATTATTGCAAGTTAGCTCATAGTATTTACAAATGTCCAACATTTTTGGAACAAACTGTTCAAGATCGGTTCAAGACTGTGAAGAACAAAAATTGGTGTATCAATTGCCTCCATTCTGGACATAAGATTAACAATTGTTCTTCAAAGTCAAATTGTCGTGTTTGCAACGGAAAGCATCATACCCTGTTGCACATGCGCAATAATGCGGATAATGATTCTTCAACAGAGACGTTTCATTTCAATGCTGCAAATTCATCGGATTCAGGCTCAGCTCAGGTTTTAACGAATGTTTCTTCAAATTCTACCGTTCTCTTAGCAACCGCTGAGGTCGAAATTCGTGATGCTTGGGGTAGATATCAGAAGGTCCGAGTTCTGTTAGATGGAGGCTCTCAAATAAATATTATAACTCAATCGTGTGTAAATAGATTAGGCTTGAAAGTTTGTGATGCTTCATTTTCGATAAATGGAATTTGTGAAAGCTCATCTTCTGCTAATTGCAGCACTGAATGTACTATTCGTCCATCAGGTCAAATAAATCCATCTTTTACATTCGATGCCGTCGTGATTCCGAAGATTTGTGAGGAAATGTCGAGTTCTTTTGTAAATCATTCGTTTTGGAATTGTGTCTATAACAACGAACTTTACCATTCCGAAATCAATAGACCTTCTTTTGGGAGCGGATATATTCTCTTTAATAATTCGACCGGGTCGTATCGAGGGTAACGGTTTGGAACCAACAGCACTTGAGACAGTATTTGGTTGGGTTTTCATGGGAAAGATTCAATCACCTAACATATCCGTTAACAATTTTCATTTGTCATTGTCTGAATCAGGTTTGAACTCCTCGTTGAAAAGATTTTGGGAACTTGAAGAAGTTTCAGAGAATGTCATTGTATCACCAGAAGATCAATTTTGTGAGAACTTATACACTCAGAACTATTCTAGAAATGCATCTGGACGGTACACTGTGGCGTTACCATTTAAACCTGATCAGTCAACACTTTCATTCGGTGACACATATTCTCTCACTACGTCGTTTTTTATCCCTTGAACGTAAACTTATTAAAAACCAGAATATATACAAGGAATACTCTACTTTCATGAAGGAATATTTAGAAAAAGATCATATGTCATTGATTTCTACTAGTTCGGATTATGAAAATACTTTCTATATCCCTCACCATTGTATAATCAAACCAAACAGTCCATCTACAAAGTTGAGGATTGTTTTCGATGCGTCAGCTCATGCACCTGGTCATTTATCTTTAAATGATGCCCTATTGATAGGTCCTAAATTACAGAAGGATATTATTGTCATTTTGATGAACTTTCGTGTTCATCGGTTCGTTTTCACAGCTGATATCAAACAAATGTATCGTCAAATATTAATTCAAAATTCACATCGAAACTTTCAAAGAATATTGTGGTGGTTTTCTCCATCGGAACCCATAAAAACATATCAGCTGAATACCGTTACGTACGGAGTTGCACCAGCACCTTTTCTTGCCCTTCGAACTTTGACACAGTTGGCCAAGGATGAGGAAGCTAGTTTTCCGAAAGCATCCAAAATTCTGCTCACAGACATTTATGTCGATGATGTCGTTACAGGTTGTGATGATTTGGAAGAGGCAAAAACGATTTGTGTGAAGTTGGCCCCGCACCTTTTCATTTCCGAAAAAATTTTTGTTTTGCTGAATTGTGCTAGGTTTGTGCTGCTTTGTGCTGTTCGAATTTTCTCGTTATTTCAAGTAGTTTTCGAGATATTTCACTAAATGAATAAAATGGGCCAGTCCCGCTCTTTTTGAAAATTTGAGTTTTAACCACTGAAATGAATTGTGCTAGACGTATACTGAGTTGTGCCGTTCGAATTTTTGAGATGAATCTCTTAATTTCCCAGAAAATGGAAAATAAAAAAAAAAGTTAGCCCCGCACTTTTTTTTTTCTTATCGGAAATGAGTGTAAAAAATTGTGCTAGGCTTGTGCTGCGTTGTGCCGTAAAAATTTTCATGGAAATACCTCACATTTTCCGGAAAATCCCGAAAATCCATTACAAGGCTAGCCCCGCACTTTCGTTTTTTTTCAATCGGAATATGTGGAAAAAATTGTGCTACGCGTTTATGAAGTTGTGCCGTTAATATTTTTGAAAAATCGAGTTTTTTTTCCGAAAAAACTGGAAAATTCGAAAAAAGATAGCCCCGCACTTTCTCTTTTTTTCCATAAAAACCATCTCATAGAGTTGTGCTACATTTGTTCTGACTTGTGCTGATAATTTTTTCAGAAAAAACTCCAAGTTGTCTTTTTAAACGGTGAAAAATCAAAATATCAGTAGATTGAATGATGAATTGTGTGAATGGCAACACTGTTGTGAAGTTAGCCCCGCACTTTTTGATTTTCGATAAAATGTTTATGGTGCTGAATTGTGCAAGGTTTGTGCTGCTTTGTGCTGTAAAAGTTTTTTTTTCAAATGGTACGATTAATAAGATATTTCACTAAGTAAGTAAAAGCGAATAATGTACATTTTCATTTTTTCTTTCCGTTTAACGGTCATTTGATAACTGAATCTCATTCAACAGTGAATACACTGATTTGTGCTTTTCGAACATCCTCGAAAAAAACTCTGATATACCGGAAAATCGAGTTTAAAAAATTTTCAATATTCTTTTTGTGTTCTTTCTTCCGAATCGAAATCACCAAAACTTGTGTTACTTTCGTACAAACTCGTTCAAACCTAATTTTCAAAATTCACATGAAATTTTTTCTCAAAAGGTGGAAAAATTGGAGAAATCAGTATATTCCTGAAAAATCTTGATAGAAGGCAACGTAGTAGCAGAATTAGATGCTACCCCATGGTGCGACCGTGTAAACGAAATCGTATGACTCATCTAGAATTTTATTACTTCCAGGTGGATAGCCGTGGATAGGAGAAGTTGCCAGATTGTGATTTTGAGAAGAAAATATTGATACTAAAGTTTCATTTCCTTCATGATGAAATTTCCACTGAAGTAAGAATAAAGTCTTAAATGTTTCTCAATTAGAAAATTTTTATTTTTACTGAATTGTGCTAAGGTTTTCTGAAGTTTTTCAGACTTTCCATAAAATGTAGAAAGTTAGCCAGCTCGACTGAAGATTGTTCCAGAATTCTAGAAGTATTCTTAGTTGTGCCGTTGAAATTTTCGAGATAGTACTTTTAATTACGTTGAAAATGGAAAATTCAAAAGAAGTTAACACAGCCCTTTTGTTTTTGCGTGCTTGTTCTTAGTGAAACAGCGTTTTGCCCAAATGTCTGTAATTTTCTAATATTGAGCCGAAAATGGTCTCAATCGATTGGGTTCGACTTACTGATGAAGAATCTGTTGTCAATTTGAGTATGTTTGACCAGCCAGCCGTCCGGCCGTATACTCTTTATCTTCCGAAGGAGATCGCCTAGAGTTTTCATTTTTTCAGAATAGGTTGATTGTCCAAATATCTCGGACAAGTTCGTTATTTGTCCAAATCCATCGAATAGATTAGATGTCTGAATCTGAAATTTGAAAAGTTGAAGAGATTCAGTTATCAAATGATTGTTAAACGGAAAGAAAAAATGAAAATTTACATTATTCGCTTTTACTTACTTAGTGAAATATCTTATTAATCGTACCATTTGAAAAAAAGAACTTTTACGGCACAAAGCAGCACAAACCTTGCACAATTCAGCACCACAAACATTTTGTCGAAAATCAGAAAGTGCGGGGCTAACTTCAAAACAGTGTTGCCATTCACACAATTCATCATTCAATCTACTGATATTTTGATTTTTCATCGTTTAAAAAGACAACTTGAAGTTTTTTTCTGAAAAAAAATTCAGCACAAGTCAGCACAAATGTAGCACAACTCTATGAGATAATTTTTATGGGAAAAATCAGAAAGTGCGGGGCAATCTTTTTTCGAATTTTCCAGTTTTTTCGGAAAAAAAACTCGATTTTTCAAAAATATTAACGGCACAACTTCATACACGCGTAGCACAAATTTTTCCACATATTCCGATTGAAAAAAAACGAAAGTGCGGGGCTAGTCTTGTAATGGATTTTCGGGATTTTCCGGAAAATGCGAGGTATTTCCATGACAATTTTTACGGCACAACGCAGCACAAGCCTAGCACAATTTTTTACACTCATTTCCGATAAGAAAAAACAAAAGTGCGGGGCTAACTTTTTTTTTTATTTTCCATTTTCTGGGAAATTAAGAGATTCATCTCAAAAATTCGAACGGCACAACTCAGTATACGTCTAGCACAATTCATTTCAGAGGTTAAAATTCAAATTTTCAAAAAGTGCGGGGCTGGCCCATTTTATGCATTTAGTGAAATATCTCGAAAACTACTTGAAATAACGAAAAAATTTAAACAGCACAAAGCAGCACAAACCTAGCACAATTTAGCACATTAAAAAATTTTTCGAAAATCAAAAAGTGCGGGGCCAACTTCACACACATGCAAAAACGTTGCAGGAGGAACTGATTTCCCTATTGAATTGCGGTGGTTTTGAGCTCCGAAAATGGAGTAGTAACAGTTCTCAATTACTCTCAACCATACCTCTAGATCGTCAATATCACCATTCTTTGGATTTTGATATAGATCCGATAGTCAAAATTCTCGGTTTGAGGTGGTTTCCCTCGTCGGACGAATTTTCTTATCTTGCAGAAACTACTGTGCAGGTATGTACCAAACGTACCATACTTTCTGAACTTTCTCGAATTTTCGACCCTTTGGGGTTCCTTTCTCCATTTACTTTTCTTGCTAAACATTTGATCCAGCATCTTTGGACATTAGGTTTGCAGTGGGATAATACACTTCCAGACGATGTCAGCCGTCGCTGGAATCAGTGTAAATCCGAATTAACCGAATTGGGTAAATTAAAGATACCTCGGAAACTTGCATCGAAACCATTTTATCGTTGCGAACTTCATGGTTTCGGAGATAGTAGTGAGCGTGGCTACGCAGCCGTGGTCTATTTCAGTTTTTTCAATTCTGACAGCTCCATTGACACCTCTTTCGTATGTGGTAAATCAAAGGTCTCCCCAGTGAAGAGAATTTCACTTCCACGACTGGAATTGTGTGCTTGTCTCTTATTATCAAAACTCATTAATGTGGTTTCCTCTGTTTACCAATCAGCCTTTACAATAGATGACATTTTTGCTAGGTCTAATTCAATGGTAGCTCTAACATGGATTAAGTCTTCTCCTCATCGATGGAAGACATTTGTAAGCAATCGAACAACTCAAATTCAGCACTTAGTTTCAACAGAGAATTGGTATCGTGTCCAATCGAAAGACAACCCAGATGGTTGTGCTTCACGCGGCTTAACGCCAACCGAACTGTTGAACTGCTCTTTGTGGTGGACAGGCCCTGACTGGCTTCGTTCCAAACATCTCACCTTCGTAAATGATGAAATAGAGAATTCTCTTCATCTTGTACAAACAGAAGAGCGTCACCTCTCTTTGTCAGCTTTCATTTCTCCGTCGTTTGTTGATGATTTGCTCTCCAGGTATTCATCTCTGTCCAAGGTTCAAAGGGTGGTAGCTTACATTTTCAGATTTGTTCACTTCATGAAAAACTCTAAAGCTCCTAGGATATATAGATTTTCCGCAGTTGATCTCAAAGATGCACTTTTCTTCATTATAAAACAGGTTCAACGGGTTGTGTTTAAGGAACAAATCGATAATCTCATCTCGGGAAATCCCATATCTAAATCACTTCGAAAATTGAATCCATTTGTTGGAGAAGATGGTGTTCTCAGGGTGGGCGGTCGTCTGTCTTTTTCTGGTCTGGCTTATGATCACAAACACCCAGCTTTGCTTCCTTCATCTCATTGTTTTACTGAGCTCCTTATTCAGCATTTCCATAAAATATATCTGCATCCAGGTGCTCAGACTTTACAGTCCACTTCACAGTTAACTCGTATCCATCAGGATTTTTGGAAAAGATGGAATTTAGAATACCTGAACACACTGCAACAACGAAAAAAGTGGTTCAATAGTAACTCGTTTCCTTATTCAATATGTCCACTAGTCTTGATAAAAGATGATCAACTCCCTCCATTGCGCTGGCGACTTGGACGCATTGAGAAATTGCATCCTGGCGCTGATAAAATAGCTAGAGTAGCTACTATTCGGACTACTCAAGGTGTACTGCAGAGATCAGTGGTTAAATTATGTCCATTACCTCTTCAATAATTGTGACGTATGTTGATTTATATATGTATATATATATTTTTGCTTTATGTTCGATATCTTTTCAATTTTATATTTGCTTTGTTTCATAAAATATTCTTTTTTAGGTGGGCGGTTATGTTACTGCAACTCATTGTTATTAGTTGAGTTCATTCGTTTTTATTCCAAGTTGCTTGCTCGTTTCGTGCGGCCTGCGTATGTTCATTCATTTCCCGATGGGCGCGTAACATATGTTGGTGCATATGACCTGTGTCGAACAAAGGAGAGTACGAAATCGGCATTCGTCCATGAAATGCAAGACTTTTCTTCGCACTTTTCTCGTTAATTCTACAAATTAGAACTCTGGTGAAAAAGTGACTATTCTCGCTCGCGAGTGCTTGAACAATTTGATTCAGCCGTACTGTGAAACCA